>CM055275.1:2596767-2825172 GCA_029237695.1 Conchocele bisecta
CGCCGCCTGCTGGCGATTTAGAGGACAGGATTGTGGAGCGGCTGATGGCTGAACGGAGGAAGGTTACCCTGTGCGAACTACAGTCCCTGTTAGGTTTGTTAAACTTTGCTACGAATGTCGTGGTTCCAGGGCAAACCTTTCTCCGACGATTGCATGACCTTAATATAGGTGTTTCCAAGCCGAACCATAAAGTACGCGTTACACGGGCAGCCAGGGGCGACATGGCAGCATGGACGTTTTTCATGTCAGATTTCAATGGAAAGGCGATGTTTCTTTTTGATGATTGGGTCAATTCTGACAGTTTTCAGCTGTATACAGATGCAGCCACTACTAAAGGGTTTAGTGCAGTGTTTCGGAACAAGTGATTGTACGGTCACTGGCCGGAAAGTATGAACAATCCGAGTATTAACGTGATTGCGTTGTTCCCCATTGTGCTTGCAATAGAGACGTGGGGTCCACTGATGGCCAATCATAGAAGTTTGTTTTCCACTGATAATGAGTGCACCAAGTGGGTGATGAATGCAATGTCGTCGAAGAATCCGGATATTATGAGCCTTGTGCGCAGGCTCGTCATTGCATCTATGCAGTACAATATTGTGTTTAGGGCACGACATGTACCTGGCAAAACTAACATTGTTGCTGATTGTTTGTCACGATTTGATTTTCAGGCAGCACGCCGGTGTGTCCCCGAACTGGACAGACTGCCTTGCCGCGTACCGCCGGAGTCTTTGCGGGTCTGAACTCTATGTCAATGCAGGTGCTGCCAGTCTGCCGGCTCGTACCAGGCGGTCATATGTGAAATGCTGGGGTAAATTTAGTGCTTATTTGTCGGGGTTACACTGTGATCCTGCATTACCTGTCCTGCCAGCGGCGGTTGTCAATTATTTGTCTTCATTGTTCGAGACTGGTTATGCACCAAGTACGATTACGTCGTATGCATCAGCTATCGGTTTTGTGCATAAGCTGCTTGGGTTCACTGACCCAATAGAGTCGTTTTTGGTACGCAAGTTTCTGTTAGGGCGCTTCAAACTGTAAGGGTACTACAGACTCTCGCCTACCTATAACAAAAGAGATTCTGTGCAAATTGATTGATGTTCTTCCGACAGTGATCACCGCGATGTGATCAATTATTGTTGAAAGCGATTTTTTTGTTGGCATATCAAGGATTTGTTCGTATGGGGGAACTATGTCCACAATCATCGGTTGATCCGTCTCGGGTAGTTCAGGTAGCTGACACACAGTTTGTCTCTGACCATGGAAGGTGTACTAGTCTGACTGTGACGTTGCGTTATTATAAGCATAAGAATGGCTCGTCACCCATCTCCCTTCATTTTACGTGCATCCGCCGCAGCGCCTCAGTATTGCGCAGTTTGTGCGCTTGCAGCATATCGCAGTGCATTTCGTCACACATCTGGCGCACTGTTCCAGTTTATGAACGGTGTGCCAGTCCCATACTCCTACATTTTGTCGAAGTTGCAATTCTTGGTTAAATTCATGGGTCTTGACCCGAGACGGTACAAACCACATAGTTTCCGGATTGGAGCTGCTACCGCGGCCCTATTAGCAGGTCACTCTGAGGAGTCCATTCGAAATATGGGTAGATGGTCATCTGATGCAGTCCATAACTACATACGCCTCCCATCAATTGAGTTCTGAGTAATTTGGTTCACAAAATGCGTTTGGTGTTGGCGTGTCAATGTAGATTGGCGCCCGCACTTCATGTATTTGTGTGCCTTGATTCTGTGCACTGGAGCCTATTCTCCAAAAATTGAAGTGTTGTGGTTTTTTGCCTGCATCAGCGTATATCAGATACCCGCCAAGCAAACTGCTTGTTGTTGTTTTTTTTGTTGTTTTTCTTTTTATTATCATGAGTATGGCACATGCATGTGCGGATTGTGTAGTCCGTCCATGCTCAACATTGTTAGGCAGTATTTATCTAATTCTGATTGTTAATGCCTTTATTTTATTGCCTCTGTGTCATTCTCTATATACTGCTTGTTTGTTTTTTTCATTTTTGTTGTTGCTTTTTTCTCTCTGTATCATAGGAATTCCTACGGGTGGGCGAGCCATTGTTGCATATGTCATGAGTTGACATCTGCACCAATGTCTATGGCGAATATTTTGTATATGCCCACCTTTTCGATGGGAGCAGCTGAAAAGACATGTATATTTAGTTGCATTGGTATATATGTTATGAGTACCATTTTCTAGGCATTGGTATATATGTTATAAGTACCATTTTCTAGTCAGAAAAAACGTCATTAAATAAAATGACATTATTGCAGATAATCTATTTTGGATGGCCGGCTGGGTACTAGCATACAGCCAGGGCCGCGTCCTCTGGCTGTGCACCTGACTAGACAATTTATGCAGACGCCATCTTGGCAGAAATAAAAACATACTCATCCCGCCTCCACCCCAGCACCACCTTTTTGGTGTTGGGCATGATAATTGTGTTTACAGGTGTATGCATTTTCTTTCACATTTGACATTGGTATTCACATTTGACAATGGTTGGGTAACTATTTACTTGCTTGATGGCGAATATTTTTAATAGTCAGAAAAAACGTCATTAAATAAAATGACATTATCACACCAATGCAGATATTTGTTGTTCTCCCATCTCAAACGAGCTTGGAATTCCTATTTCATTATGTAATTAGATACTTGCATATGTGCATACACCTCTCCGTCCAGCTGTGCCATCCAAACATATTTTATGTGGGATTTGCAAACAGGGCACGTTTTCTCGTGCACCTGTCCCCATTTGGAGAAGCGTAATATTGATGTTTTTAGCTGACAACATACGAGGCTGTACACAGGCCAAAAATTGGACGCTGATGTGTAAGTGTGATTTACCTCAAGATAAACTGGATTAGTGTTTACTGATCTTCATGCGCAATCGAGAGAACATTACATAATCCAGTTTATCTTGAGGTTTATCTTGAGGTATAACATTTAAAATATACAAATATTATTTAAAGGAGTAACCCCCCCCCCCCCCAACCCCCCCCCCCAACCCCCCCCCCGCCCCCCCCCCCCCACCCCCCCCCCCCCCCCGTCCAGAATCAAGGTAAATCATATTCAGTACTTTTATTTGCACAATAAACATCAAACATCGAGCACATTTAATGAAGTATTTTCAGTTGCACAATCAAACAAGCACATCTAATGAAGTATTTTCAGTTGCACAATAAACGTCAAAAAAGATTATGTATGTATCGTTTGTACATTTGTATACTGATGTCGGTCCCAAACCATATTATTTTTTTTAATTTTGATGGGGGGGATTATGTCCTACCTGTGATTTTGGACGGGGTGGATTTTGTCCTACCTGCATTTTATACGGGGGATTTTGTCCTCCTGTGTCAACAATCATGGGGGGGGGGATTTTGTCCGTATCCCAGATTTTCAACCAGCATAGATAATTTCATACTGCATAGTTGACCAACATTTCTAACGTAGACAAAAAAAAGTAAATTATAATTACCATGTTACCGATAATTATTTATAGCTGTATACTGAACACAGCATAGCAAGTGAAAATTATATAAATTACTTCTAGCTGCAATATTGACAATTACATAATTGCGAAATATATTTTATTATGCTCCATAAAGGTACACAATGAGCTGTAATAAATCAACAAAAAATGTATGCTGTTTTGTAATCACTGTAATGTACATGAACATGAGTCTGATCAGGGTTTGTACTGTTCGCTGTGAAGTATTGACTACGCGAGTGGGGCGGTAGCAGAATCCTGGGACAAATTATACAATACTGTGTCCCAGTACAATCTGATCAGGGCTTGTACTGTACGTTATTTAGTCTGTACTGGGACTCAATATTCTATAATGTGTCACAGTCTGTACTACTAGTGTACAGATTAAAGTATGATCAGACCGGATGAATGTCAACCACAACATAATCTCCTTCATTTAGAATGTTGTAGCTAACATTAGAATGTGGTCTGAGAGATGAAGCCATGCCTGCTAACATAGATCGTATGTCTGTATGAAGATACAGACGTGTGAAGAATTGTCTCTTAATTGAGTAGTCTTGTCGGCATCTAAAAAAACACAAATCGCAGTTTGCACAGCAATTACTAATTAACGGCCTTTAATTGTCAACCATGACGTTAGTTTCGGATTAACGGTGTAATTTGTTAGATAATCATCAGTGTTTAAAATGAGCGATTAATATTTCGGTGACAAACACACTCGTTTCCAATTATTAGCTTCAAAGTACGTGAAAATCAAAGTCTAATTTGGTTACTTTGTTCACAAATACTTTTACCGACAACACGGTTATGCCTCGGGTAACATACAATCGTCCCACCGCCGCTAAGCACCGTAAGCAGGTGCCCGTTTCAACGAATATCATGGAATTATTGTTTTTGACAGCTGTGGCCTATTCGAGAACGTGTTCTAATTATTCTAGTTCAAATAACTCGTCCATGGCTGACTTGACTTGAAATTTGTATTCACAAATGCACACATGGCAGTTCAAGGCAGGTCGCCGGCGAGAATCTCGAGAATATCTCACTCACGTGAGGTGACTACTGTCTGTTCCACGTTTTGCTGCTGACGAACATTTGGCCATTAAACACATTCAATCTAAAAAATATTTAAAAGTAATTAATTTTTCATCAATAACAAAAATTTCACCCTCCCCAAACAATTTTATTTCATGAAATTCCATCAAATATTGATTTTATTGCGAAAAAACGATTTTCCTATGGGAATTTAACATGGGGAGACAATTTCCCAATTTTTTTATTTTTGTTTGGAAATGACTCCGAAACCTGGCGAGATAGCTTGAAAATGATGTAACTAAGCAAACAAAAGTTAGATTTTGAAAATCGGTCCACAATAAAAAATATATATTAAAAACATCTATGTCTGGCCCCATGTTAAATTCTTATAGGAAGATCGTTTTTCGCAATAAAATCAATATTTGATGGAATTTCATCAAAGATTTTTTTCGGGAGGTTGACTTTTTTGTTATTGATAAAAAACTACTTACTTTTAAATATTGTTTAGATTTAATGTGCTTAATAGCCAAAAGTTCGTCGGCAGCAAAACGTGAAACAGACAGTAGACACCCACGGCACTCACGGTTGTGAATACCAACCCAACCCGAAATAGCTTGAGAAAAGTTGCAACCGTTATGTAATTAACGAGGAATTAACTGACCAACATTGCAAAGTATACTTATCTAGCAAAGTATACTTTGAGGGAGAAATTTTCAATTTTAGGATAAATTTATTAATTTTTATTATACTGAATTTATTACATTATCACAGTCGTGTTGGCTGTGATAATCAATATAATGTAATAAATTCAGAACAATAATTCTGCATACTTTTAATCATCAAATATATGCAGTCGTTAGTTCTATATGACATAATGCATTTCGGGAAAAATAAATGATTACACCCTCAAATTTTGGTGAAATCGGCTACAGGTCAGGTTATTCTAATTTCAGGACTGAATATATATTTTTGCTGTAAATATTCAGTTCTGATTTTGGGATTTACCCCCGCCCCTCCCCCACCCCCTCCCCCCATCCATCACAACAGGTAACATATGGGATTCGACCCCATTAACCTGGCCTAAAATGTTGACAGGCCGTTAAACACCATTCAAAGAACTCAGTCTTTCTTACTTAATCGACTTTATCACTTTCTAGGCATATCTGATACCCAGCTTAGTGAATTTAAGGTATTATGTAATAGATAGATACACTTGACTTCAATGATAATTGCTTGACAAAAATGATGTAACATATGAATAATAACATATGTGAATATTGTTTTATTACTGTATACTATATGGAGCATTGAGTTGCAATCTCCGCCATCTTTGTATGCACAAGCAATCGTAAAGTTTCACCACTTCGTGCGTTTGACACATACAGCAAATAATATGACAGTAAACCAAATAAAATTTGGTGCAATACATAATAGACAGATATGACAACGGCAAGCTATACATATTATGCCAGCAAACTATACAAAAAACAAGACATCTGAGCATTTCTCCCATCAATCTCAAAATAAATGTCAATGTGTAAACTTTCCAATCTGACGCACAACCTATGTTACTGTACACGTTACCCATAGGTAAAGCCATATTTACTCGCACAGTAGGTGAGTAGACACCAGGGACAATACAATCATGTAACCCATAGGTAAAGCCATATTTACTTGCACAGTAGGTGAGTAGACACCAGGGAAAATACAATCATGTAACCCATAGGTAAAGCCATATTTACTTGCACAGTAGGTGAGTAGACACCAGGGAAAATACAATCATGTAACCCATAGGTAAAGCCATATTTACTTGCACAGTAGGTGAGTAGACACCAGGGAAAATACAATCATGTAACCCATAGGTAAAGCCATATTTACTTGCACAGTAGGTGAGTAGACACCAGGGAAAATACAATCATGTAACCCATAGGTAAAGCCATATTTACTTAGCACAGTAGGTGAGTAGACACCAGGGAAAATACAATCATGTAACCCATAGGTAAAGCCATATTTACTCGCACAGTAGGTGAGTAGACACCAGGGAAAATACAATCATGTAACCCATAGGTAAAGCCATATTTACTCGCACAGTAGGTGAGTAGACACCAGGGAAAATACAATCATGTAACCCATAGGTAAAGCCATATTTACTTGCACAGTAGGTGAGTTACACCAGGGAAAATACAATCATGTAACCCATAGGTAAAGCCATATTTACTCGCACAGTAGGTGAGAGACACCAGGGAAAATACAATCATGTAACCCATAGGTAAAGCCATATTTACTCGCACAGTAGGTGAGTAGACACCAGGGACAATACAATCATGTAACCCATAGGTAAAGCCATATTTACTTGCACAGTAGGTGAGTAGACACCAGGGACAATACAATCATGTAACCCATAGGTAAAGCCATATTTACGCAATGTTGCTGAAATAGGCTACTGATGTTCTGGTAAAACGTTGTTACTTCAAACATGGAAAACTTAAATTTAAAATTTCTCCCTCATAGTATGCTTTGCTAAATAAGTATACTTTGCAATGTTGATAAAATCGGCTACAGGTATATAATTGGTCATTAACTGTGTTGTATAGATAATAGTGCAATTGGCGAGGAAAGTGACAAACGATGACACATACATTTGTATGTTGCTGTGACTTGAGAAATTGGGAATATGACCTGCGACCAGTGTAGATCCGGATCAGCCTGTGCATTCGAACATTCTGATCAGGATCTTCACTCTTCGCCATTCCATCAATGAAACACACCCCATGACTCTAACAAGCAATTATATGATATATCCTTATCACACTACAGGAGTGTGTTATTTGATCAGGAGATCAACAGATCATAACACGCATAAGCCCCATTTACCCACTCACAGCCACATATGAACATGCTACCCACATTCTACCCACATTATATTAGCATACTACCGTTTACTTGTGACACCACAACTGTTCCTGTCGATGTCCACAATAATATCATAAATACAATTCCTACTGACTGCATCGTTCCTTTCCACGTAAAATTCATGTAACAAATGCACATTGTCTGTTTGTGTTGATTAAGTACTTTCGACACGTAATACCAGATGTTACAAACGTGATTAAAAGAAAATGCCTATACACTCTCGACTGCGCTAACTATTTGTCAATTTCTGTCTTTCAAAATACTTGAATATTGTGCTTGAAATCAATCTGGCTAAGCTCAAGTTCAGACAATCAAAGTACTCGATTGCAATTTGGTACATGTACAGTGGAACCTGTCTAAACCGGACACCCTGGGAGGACCCCAGGGTGTACGGTTTAGAGAGGTTCCACTGTAAAACAGACAGATGACTATTAAACGAAAAGCGTGGATGCTTTGCGAGAATGAACAGACGTTATCAATAGAGACATATCAAAATTAAGTACAAGTAACATGTATCTGTGTCCGGTTTAGATAGGTTCGACTGTCTTGCCAATATATGGTCAGAAACGTTGGTAACCACGTCAAGATTATGGACCCGTTCTATACAAGTAGCCTATTTCACAAACATTGCAAAGTATACTTATCTAGCAAAGTATACTTTGAGGGAAAACTTTTCAATTGAAGAATAAATTTATTAATTTTTATTATACTGAATTTATTACATAATCGCAGCCATTTTGGCTGTGATAATGTAATAAAATCAGTTTAATAATATTCTGCATACTTTTAGTCATCAAATATATACGGTAGTTGGTTCTGTATGACATAATGCATTATTACTCCCTCAAAGTATACTTTGCTAGATAAGTATACTTTGCAATGTTGGTGAAATAGGCTACATATCATCCTTTGATTCAAAGAGAATTGCTTCGTAAATGTGATGGAATATATGTATAAGATATATGTGAATACTGCCTCGTTACTGTATCCTATCCGGCAAACGGAATGGCAAGCTCGGCCGCGATCTTTGTGTGTTTAAGCCATCAGCCACTTTCACCTCTTCTGGCGTTTGACACAAAACGCAAAATGTGTAGTAGAACATAATTATGATATAATGTAGTTAATCACAGTGTGTAAGCTAAAATTCACCCAAATGCACATTGGGGAAAGCACCTAATTTGCATAAATTCAAGATGGCTGCCAAAGTGTAATATACAAATTCTTAAATGCTCTCTATCATGAAAACTACGGTAGTCACAGTACACCATATAAATGTATTAACCACATATAGGAATATGTATATACATATTTCAAAAATAACTATAGAAAGTGTTTATGACGTTACCCCCAGCCGGGTGCCCGATGCCCGATGCCCGAGACGTGTAGAAATCGCGACGGACGTGTAAATTTTCCAATCTCACATGCCCGACGGGCACCTGTTTTTTTTTTTGCTTTTTTTCCAGGTTTTAAAATATTTATTTTCCCCGTAGTAGGTTTATGGTGGGTCGGGGCCATCCCCCACAAACCGTACATAATATACATGTAATAGTCAGATACAAATACAAAATATACAATTACAGATATTCACCCTCCTTTGCTCTTGCAGTACTGGGTAGAAATCACTGTTCTATTAAGACTTCATGGTTGAGTGGTACATTAGAATCGTCATTAATGAGAGACCAGAATTTTTGATAAAAAAACTTGCACGTGCTATTAAAAAAAGACAGTAATACTTATAATAAACCCGCAGATGACAATGTCACTCTCCAGCGCTGCAAGAGCCAAAGTTTGATTTAGCATATGTAATACATGTAATTGATTATACGTTATCATTCATATATTACCCATGACCCAACTGAACCAGCCCCACTCTGTAAAAAGTGAAGTTCAATACTACTGTGCATCTACATGTTTAAATCGTGTATTAACCCGTTCAACACTACAGCCGTTTATATATGTGTTTGTAAACAGTGCAGATCCAGACGAGCCGGCTCATCAGGATCTGCACTCTTTGCAAGTGATTTTCATAATTTATTTGTTAAAAAAAAAATTAAAAAATTATAAATCGATTATTTGAAAAGTATTTTGTGCTGAATGGAATTGACCGAAAATTAACATATTATATATAAATGTAATAAAACTGGACGGTAGAAATGTTTTTCTAAATTCTTTAAAATTACGAATTGTTTACACCGGAATTGAAAGTCGTCTAGAAGCGGACAGTTGTAAATTCGCATTTTCGCTTACTGACATCTCGGCCCTATGACGAGTCGGCCGATCGATACCTCGGGTGTGGGTCAAAACGTACCCGATACCTCGCCCCCGGTATGACTAGAAACCGGAGAGGACCGGAAAGGTCGTTTCGTCCTAATTTTGTTTGTAAATGTGTTTATACTACAAGCCTATGACGAGTTGGCAATATCCGCTGACGTAATTACTGATGTTTTAATTAGAGATTGGCGAGCATTGTAAACCATGGTCAGACTACGCGAATGCACTGCCTGGTCTGGCCGCTAATGCAAGAAGCCGAGATTTGTCGGAGATCGAAACCCAATTCACATAAACACGTTTGTTGTGTCACTTTAGACTGGTTCCCGGTAGTATTGTTTCGCTAGGCTGCGCATCCGACAGGGTGCCAGTCTAGTGTGGACTACGTGAATGACGTCAGCAACCGCGTGTATTGATCTTTGATATGGCCTTGTGCCCCTCGGTGTGAAATTTACACTTAGTAATAAACAATGTACTTGACAAGCGCGGTGTGGACCGGCAGTAAAGAGCCGGCATTGGTCCCCGGTAGCTGTTCGATCACAGCTCTTCACCTCTACACCGACGTATGTGAAGTTGTCATTACTTGCCGGAGGAGGTGGTTTTCCCCGGGTACTCCGGTTTCCCCACCATTCATCTCACGGAGTAATGCAGAATAGACCGGAATTGGCCGCCCGCATTACTCTTATTAAACATTATTGACTGTAATATGCATCGTCTGAAATCAAATTTAACATGTTGGACCATGACCGTCGGTATGGTATGGGCCACTCACTAATATATGGGCAATTGCTATACCGCCGTGTGTTATCTTCTCTTTTTCTTTCGTCTTCAGAATATGTGAAACACATTGTCATATAACCAAATAGTAACAGATAAACGCCACACCTGAACTCGAATAATTGCAAATCGTATATAACGATAAGCCGCGAAACGACAGTAGCTGGGCCCGAAAACATATTACATCATACTTTGCATAGCCAAATATCGATCATTCCCGGCCTGATATGTTATGCCCTGACCAATCGTCAAATATCATCATTATATAGGATAACACTGTTACGGCTGAGACTCCATATATCACATGCACTTACACTCAGCCTTTTTCACGGTCTTACATACCGGCTTCGTGCGATAGGAGAATGAACTAGCTAGGTTAAATTAACCGCCTCATTGCCTCCTTCATTTAATGCACATATTTCGACTGTATTGCAGATATTAGTAAATTCGGAAACAAACGGGCCAACGGTCATTGACCTGCCACTTTTGGGTTCAAATGCCCGGGTTTGGAAGGTCCTCGAGCCAATTCCTACCCTTAAATATAAGATAAAAAAAAAAAGCGCGGTGTGTTTGAAGTCTTAGTATTGTTACTGTAGACGAATCAGCATCGTGTAAACACAGTTTGGCAACTAATGATGGAGCTTTATGACTTGCATTTTGCCTATTGGAATACACAACACGGAATACATATCGGGAATTACCGTTAATGGCGTAATGGAAAATGTTTAATATCGCCAAAATGACACCGACCATATTGGGCAAGGTAAATGTTTTGAAAAGAGCGTTGTGTCAATGTATGCGAATGTAATCGATGAATAATTGGATAAGACCAGTTTCAATTCAAATGATAGCGATTAGATTGGAATGAAAGGAAAATAGCGATTGTGGTGCTACTTTTTTTGCAGACAAAATCTTGACATGGCCGCTGTTCACATACACAAATGCCGTGTGTGAATGAAAATAGCTGACCGCTGGTCTCAGTTTGGGGTGGTCGTTATTCCAATGTCTTATAAAGAACAAAATTGGACGGGGAAGGGGGGGGGGGTGGAAGGATTTTTAACTGGCCGTTGTGCAGGTGGTCGCTATACCCAGGCTGTCGTTAGCACAGGTTTGACTGTATATATATTTATTGTAATTATTTAAATTAATTAATTTAAAACAGTATACTCAATTTATTTTAACGTTAGTAATACAGGGATCATTTTACAGGGCGAAGTTCTCTCCCTAAATTGTCAGACTTATTTTGATTTGAGGGAGAAGTAGTTGTTCACTATATAAAACATAAATTATTGTTTACTCATATGGCCATATTATAAGTATTACTAATAAATGCATTATATGCCACTTTATGTTAGTTACATATATATACATTACTATACATTTAACCACCAATAAGCGGGTTCAATTCTGCAAATATATGGGCACCTAGAAGTTCATTCGGGCAAGTAAATTGTTCAAGCCCACTTGCCCGAAGGGCAAGTGTCTCAAAATGTTTTTCGTGAAGACTGGTTTTATATTGCTTTATAATTTGATAATTCCCAGTATATCTTGACTGGCCATATACAGACAACCTTTTCTGTTCGCTAATTGGGATGTGCCGTGAAAAGTAAGCGTCGAATCCTGGAACATCAATAACAACAACAAAAACAACAAGATTAAGTGTTTCGGTGCATTATTTGAAATTACTCAATGCGGATTATGCCACATGGTAAGTTACATAAATAATTAATGACATAATACTTCATCATATCGGGTGCTACTTCTTACACATTGGCCTGGAGAAAACCCAAATAATGTGACACCTCCCAAAGGCCATTTCAAGAGCACACGAACCAAAACCTGTGCAGTACCTATTTCAGTGCAAAGAGTCTCCCTGTGCTGGGCTGTGTAATATTTTTGCAGAGAGAAAACTGTATTGAGGCCGTCACTGAAACCCTTCCTATACTGGCAGCAACTGGACACAATCATTGCACTAAGACTTTACATGTGTACCTGTAAAGATGGCAACTCTGGAGACTGATTTCCCCAAAGTTTACGCACATTTTGAAAAAGGTCACCATGTGCTTCGAAAGTCAGACCGATTATGGGCAGGTCTAAGCACAGATCTTGTGATTAAACAATCACTGATGAAATCACTGAAAACGTCAGGTAGTGGTCTCAGTAGGGTAGGGGATTTACACAAGCGCAGCGATTAACATGGCTTATGTCCCAACCTGTGTGTCTGTCTATCAATAGTGCGATGCAGGAACTGGAATCGGTAACATATGTCAGCAGCGACCAGCATAAGGAGCAAGTTGACCGCGTGTGAAGCGTGATGGCGAAGATGTTGAGCTAATATTGACATTTCTTCGTGACGATCACCATTCGATGGAGCTATACCATTGCGAAATATTGCCACAGGACTTGTTGCGTCGGAAAACGTAAATTGATAAATGATGCCAGAAACGTGGGTATTGACATTCTAAACAAAATGAAGGTGTAGTTAAGTATATGTTCAGAAAGAATGACCGTGTATTAAACATGAATAGAAACACAAAATCAAAGTTGATAATTCAGACATTAACATAGACCCACAGCTGCTCTTTCAACGATTTGCCTCATGTAGTATTAACGATGAAAATTTACCGGACGTATTTTCACATGAGTTGTGTGCATATCCAGCCTCCATAGTCGAAGCGAAGGATGTGTTGAGAGCACCAGATAAACCAGCATTGACAGATGGAATTTAGTAAACTTTGTCGAGTGATGCGAGGTATTCACCTTCGATCTGCCAAGCGGTATGCAGTGTGTCGTGGATGGCGGCTGGCTTCTTCATCGTGTACCATGGAAAAATGATCCATATTTGGAGAGATATGCCAGTCGTATGTGGCGTTATTAAAGAAGAAATACCCGGGTGCCATAGTGTGTGTTCAATGGATATAGCCACAATACCACAACATACTCGGTTCATCGTCGCAGAGCAGGCCAAATTCGATGATGCACATTGAATTCTGGACGTAAAGAAAGATGACTTTCTGTCAAATAAAATGAACAAGCAAAGATTCATCAATCTTCTGAGTGGCATCCTAATTCAGAACGATTTTGAAGTATTTCATGACGAAGCCGACTCGGATGTTCTGATAGTGGCAAAGGCAATTGAAACCGCAGCATCTGAACCAACAGTAGTTATCGGTAGTCATTCGGAATTAACGATTCTGTTACTCAGTAATCACAAAGTGGGTGAACTTGAATACAATCTGTAGTATCAACCTATCACTAAACACGGTACGAAAAGTCTCCCCGACTATGACAAATACACAATTGTCGAACTGTACTAGGGAGTGAAATATGTTTGCCCATGCAATGCTGGGTTGTGACACTACATCCAGCGCATCTGTGTCAAGCATCATCGAGGCTCGTGAATGCACCATTTTAAAGCTCTACGGTGCTCAATGATCTGAGGCTGCGTAAATTTATGCAAAAGTTCAATCATGGTAATTTTATCCATCCGAAGAGTTTACCACCAACGTCATGATCTGCATCGTATCATTCTCTTCGGGTATATTATCAGATCAAAGCTTGGAATGATAACGCACAGGCCCCGACCGAATGGGGCTGGAGCATCCATGACACACAACCGACTCCAATAATGACATCGACCCTATTGCCCCAGAATACCTGCTGACATTGATTCACTGCGGTTGCAATGGAGACTGTTCTACATTGAAATGCTCATTGCCTTGGAGTAAGGGGTGTGCGGTGGATCATGGATTTGCTATAGCACGATAGAGTATCATCAGATGAATGCATGTATGAAATAACAAGGTGTTCCATGAAAGGAAACAGAAGGTATAATACATTTACCACAACGTTATGTTTGTGGACGCCGACGACGCCTGGGGTATGCCATAAGCTCTTCTGCACTTCGTTCAGGCGATCAAAAAATTATACATATTGTGACGTCATGATATATGTGCCTTGATACGCCCATGACAGGTCGAATGCCATTTTTAACATAATCCAGATCAGTTGATGTGAAACTGATTGGTGTATGTGCAGTATGTGCATGTACATGTCATATGTTAATATGTACAATACAATCATACGTAATTGGTCACTAATGTGATGCATTCAATTCCATGAAGGTTCTACTGAACATTTAGCTCAAATAACATAACAAATACAGACATTTCCAATGACTTTGTCACAATGACGTCACACTGACGTCATGATAACGTCACAGTGATGTTATAATTACTTTCTATGATGATTTTTTAAATCCTGATATACATATTCCTATCTGTAGTTAATACATTTATATAGTATATTATGACTAGTTTTCATAATATTGTATGTTTAACAATTGTTAGGGGTGTTTTTGGCGGCTATCATGAATTTATGCAAATTATGTGCTTTCCCCAATGTGCATTCGAGTGCATTTTGGTTTACACACTCACCAGACCATGCTGAAGCATAATCTGAAATAAAACCTTGGTAAGCAATTAGTGGTGGGTCAACCTTTATTTTTACCAGCCAAGTAGTCGGTCTGAAAATCTAAACAAGAGGGCCATGATGGCCCTAATTCGCTCACCTGACTCTCCATGCACACCATAGGAGAATGTGACATTGAGTTCATGTGTTTTAAAAATTTTGTGCTATTTTTAGATGGCGGTCATCTTGGATTAAGAGATAACTCTTATTTTACCAAATCTGAAAATGCTTCACCCAAGGATCTTAACTTCCTATGAAGTTTGGCCAGCATTGGCCATGTGGTTCCTGAGAAAAAGACGTTCAAAATCTTGAATAAATGGACCTTTTGGTGGCCATCATGGATGACAAATATTGCACAAGAGCAATCGCCTCATCGATACCTACAATTTTATATATGACATGAGCATATTCGGTCAAAAATAAAATTTGACCCCAATTTGACCCCACGGGCCACGCACATTTTTGACCCCGTGGTCACCACTTTAACAACTTTGAAAGAGCATTGTACATCGATCATTCCTTCCATGTTTCGTCGAAATCCGGCTAGCGGTTCATGAGAAGAAGATTTTTGAAGAATTTATGCTATTTTTAGACTGCGGCCATCTTGGACTAGCGATGACCTCCATTTTAACAAATCTGAAAAGGCTTCACCCATGGACCATAAGTTTTAAGTTTGGCAATCATGGGCCAAGCGGTTCATGTGAAGAAGAACTTTAAAATCTCTAATAAAATAACAACCTTTTGACATGTCGGCGGCCATCTTGGATGACATAACAATCTGCTTTCGACAAAAAATGTACCAGAGTGATCGCCTCATCGATACCTTCGATTTGATATATAACATGACGATATCCGGTCAAAAATAAAATTTCATCCCAATTTGACCCCAAGGGCCACGCCCATTTTTGACCCCGGGGTCACCATTTTAACAACTTTGAAAGAGCATTGTAAATCGATCATTCCTACCATGTTTCGTCGAAATCCGGCTAGCGGTTCATGAGAAGAAGATTTTTAAGACTTTATGCTATTTTTAGATGGCGGCCATCTTGGATTAGCGATGACCTCCATTTTAACAAATCTGAAAATGCTTCACCCATGGACCATAACTTTTAAGTTTGGCTACCATGGGCCAAGCGGTTCATGTGAATAATAATTTTGAAATCTCTAATAAAAGAACGACCTTTTGACATTTCGGCGGGCATCTTGGATGACATAACAATCCGATTTCGACAAAAAATGCACCAGAGTGATCGCCTCATTGATACCTTCGATTTGATATATAACGTGACCATATTCGGTCAAAAATAAAATTTTACCCCAATTTGACCCCACGGGCCACGCCCATTTTTGACCCCGGGGTCACCATTTTAACAACTTTGAAAGAGCATTGTACATCGATCATTTCTACCAAGTTTTCTCGAAATCCGGTTGGCGGTTCTTGAGAAGAAGATTTTTGAAGAATTTGTGCTATTTTTAGACGGCGGCCATCTTGGATTACGTGATGACGTCATTTTAACAATTTTGTAATCCCTTATCTAAGGACCATGACCATGAAGTTTGGTGACCATAGGCCCAATGGTTACCGATGAGAAGACGTTTGAAAATGTTCACGGACGACGACGGACGACGGACGACGATGGACACATTGTGGTAACAATAGCTCACATGAGCTTCGCTCAGATGAGCTAAAAATAGACGTGATCAGTCACATTCAGTGTAGCTTCTGTACAAATAGCGAACAGTACAGCACCTGATCAGATTGCGGATACACAGGCTGATCTGGATCTGCACAGTTCGCAGCTTACCAAAATAAACCATTGTCACATAAATCTATTTTTCACTGTGACTGCTAGGCTAATCAACATTCGTATCATTTGTTGGATTTGATATGGTAAATGAGCCACGTCGCGAGAAAACCTGTCTTCGGGAGTCTGACGACGTCACAAGATATGACGTCGTGAACTTAGCTGACGTAATTTCCGCTGAGATTTGCATGTTGCACTCTGACTTCGAAATTTAGTTGCATGTTTCAGAACAATAGGCTACGATACTCGCTCACTGCAAGGCGAGTTGACTCTCCAAAGGACAAAATGCTACCGTAACACCCCCAAAACAAACACAAGGCGGTATAACAAGCTGATATTGCAGTAACAATTGTCTGCAAAAATGTTAGAGCTGAGCTGGGTCGGGTCCCCCCCCCCCCCCCCCCCACATCAGTAAACACGTTTAAACCTAAATTTGCAAGAAACAGTGCAGAGAGTATTGTCAATACGAATTAAATCGTAAATCGTTGTCCATAGAACACCATCTGTAAACCAAGACTTGCATAATTATGATGTAATATGTACATGTACGTAACACATTGGTGTATACATGTATACATGAATGTACGTAACACATTGGTGTATACATGTATACATGCATGTACGTAACACATTGTTGTATACATGTATACATGAATGTACGTAACAAATTGTTGTATACATGTATACATACATGTACGTAACACATTGTTGTATACATACATGAATGCAGATTTATCTGAGTGTGTCTACATATTGGAATACCGATTGCAAGTTAAGGCTTGTCACATTCAAATGAAGGTACATGCCCATTCAGTAGGCACAAACTATTCTTTATAGGAATTAAATAAGTGTATAATTGCGTCAACATTCCACTAGTTCTGAAAAAAATAGGAGTGCCCGCTATACAGATATAATCATTTAATAATACTTATTTTACTCATAGTGACTCGAGGTGGTATTAGGCTATTTTCATATGCAAATGAGGCATGATATATTTCAATTATTTATGCTAATTAAATGCGTCACCTGAACAAATAATATTTCGACAGATTATAAAGTATAATCATTACACATCAACACATAAATACAGAGAATAAATCGTAATGTCCGTTAACATTTTAAGGAAACACTATTATCGCCCCTGATATCAGTGTGGAAAGTTACGTCTGATATGAATTGTATAGTCATGCCAATCAGTACGCGGGGTTTATGGTGAAATGAATGTTTATTTGGCCTGAAAATGTCATATCTACAGAATATACAAAACTATCTATAAAGAACAGTGTGTGCCTACTGAGTGGGCATGTACATTTAATGTTGAATGTATTGTCCTGCCATTTACAGGTGTATTCCCATCTGTAGTTGCTGAACAGTCGTATAACCCACAGGTGAATGAAAAAACATCGCATTCAGTATCATTTCTAGTATATAAGTGTAAGGTCAGCTACGTAGTAAAACATGTGCATATTTCAAACCCGTTAAAATGACTGGAATCGGTAGGTTACTATAACAAGTTCCATGGAATATGTATAAACATACAGCATTCAGCGCCACAGTGCTGTTTACCGGGTTAAAACGTACAATTTGGCTGTCATTGTTACAGCAAAACTCACGTGACGTGACGTCATTTCTAGACAGAGCCAATCGGAACGCGCTTCGCTGTTACAGGCGACCATCGATTTCGACGACTTTTTGTGGGGTAGATTATGTGGACAAATAGTGCTGTAAAACAGACACCAATTACTGTTTAACCTGCTAAATGACACTGTGATGCTGAACGATGTCTTTTTTTATAAATATTCATCATGAAATGCTATGGTAGGGTAACAATTTCTATCATTTTAACTGGTTTGAAAAAGGTGCGTGTTTCACAGCGTTGCTGACCTTTTTATTTATATTAGAAACTAGATATTATCGCTGATATTTTTGTCTGGCACCTGTGGTATAACCCAATGAACCAACCAGTTAATCAATACAGAAATGACATACCTGGACAGTAAATATTACTGTCTGTTTCATATATTTATGTGATTTTCTACACTTATAAATTATTAAAACGCTCAGTAAACAGGACGTCAAAAATAAGAAATACGCCGTACTCGCGCACACGTTTATACTTGCTGGTACATGAACTTTCCGGTTTGCCTTGGTCGCTTTTCACTTTAATGTATTACCAAAACAATCAAGCTCATCTGTCTATACATTCATTAGTCAATGTCAAACATGATTCTAATTTGTCAACTTGCAAACTGTTGTAAATGTTGGCGTATACTCTATGTCACAGGTGATGGGAACAACTAATCTGATAGTCTGTTGTATACGTGTAGAGATAATATCTATATATATACACCGTCATGTGATTTTTTTTCCCGTCACCTGTGACTCTATGTGTACCGGTAGCTACGTATATACGGTAACGTCGTTTTGACGTCGTTTGACGTCGCTTTTATGTGACGTCTCATTTGTGGTGTTATATAAAATATAATATCTTAATGAATATTGCAGATATCATGATCAAATAAAAAGCATTCAATTCATCATACAAATATCATTGTCATAGTAACAAAATGTCAATTTGACCAAGAATTTTCCGAAGACAGGTTTTCTCGCGACGCGGCTCATTATATGTGACGCGACAAGCGAAACCCTCCCGTATCGGTAAACGCGACGTAACGAGTTATGACGTTACAAAATACGGTGTAATTTTCGCGCTGTTTGGACAAAGCAGACGTCACATGTAGCGTCATTGTCGTGCCGGTCTATATGTATACATTAAATGGCTTGTCGGCCCGAAGGAGCCGGTACGATCAGTGCTACCCCCACCCCCTGCCTCTCATGTTTCGTCAATTTATTTATTTTCTAATAAATATGTTTTGGCAGCATATGAGAATCGTCTCCTAAGACGATTGTTATGTGTCCTGTTGGGGACACGTTACAATCTCGCTAGTCGCATAATATACAATAAGCTCGGTGTTGTCCCATCACGTCGTACATGACATGCACCTGCTGTTGTAATCAATACTGTCTGTGACGTACGGAGGGTGAGACACCTAATGTTACAAAGTCATGCCGATCTGACATTTGATACATGCAGACGCGATGTCAACAGACACACATTTACGATCAATTACTCAACACATATTTATCCATTTTGTGACACTATCAGGCATGGAATAAAATAGAACTTTATTCAGTAAGGTTTGGTTCTGGAACAACTATCTTTCGCACATAATTATTCCATAACTTTATGACATGTGAAGTTTAAAAGTCGGAGGTGCAGAATCCCAGAAAATAAGATAAGGCAAAAACCGGCGATGCGATGCAGTAACCAATAACACATCGAAATATGTTTTTCCCCCAATAAACATAAATTGGTAGCACATAAGAATCTTCTCCTAAGACGACGATTATCATGTTTTTGTCAAACTATGTTGTTGTTTTTTGTCAAGAAGTATTGGTGTTTGTCCACATTTGTTCTACTTCTTAATAAAAGCATGTTTCAGGAGCACATTAGAATCGTCTCCTAAGACTATTTTTAAGTGTCCTGTTTGGGACATGTTACATTCTCGTGTTCTCGCGATATCGAGCATGGGTTGATCGTGAAAATGCGAAGTATGATCGCGAGATTGCGAGACGAAAACACACGATTATATCATATTCAATCTTGCATTTTCGTAACCTCGCCCACAGGTGGAAGATCGCGCGTTTTTGCTTCGCGATCTGCATCAACACGCATGAGCAAAACTAACCCGAATGTTATGTCTGTAACACAAGGTAAGTCGCCCTGCGTTACCTGCGTTTTATAATTCGGGTTAAAGCAAAATATATTTCCAAAAGCGAAAGGCGAGATGGCGGAAATGCGAGACGATTCTCATGTCTTTAGGAGACGATTCGCATGTTTTCGCAAGACGGAAACATTGCGAAACGACAGCTCTAGACGAATCATAATGCTGATTGTTTTATTTTGGATTGCAGATGAACGCTTTTATTTAAAAATGGCAGACGTACCTTTGTCCTTTATCAAAATGTTTGCAAACTGTAGATCCCGATGAGCTGGCTATTCACGAGCCGTCTCATAAGGATCTACGCCATGCGTACGTACTCAATTTCGCATGTTTGACCCATAAAGGAGGTTTTCGCTTGGCGCGTCACGTATATGAGCCGCGCCGTGCGAAAACCGGGCTTAATGACAAAATGTTCCGTTTGTACTTTTTCGCGTATACTGAATTGTACATCTTTTAAAAGCCATATGCCACAAAGATTATCAATGTATCCCAATTATTTTTCATTTTAGAATTATTTTTATGATGCGTGGTAAAAACGTATACGACGTTTTAGATCAATGACGTCGAAATTACGACGTTTTTTATACAAGAGGTGTTGATCAAATACCCGGACAAGTCCTATAGAATTGTCATTCTTTATCGCATGTCAACCAAATTTGGATATCTCGTAGCCTCGCCAAGTGTCTCCCATTAGGTCAAGACAAAGTATGAAAATAATGTTCATAGCTCGTGTTGTGTTGCAGTTGCTAATGTAACGTCATGTTTTGGGTTGCGGCCCAAGTAATGTAATTTCGTATGAATACTTTTCAAATAAGGCAGAGTGAGAAGTGTTGGCGTTTCCCTGTTGTTTGCTGCTGTCTGAAATAATTTTGGGGAATAATAGCGACATTATTTAACATTTCGTATGCGACGAAATATTTAAAAAATCTGACATCTTGACCGGAAATGACGAAGTTCACCGACTGCCAGCTCTGTGTAAGCGAATATGCCGGAAAACCCAAGATATTATATTAAAGTTTGTATTTTAACACAAAACACGAGATATTGATGGTGAGTGAAAGTCTTATTTGCTGACGACAGTTCTCTGTCCTTTTCTTCAACAAATGTTGATTATCTAGAAGGCATAATAAATCATGACCTGCTAATGATTTCTGATTGGGCTAAACAATGGTTGGTTAGTTTCAATCCGAACAACACTGAAGCGATGCTTCTAACATTAAGACAACTTGATCGACCCTTCAACTTAATCTTTCAGAACACGTTCATAACCTTTGTTGACGATCATAAGCATATTGGTTTAACATTGAGCAATAACGGAAAATGGCATACACACATACAACATATAATTAATTCGACTACGAGAGTATTGGGAATAATGCGTAACCTAAAATTTAAGATAAGCAGAGTCTTTAAACCAAATATATATATCTTATATGAGACCTATACTATAATATGCTTCATCAGTCTGGGATGGGTGTACAGAATATGAAAAGGATTCGTTGGAAAAAATTAAGAATGAAGCCGCGAGAATAGTAACATGATTAACACGGTCACTATCACTCGACAACTTAAGGCAAGAAGTTGGATGGCAACTTCAATCTGTTAATAATATATCTCGTTACAATCTTATAAATCAATTTGATATGAATGTCCCCACTACATGACTGGAAGTATACAAACAATCGTTTATACCATCTTCGGTACAACTCTGGAATGAAACTGACCCGTTGCTGAGAAATATAGATAATCTTAGACACTTCAAAACATCATGCGCCCAACAACTATATACTCAATATAATATACCACCATACTATTTAGAGGGAGATCGATTGTTTTCAGTTAAGCATGCAAGAATTCGAAATAAATGTAGCAGTCTTAATTGTGATCTTTGCAATAACCATATCCATGATATCAGAGAAACTCCCTACTGCGAATGTAGTGAAGTTGTAGAGGATGCTGAACATTACTTCTTTGAATGTATTAAATATCATGCGCAACGTCTAATTTTATGCCAGTCACTGCGACAATTGTATCCCCTAAACGCACATACACTTTTTCATGGCATACCTGAAGAAAGTAATGAGCGCAATACTGTTAATTTTAAAGCTGTGCAAGATTATATTAAAGCTACGAAAAGAGTTGAGTAACACACTTGGTGGATGCATGAGACGCAAGCTCTATCGGATGCTTTCCATTTGCCAACATCATCCGGTACCACCTGATAACAACGAACACTGAAATCAACTGCAGTGCATATCTATCTATGTTTTAGGTTATATATTATATGTACATTGTGACACATAAGTCTTTCACTCTTTCACTCTTTCTCCCAATCTCCTCTCTCGCTTTCTTTACCGTCTCTTTTTATCCGATTTTTCTTTTCGTACATTGTGCAAATATATATATATATATACCGCATGATTATTGGTATGTACCCATGAGATACCTGTATACGTATCGCCATTGCTGTTAAACTGATGTGTTGTTGAAATACTTGGGTAAGGGCTGTAATTAATGTTGTGAGAACTTGTAGCCCAACCCCATTGTACTTATATGCAATAAACTATGTTTAGACTAAACTAAATGAAAGTCCATCATCGGGATGACAATATACGAACGATACAGTCGGATAGACAATGAACATGAACTCATTGTGTGATAAAACAGATTTAAATATGAGGAGACATATATGGCTAGATGGATCCCGATGATGAACATGTAGCAGAAGGCAAGACGAGTTACCAATTTCTCTCGAGTTTTAGGATAGTTGAAATGACATCTGTACATTTTTCCAATTGAGTGGTTACAGTGGATGAATCTATTATCAAATATCGTCGATTGAGGCGTTATTCAATCGTCCATATTCGCACAATCTTGCCCCATGTGATTTCATTTTTTAATACCGTACACGAACAGCCGCATAAAGGGAATCCATTTCGACAACATCAGCAGTCAATAATGTTACTGCTGGTATTGCAGGTGGTATGTTTGAACAAAGGTGAATTGCATTGCCTGACTTAACTGTCGGAAGTGCATGTCGTATACAAAAAAGATGTTGTACCGTTTATTTTGAAAACTAATAACCCATAGTGCGAGCACGAATGAAAACATGGACATGTTCTTCTTCCATTGAACAATATGGAGCATAACATTAACATAACGTCATTTTGACGTCGGGCCCCATAACGCGTGATGACGTTGTGTTGGTAACGATAAAATTGCCTATGATATATTAATGATGAGTTGTGCATATGAAATCGATGAAGTATTTATCAATCATCATGGATGTGAATGTTCAGTTAACCCAAGGCATATGGATGTTGCAGGATAATAATACTGGTTATTCAACCAACACTGGAAATCGAAAACTCTTACAAGCAACATATCCGCGATAATCGGTGGCTGGTGATAATGTGATGTGTTGGCAGTTTGAACATTAGCCACACGAGTGACCGTACAACTTTATGTACATAGTGTGCTTGAAAATCCCGCGGGGCCATAACCCAAACCGCGTAAATATATTATATAATTGGATGTTGCAGTTGCAGGTTATGCATATGGGATGCCCATCCCCCATATAAATCCGCCACAGTTGGAAGCTCATTTTAGATATGTGCATGTGACCAATGACTTTCATATCAAGACAAAGTGGTGTTATTTTAATTACTACAGAAAGAAGTGATAAAAAGATCACGTAATAACTTTCACTTTCTTTTTCTTTTCATTTCAATATGAAATACATTTCAGACACACCGATTGGCATTCAGGGATGAACTATATTCCCAAGGGGCGCTTGTCCCCGAATCCCCGATCCGGATCATATGAATGTGCCCACACGTAATTTTCACGATAATTAATTGTTTTCTATTCCAAAATTATATCATAAGGATGTTGACGGAATTGCTGTGAAGGGAGTATTTATTTGTAGACATTGCACGTGTACATCTGCATAAATACTTCAGATCACAGCAAATAAATTCAAAATTTCACAACATGTTCAATGGGTTGTGGACGACTCTGGCGTAACCTGTTATTCAAATGCATTAAGTGTTGAATTGACTGAATATATATATATATATAACCATCAGTCACTTGTGCATTCCGATTAGAATGCGAATGGAATCTGGATCTACGCAGTTCGAAATAACCCTTTCATTACGATAACTCTTGCATAGCATAAATGTTTGCTGCATTGTTTTTGTTGTTATGTTTGTTTAAATCTATAGTGGTCTATCACATAACAAAAGGCAAGAAATAGGCCAGTATGCAGGAGTTGCTTCAAAATTTCAAAATTTTCCCGGGGAGCATCCCCCAGGACCCCCCTAGCCGTCTCATTCGCTTCGCTCATTCGACTGTCGGGCCTATACAGACAAGTTGTCCAAGCTACGCCACTGCTTTTGACAAGGGGTAGCTTTGCCCTGGGTCTGTTTTTACTTCGTTTAACTTTATTAATACGCCCGTACAACCTTCAGTCTTCCCGATTTGTCTCCCTTAAGTTCGAGCGCTTATAGGACGTCGATGATCTTGATTAAATTTGAATTCCCGCTCAGGCGGTCACGCGACTCGTCTGCGCAAGGCATGCT
Organism: Conchocele bisecta; assembly: GCA_029237695.1. Lineage (NCBI taxonomy): Eukaryota > Metazoa > Mollusca > Bivalvia > Lucinida > Thyasiridae > Conchocele > Conchocele bisecta. Next base: position 2,621,903 of record CM055275.1, read on the forward strand.
GGGTACCAGTTGGGGCGTAATGGACGCGATTTGACGAAAGTCAGAATATCTTCAAGAATTTTGTCAAAATACGCGCTAAATCACAGTCTAGAGGTATACATTTTACGTTAACCTTGTTAACTAATACACTATGTAACATGGTAAACAATTGGCAATGTTTTATTTGAAAGGAAATGTTATTTAATTGGATAAATTATGAACAAGAAATGACAAACACTTTCATAATTCCGGAAGAATGATTCTGAAACTCATGACTTCGTCAATTTCGCGCACCTGCACCACCTAATTCGCCTCGTTGAAGAGCGCAAGGGGAAAATTACCTTCTTTTCTATATAATTTAATCATTTATGAACACTTCAAGCAACTAAATTATAATCGCTAAATCTATTTTAAATGCATAATATCAGATTTATATCATTTACTCTTGCGTGTTTGAAGTTCGTGAACATAAACAAACTCGATGTGTAAACAGCTTCGCAATCAACCATTATTCAATTTTTAAACTCGCTCACCATTTCTGTTCTTACCCAATCTTTAAAAAATAGTTACAGTCACAAAAGATCGCTGATGCAACACTCCATCACACAAAGAAATATGACGTGCATATTGCCATGTTGTGTACTCGAGTTTGTGATTCACTATTCCCAGTATGCAATTCATTAATAACGTCAACAGCTAATATAGTTGCCAACGGTAACTTGCAATCTACTCACGTACCGTCTGCCTACAGACGGTATGGGAGTAGATTGCAAGAGTTACCTTTCACAACTACAGCTAATAGATGCTTAAAAAAATACCAATTGGCAGGAAGTGCCCATTTTGTTACAGTGTAACGGTGCAATATTGTAGCGAAGGATATTTTCCCATGTAACTGACAAACACATGTAGGTATCGGTTCTTGTTGTTTAACGTTATGTATTTAATACAATGTTATACAGACATTATATCTGTGATAGAGTACTCCGTCATAACGCTTATGTAATGTAATTTGAGTTACATGTATGTACTCACAACTACTATGAGGCAAGATCCCAGAGAAGAGTGCGTTGTTTGAATGGCAAGCTCAGCAAATTGAGGTACTGGCAGAAGGTATTCCTGAGATTCCTTAACCCTTCAACACTACAGACCTATATATCGTTTTCTTCAAACAGTGTAGATCCAGATGAGCCAGCTCATGACGAGCTGTCTCATCAGGATGTGCACTTTTTGCAAGTAATTTTCATATTTTTTAGACAAAAAAAACACTTTTTCATAAATGGACTGGTCTGAACATCATTTTGTGACAATTGGATTGGTCAGGAAAATTAACATCCAAGTCCATTCCAGATATAGGGGTGAAAGGAAAAGTAGACTATGTGGGAGCATGCGATTACTTTAAGAGAGTGTGGCTAAGTGACTCTAGTACATTATGATGAGGATCTGGTACCAGGTCATGGTTATTCTAATTTCATGATTGAATATATAGAGAATATTAGTATAGTGTCATGAACGTGAATAAATATCTGTCGAGGCTGAGAAATCAGGATGGGCGAGGCTTGCCGAGCACATCCTGATTTCGAGCCGAGTCAGATATTTATTCACGTTCATGACACTATAATAATATTCTATTTATCACGTTAACCACATCAAAGTTGTTCGAATGTCTCTAAAAATGCATTTGTGGCCTCATAAGTTTGTCTTCTGAAGCGACAAGATTATCGTGTTACGTCATTCACATAATGACGTAACGTCATACATAATGACGTATCTACTAGACGTGAACGAGAAAAAATACACGTACCTGCTTTTCACGTCTAGTAGCGACCTAGTTGACGGGATAAATATATTTTTCTGTAAATATTCAATTCTGAATTTTGGAATTTACCCCCATCACAACAGGTAACATATGGCAGTTAACCCGGCTTAAAATAACCTTGACAGGCCATTAAACACCATTAAGTCAATCAAATCAAGTCTTGTCATCTTTCTAATAACAGCGAGCAAGTTGGCTGTGCGAGGTGGTTTGCGTGACGTTCCCAGCCAATCGAGTTGCCTCAGCGGAATATCATGATGATGGCGACTTCGGGAGGTGACGTGGTTGTCCACAGCAGTGCCGGCGCCGTCTCCAGTGATGTCGAGGCGTTGGTACAGGCGGCCGTCAGTGTCCTCACAAACGATATCCAGGTAATACAGCGGTATACTTACTGGTGTTGTACCCCATACCGGCGTAAAATGTTTCCCGTCAAAATATACGCCAATTTCCCATTCAGCTAGTGGGTGGCAGGTGGGAGCATGCAGGGCTCCAGATAAGTAATTAGTCAGAGCTCCAGATGCGTATCTGGTGCGTATTGGCGTAGCAATTATTTTTGCTGAATACGCATTGATTATCAAAAGTGGGAGTACACAATACGCACAGCAATGTGAAAATACGCATTGATTTTCAAATTGAGTAGTGAAAATACTGTCATAAAGTTGAAAATTCACTTAGTTGAAATATAAGTGAATGATTAAATTTGTTATTTGTTTTTAGCTATTCGAAGAATAAGTAGAGCTTATGTTGTTACCCCGGCGTCACCGTCACGTCACGCCTTGGTTAAGGTTTTTAGTCAACCTTGTATATGGAATACTACTGGCCCTACACCCACCATACTTGCACAACTTCATTATAGGAATGAATGGCCTTTTTGTGGAATTTATCGGGGTATAAACTTGGATAAATTCCACAAAAAGGCCATTCATTCCTTATTATTCAAGCATTTGAAATACATTCAACAAGAAAATGTGTTTATTTTCCGTTTTCTTAAGAATTATTTTAACTACGCCTGACGGTTACGGAAAGTAGTTTGGCATGGGAGTTTACTGGGATATAAATTTTGGACAGAGACTTGCTACGGACCAATCAAATGTTAGGGAATTGTGTAAATATTTTTGTGCTGGAATTATCTCCTAGTGATGTACAAGCCACTCACTTACTCGAATTCGAAGGGAGATAAAAAAATACTTTGAGTTAACCGTAGTTTGACGTATCCGTAGTACGCAACCTGTCGGACAACAAACTATTTTATTGACAGTTAGAACCAAATTATTACTTGCTGATGTAGCCTTGAGTAGTAAATATGATTTATTTTAGCAATTAAATGTACATGGATACATGTTAAATGCTGTTTCTAAGACAAATCATATTTAAACACTTTCGGTTTGTTTACAAATACACATATGCATGTCGTGTGTAATTAATAGATAACCCGGATGTGGCACACGTGACATGTGCAAGTGTAGCGATATGTACATATTCAGTTCACCAATGAAATAAATTAATAACAAGAACATAATATTTTATGAATTATTTTAATAAATTATACACGGAAACAACACAAAACAACAATAAATACTGATTTGTAACACTATTATAAATGATTATTTCTGACCAAACTTGATTGTACAAACTAATAATGTTTAGAACATAAAACTCGCCCATTCAATGTTTCGTCCCTATACTGATACTGTCACATTCGGGAGATATATACACACGATCGAGTGTGAAATATTTCACTCATTTCTAATCACGCAACTTGTGTTCACTTTAATTAACGTTTGAGTAAAAGCATTTAATGCCAGTCCAATTAAAATAGTTGCCATTTATTGCTCACCACTTAATGATCACCGACGGTCATTTCGGGAGGCCTGTTTAATCAGTGTCAACGCAAACACCTTTAACTACGGTCTGAATACCCGACTTTGATCAGGTAAACTGCAGGTGACAAACTTCTACTTACCTCTGCAAATTGACATTTCGACTTAACGAGTGTGAAATACAGTAGATTTACGTTTTCGGCACCTAAATATACCTTCGAATAAACGGAAAATTTGAGTTATCGAAATTTGACTTAACCGAACTTAGTTATATGGAAAATAATAGGATTTTAAACTGGACCGTGCTAGTAATTCGACGTAACCGGTGATTTCGACGTAAGCGACTTTGAGTAAACGAGCGTAGCCTGTACATTAATAACCCCTGATCTATATTTGACCGTGACCTACATTTCCTCTTGAATTATTCTTAGTTAATTCCCCTTGGTTCCCCTTAGGTTTTAGTGCAACCTTGGTTAATTGGTTTTTAGTCAAGCTTGTACATGGAATACTATTGTGCATACAGACACCATACTTGGACAACCTTTTCTCATAGGGATGTACATCAATAACCCCTGATCTATATTTGACCTTGACCTACATTTCCTCTTGAATTACTTAGTTAATTCCCCTTGGTTAAGGTTTTTAGTCAAGCTTGTATATGGAATACTCCTGGCCCTACACCCACCATACTTGGACAACTTCATCTCCTAAGTGATGTACATCAACAACCCCTGACCTATATTTAACCTTGAATTACTTCGTTAATTTCCCTTTGTTAAGGTTTTTAGTCAACCTTGGTTAAGGTTTTTATTCAAGCTTGTACATGGAATACTATTGTGCATACTGACACCATACTTGGACAACCTTTTCTCATAGGGATGTACATCAATAATCCCTGATCTATATTTGACCTTGACCTACATTTCCTCTTGAATTACTTACTTAATTCTCCTTGGTTAAGGTTTTTAGTCAAGCTTGTATATGGAATACTCCTGGCCCTACACCCACCATACTTGGACAACTTCATCTCCTAGTGATATACATCAACAACCCCTGACCTATATGTCACCTTGACCTACATTTAACCTTGAATTAATTAATTAGTTAATTCCCCTTGGTTAAGGTTTTTAGTCAAGCTTGTACATGGAATACTATTGTGCATACTGACACCATACTTGGACAATCTTTTCTCATAGGGATGTACATCAATAATCCCTGATCTATATTTGACCTTGACCTACATTTCCTCTTGAATTACTTACTTAATTCTCATTGGTTAAGGTTTTTAGTCAAGCTTGTAGATGGAATACTCCTGGCCCTACACCAACCATACTTGGACAACTTCATCTCCTAGTGATGTACATCAATAATCCCTGACCTATATTTGACCTTGACCTATGTTTATCCTTGGCTTACTTACTTATTTCCCCTTGGTTAAGGTTTTTAGTCGAGCTTCTATATGGAATACTCCTGGGCCTTCAGCAACTATACTTGGAAAACTTCAACTCCTGGTGATGTACATCAATAACCCCTGACGTATATCTGACATTGACCTTCATTTAACCTTGAATTACTTACTTAATTTCCCTTGGTTAAGGTTTTTAGTCAACCTTGGTTAAGGTTTTACTACATGGAATACTATTATTATTGTTATCATTTGTTCCTTATTCAGTACATTTAGTAATGATGAAAATCAATAATCCATTTGTGAAAGTAAAATATTTTGAAATCAGGGGATGTAGTACGCTTTAGACACAAAGCTTATCTGGAGCTCTGAATTAGTAATCGAGTATTTTTATGCCACCGGGTTTCGAAGAAACGGGTGGCATATAGTGTTTGGACCGTCTGTCCGTCCGTCCGTCACACTTTTTGGTTAACCAATTTGTCACAGTTTCTCAAATATGCTGCAGGTGGCATCCGCGTTCGACAGACGCATTTCTTGTTACTCCATCATTTCTGAAGCATTTGGGTACATTTGTATTTCGAAATTTTAATTGGGTAAATTAAAATCACACTACTGTTAACACGTCAGCAGACAGCAATTATTGAATAGTTTGCTTCCAATTAAAACATGTTTTGGCATTTTATTCTAATGAAATACTAAAATGTGTTTTCATGGACAAATAAGAAAAATATGCTGTATTTGTCTGTTTATTGTTTTCTGCAGCATGATAAAGATAGCACACATTTTTCATTGCTTTTTGATACTCACTACTTGTGATTTCAATTGGGATTTGGCAATTTTAATTAGGTATATAAGCAAATACGCAGCTTATCTGGAGCTCTGAGCATGCGATGGGTAATTTAACGATCGGGGTTCATCCCGACTGGAGACCTGGTTTGACCCTCACGTACGTCTTTGGCATTTTTGTATGTGACAGTTGAATCTGGTTATACCCCTTATTGCGATTATTCCCAATCATATTACTTTTAGGGGAAGGGCCTACCCTCCCCCCCCCCCCCCCCCCCCCCAATGCAGCAGGTTAAATACGGGATCGAACCCGTTGGCCCGGCCTTAAATGACCTTAGCTGTTGATAGGCCGTTAAACACCAATACACAAACAAACAAAACCCATTCAGCTATTTGCAGAAGATACTGGATTAACACACTTTCGTCTAGTAACCAGGTCAATAATTTTAAGCGGATTACTACGATTCTAAAAAAATGATGAAAAAACTTGTTTATGCGATAGCTCTAAGTAAAGCTAAGTGGCGTCTCATCAGTAGCCTATTTCATCAACATTGCAAAGTATACTTTAGTAGCAAAGTATACTTTGAGGGAGAAATTTTCATTTTTTTTTTTTAATTATTAATTTTTATTATACTGAATTTATTACATTATCACAGCCATTTAATGGCTGTGATAATGTAATAAATTCAGTATAATAATTCTGCATACTTTTAATCATGACATATATGCATTTGTTAGTTCTATATGAAATAATGCATTTCAGGAAAAATAAATTATTTCTCCCTCAAAGTATACTTTGCTAGTAAAGTATACTTTGCAATGTTGATGAAATAGGCTACTGGTCAATAATTTTAAGCGGATTACTACGATTCTAAAAAAATGATGAAAAAACTTGTTTATGCGATAGCTCTAAGTAAAGCTAAGTGGCGTCTCATCAGGAATTCGGTGCATTTTTCGATGTGAAACGGGATATAAACTTGGAAAAGTCGCGGAATACTGGACGAGGCCTTCCGGCCTTCGTCCAGTATTCCCGCGACTTTTCCAAGTTTATACCCCGATAAATTCCACAAAAAGGCCATTCATTCCTATTATAGTTAATATTAAGGGATTCTACAGTGGTATTCAATGTGTACAACTGGAAACGCATTGGTTTACTATTCCTATAATCCCGCGACCTTTGCAGAGTGCAGCAGCAAGGAGCTGCCATAGTCAGATGTCGGCTACAAAAAAACAGTCGAAAACATCCCAGTCGTGACTTCAAGTTTTTGTATCTGGTTTTTGTCTCGCCCGCGAAAGCGGAAAGCGAGACTAAGGTTTTGCTTTTCCGGAGTCGTCGTCATCATTTAATGTTAAGTTTTCGTGTTACGGTCATTACTTCTGCACCTTATCAGCTACAGTCATCAAACTTTACACATGCCTTCTTTACTATGATATGTACGTGAATATAGGACCATTCTTGGGGGTCAAGGTCAAGGCGCAACAACGCGAGACATTTGATTCCGCGGAATTCTTGTCTGGCATTGGGCATGGTAATGTTTTCACTCCCAGATTTATAAGTACAGCTAACAATGATGAGGCTCTGAAGCTGATGAAGTACAGGCGGCCGTCGGTGTTCTTACAAATGATATCCAGGTACATGTAGGTACATGTAATAGCCAAATGCCGGCTACAAAAATAGCCAAAACATGCCAGCCATAATTTGTACCTAGTTGGCACATTAGGGTAGTATATCCCAGATTAATTCATCTGCCTGACAAGAGTTGAAGTTTGCCTGCAGATCCAGAGCTATATCATTGGAAATGGTTGTATAGTGTAGTAAAATTTTGTTTTTGATTTGAAAAATCAGTAGATGGCGAAACTGAAGTTACCATTGTAACAGTTAAACAGCAGATGTCTTATAAAATTGTATGGCATTTTACATAGCCATACAATCAAATGCATAATATGTGACCCGATCAAATAGCACACTAATGTAATCCGATAATTATCTGTATTGCTTGTTAGAAGCATCATGGGTGTTTCAACGATGGAATGGTGACCAATGTAGATCCAGATCAGCCTGTGCATCCGCACAGTGCATCCGCACAGTCTGATCAGGATCTGCACTGTTCGCCATTCCATCGTTGAAACACCCATGATGCTTCTAACAAGCAATACAGATAATTATCGGATTACATTAGTGTGCTATTTGATCGGGAGCTACACAGGTCACACATCCCCCGTTTCTCCAGTCTCGGCCACATGGCAAATATATCTATCAGTGACAAAAATATAATCAGGTGTCGTACCGTCATCACAAACTGGGAGGAATCCTTGAACATTCAAGAAGATCCCATTCAACATGGAATAATCTGGGGGCCGTTTCACTAAACTTTGTACGACTAAGAAGTTTGTAAGTTCAAAATTGAAATCCACAATAACATTGTTCTGACAGCCGATTTTGAAAAGTATTTTGTGCACGTGCTGCGTTTAATGACACTTGGAAAAGTCGCGGGAATACTGGACGAAGGCCGGAAGGCCTCGTCCAGTATTCCCGCGACTGGACCCGTAGGTACTAAATGGTTGGACTTGAGAAACACATTAATGTGAGAAGCCAATTCATATAAATCTTCGTACAAACATTTTTATCGTTTAGTGAAACGGGCCCCAGGATGCTGATTTTCCCACCGTTTCGCCACAATTTCCCCAAATTATCACGGTATCGCCAAACGTTAGTGGCGATACCTTGATAATTTGGGGAAATTGTTGTGAATCAGGGTGGGGGGGGGGTCCATCTGTGGTAAAACTCAATGAATCTCTTTGACAGGGGTCACTACAGGCACAGAGCCAAGTACAGGTGGTGATGGACGGCAATGTAGCAGAACACATGCAGGTATGCGCCATACTGTTGTTGGAATGTTATTGATGCCATTTTAAACAAGCCATTTCATTTTTAGCCAGGTTTTTTGGGGGAAAAACCAGGCTATTGGATTGGCGAAAGCCGGGCGGGCGGGTGGCGTCCACAAATTCCACAATCAATTCACAAGGATAACGTCATCATGATCAGACTATGTTTAGACAACAGGCTGTTAATTGTCAACCTTCTCCCACACTAATATTCAGTATCAAGAAATGAGAATAAATGATCTTAGCATGCATGATGTGCATACACATAGTCTCTTACAAGTCTTATATGACTGACAATGTACTGTTGTTTTATGCTTTGCATTTGTATTACTTATTTGCATTATTATTATGACATTTATTTAACGTGAAGACTATGGGCCACGATGGTACGTATGAGATACAGTACCTAAAATCGTTACAATTAGCCAAAAGCCTACTAATGTCTACTTATTTGCATGTACATTGATGAGACTTTAATATACTTTAACTAGAAAAAGTCGATGGCGCGCCATCGCAATATACCCACTTTCCCCAAATGCTAAGTCCGAAAGGGGGAAGTAATCCATGATGGAGGGTGGGATAAAAAATCCGAATTCACTTTGCGCATGTGCACATGATAACGAAGCTACATAGCAAATATGAGGCGCGTAGGTATGAAGGTGAAAAAGTTTTTCGAGTTACAAGGAAAAAATGGGAAATTCTGAGTCGGAAAGGGGGAGGTAATCGATGAAGGAGGGTCGGATCAAAAATGGGAATTCACTTTGCGCATCTGCACATAACGAAGGTACATACTAAATATCAGGCGCATTGGTATGAAGGTGAAAAAGTTTTTCGAGTTACAAGGAAAAAATGGGAAATTCTGAGTCCGAAAATAAGGGGGATAATCCATGATGGAGGGTCGGATGAAAAATCCGAATTCACTTTGCGCATCTGCACATGATAACGAAGCTACATAGCAAATATGAGGCGCGTAGGTATGAAGGTGAAAATGGTTTTTCGAGTTTACAAGGAAAAAATGGGAAATTCTGAGTCCGAAAGGGGGAGATAATCCATGATGGAGGGTCGGATGAAAAATCCGAATTCACTTTGCGCATCTGCACATGATAACGAAGCTACATAGCAAATATGAGGCGCGTAGGTATAAGGTGAAAAAGTTTTTTCGAGTTACAAGGAAAAAATGGGAAATTCTGAGTCCGAAAGGGGAGATAATCCATGATGGAGGGTCGGATCAAAAATCCGAATTCACTTTGCGCATCTGCACATGATAACGAAGCTACATAGCAAATATGAGGCGCATAGGTATGAAGGTGAAAAAGTTTTTTGAGTTACAAGGAAAAAATGGGAAATTCTGAGTCGAAAGGGGGAGATAATCCATGATGGAGGGTCGGGTGTAAAAATCCGAATTCACTTTGCACATCTGCACATGATAACGAAGCTACATAGCAAATATGAGGCGCGTAGGTATGAAGGTGAAAAAGTTTTTCGAGTTACAAGGAAAAAATGGGAAATTCTGAGTCCAAAAGGGGGAGATAATCCATGATGGAGGGTCGGATCAAAAATCCGAATTCACTTTGCGCATCTGCACATGATAACGAAGCTACATAGCAAATATGAGGCGCGTAGGTATGAAGGTGAAAAAGTTTTTCGAGTTACAAGGAAAAAAATGGGAAATTCTGAGTCCGAAAGGGGAGATAATTCCATGATGGAGGGTCGGATCAAAAATCCGAATTCACTTTGCGCATCTGCACATGATAACGAAGCTACATACCAAATATCAGGCGCATAGGTATGAAGGTGAAAAAGTTTTTTCGAGTTACGAGGAAAAAATGGGAAATTCTGAGTCCGAAAGGGGGAGATATCCATGAAGGAGGGTCGGATCAAAAATCCAAATTCACTTTGCGCATGCTGCACATGATAACGAAGCTACATAGCAAATATGAGGCGCGTAGGTATGAAGGTGAAAATGTTTTTCCAGTTACGAGGAAAAAATGGGAAATTCTGAGTCCGAAAGGGGGAGATAATCCATGATGGAGGGTCGGATCAAAAATCCAAATTCACTTTGCGCATCTGCACATGATAACGAAGCTACATACCAAATATCAGGCGTGTAGGTATGAAGGTGAAAAAGTTATTTTTCGAGTTACGAGGAAAAAAATGGGAAATTCTGAGTCCGAAAGGGGGGAGATATCCATGATGGAGTGTCGGATCAAAAATCCAAATTCACTTTGCGCATCTGCACATGATAACGAAGCTACATACCAAATATCAGGCGCGTAGGTATGAAGGTGAAAAAGTTTTTTTGAGTTACAAGAAACGTGACGGACGTACGGACGGACGTACGGACGGACGGACGGACACCCGTGACGAAAACAATATACCCGTTTTTTTATACCCACTTTTTTTGTAAAAAAAAACGGGTATATTGTTTTCGTCACTTTTCGTCGTTTTGTGAAACCATATCAGACTATGACAACAGGCTGTTAATTGTCAGCCTTCTCTCACACCTTTTGTGTCATACTGTATAATAAGAACCCAGGTGGTCTGTATATGGTGAAGTTGTAAAACAATTGCACTTACACTGTACATGGATTATCCCTGTTATCAACAGGGATTTTCTCAAAATTCCAAAATCAGCTTTTATTAGTGGCAGGTTACTATAGTAATGAGGGGTGTTCTCATGTACAATAAAATAGACATTTGGCAAATACTACATATACTTGTATATAGGGAAGAAAATTGTCTAGAAAATTGTCTAGAAAATAATGATGTTTTTTTTCTCTAAATAAACTTATTATTTCTTTTTTTATTGCAGAATGTTTTACCTATAGGCTTATCAGTCTACACAGATATAAACCATAGTAGATATAGGGGAATATAGAGACTCATATTGACATTTTAGAATGAAAAAGACCACCAAGATTCATATTTCCCGGTATTTCCCAGTATTTCTTTCCCGGTATTTCCCGCCGTCCTGGGAAATACTCTTATTTCCCGGGAAATTGCCAACCCTGTCCACAATCAATGTTAAGATTTTTTTACCTTCACCTATTATTTCTACGTAATTGACTTAGCCATTTTCAACATTAACTTTTTAACGTACGTCTGGTTAAATTTTTTGGTTAAAACTTTTTCGTTATACTATATCTCTGCAACTTTGAAACTTCACATGGGTGTTTATCATCGTCCATATTTTCATTCTAACCCCCAACCGTGCGGCCCCTGTGCGCAATGTCAAGGTCAAATTACTTTGAATTTATTTGTTAAAGTTTTCTTGTGTACTATGTCTCTGCAACTGCTTCACCCATTACCTTCATACTTCACATGGGTGTTATCATCATTGTCGCACCCGCTTGCGTAAAGCGCGATATCGTCGGCATTTTGGCATACGTGCGTCCGTGTGTCCGGTTAAATTTTCGTTAAACTTTTTCCATCTACTATATCTATTTTTTTAGTGTCCATGCCTCGCCCCAAGGCGCGACATGCAGGCCACGGCCATCTAGTCTACAAAAAGTGGGTATAATTATGTTATCCAAGTGTCCATGCTTGGAAAAAACCTGGCCTTCGTGGCTTTGACTCGTTTCTTGTTTAAGTACATTTGTCAATCCCAGTTGAGAAAATGTACGTTAGGCCAAATGAAAGTAATTAGTGTCTGTTCCATGTGTTTCTGCCGACAAACTTTTGGCTATTAATCACAATAAATCTAAATCATATTTAAATGTGATCGATAACAAAAAAAAAAGTAACCCTCCCCAATTTCTTTTTATTTGATGAAATTCCATCAAAATATTGATTCTATAGTGAAAAAAAAATAATTTCCTATTGGAATTTAACTTGGAGATTTGTTTGGGGGGAAATTGACTAACCTGGCTAAATAGCTTGGAAATGATGTAACTGAGAAAACAAGTTAGATTTTGAAAATTGGTCTACAAATTCCATTTTTTTTTTTTTTAAATATTTTTAGCCGCTATAGGAAAATAGTTTTGTCAGTCATCGATCTGCTGGATATAGGTGGAGACGGTTGACCAGAGTCAGGTGCAAGTGATGATGGACGCGAACCAGAATCTACAGGAGCGGCTGTACATGTGCACTGACTGCAACATCGCGTTCTACGGGGAGACCGGGGAACAAGAATGGCAGTGGCACCTTAAACAGCACCGCGCCGGTTCTCAGTAAACAGCACCGCCCGTTCAATGTGCTCTGTACCGAGGCCTTCGAACTGAAAGGTATGTGTCGTACCTGTGAAAACACCTAAACGCACCGCCCTGTTCAAGTGTGAAACTCTACCGAGGCCTTCGAACTGAAGGGTGGTCGATACCTGTGAATCTCACCTTAAACAGCACCGCCCATTCAAGTGTGAACTCTGTACCGAGGCCTTCGAACTGAAACGTATGTATACAAACTGTTTCATGGAAATATGTTTTTCTTAGTTATCAATGAACAGAGCTCGAGATAAGTTTTGTATCTGATGAGTATTATACCCCTCAATGCGTATATTACTTTTTCAAATGCATTATTGTGGGTGGCATGTGGGAGTATGTGATGGGTTATTTAACGATCGGGTTTCATCCTTACCGGAATTCCGACTGGAGGCCTGTAGCCTATTTCACTAACATTGCAAAGTATACTTATCTAGCAAAGTATACTTTGAGAGAAATTTTCAATGTAAAGATAAATTTAGTAATTTTTAGCTCACCTGAGCGAAGCTCATGTGAGCTATTGTTACCGCAATGTGTCTGTCCGTCCGTCCGTCGTTCGTGAACATTTTTAAATGTCTTCTCTGTAACCATTGGGCCTATAGTCACCAAACTTCATGGTCATGGTCCTTAGGTAGGGGGATTACAAAATTGTGAAAATGACGTCATTACGTAATCCAAGATGGCCGCCATCTAAAAATAGCACAAATTCTTCAAAAATCTTCTTCTCAAGAACCTCCAACCAGATTTCGACAAAACTTGGTAGGAATGATCGATGTAAAATGCTCTTTCAAAGTTGTTAAAATGGTGACCCCGGGGTCAAAAATGGGTGTGGCCTGTGGGGTCAAATTTTATTTTTGACCGAATATGGTCATGTCTATATCAAATCAAAGGTATCAAAGAGGTGATCGCTCTGGTACATTATTTGTCAAAATTGGATGGTCATGTCATCCAAGATGGCCGCCGAAAGGTCAAAAGGTTGTTCTTTTATTACAGATTTCAAAATTCTTCTTCACATGAACTGCTTGGCCCATGGTGGCCAAACTTCACAGTTATGGTCCATTGGTGAAGCCTTTTCAGATTTGTTAAAACGGAGGTCGTCGCTAATCCAAGATGGCCGCCATCTAAAAATAGCACAAAATCTTAAAAAATCTTCTTCTCATGAACCGCCTGCTGTATTTCGACGAAACTTGATAGGAATGATTGATGCTCTTTCAAAGTTGTTAAAATGGTGACCCCCGGGGTCAAAAATGGGCGTGGCTCATGGGGTCAAATTTTATTTTTGACCGAATATGGTCATGTCTATATCAAATCGAAGGTATCAAAGAGGCGATCGCTCTGGTACATTTTTTGTCAAAATTTAATTGTCATGTCCTCCAAGATGGCCGCCGAAAGGTCAAAAGGTCGTTCTTAGATATTTCAAAATTCTTCTTCACACGAACCGCTTGGCCCATGGTGGCCAAACTTCACAGTTATGGTCCATGGGTGAAGCCTTTTCAGATTTGTTAAAATGGAGGTCGTCGCTAATCCAAGATGGCCGCCATTTAAAAATAGCACAAATTCTTAAAAAATCTTCTCGTGAACCGCCAGCCGTATTTCGACGAAACTTGGTAGGGATGATCGATGTAGAATGCTCTATCAAAGGTGTTAAAATGGTGACCCCGGGGTCAAAAAATGGGCGTGGCCTGTGGGGTCAAATTGGGGTCAAATTGCACATTTCATTTTCAAATTAATTATTCCCGGGACATGTAACAATTATACAACCATGTATGTTACATCTCCACATTTTGCCGGCAGTGGCGGTGGTGCCAGTCGAGGGAGTGGGGGTCAGCGCAGCATTTTTCCATAGACCTGATACCTGCTAATACGGGGTACATGTACATTCGCCCGTCCGCCAGTCATATTGACTACACAGTCCCGCTTTCTGAGATGTAAATTTAATTTCGAGAGTCGGGGAATGAACAGTCGATTTTTAGTTTGTTTAAAAATGCCCGGGGTGTCCGACTACCCTCTAGACCTCATCAGGCGCTGATGTCATTGATATGTGCAGCCATAGGCCTATCCAAATTCTGGTCATTCATTTCTACATAAATAAAATGCATTTGTTTCAATCACCGATACAATGTGCATATAATTCACAATTTCCAACACCAGGAATGCCGTTTAATGTTTTGGTCTTTGGTGACGTATTGCCTAAATCAATAAATGACGTCACAATTAACTGTAAATAACGCCAATTCTTAAATTATGGCGATGGTGGCAAATTATGAAGCCACATGTCGGCTAATTATAGATTTAAAATCAATAGTTGTGCGTTTGTTTTGTCCACTACATGTACATATCATAATTTTATTCTGATGAATGTTTGATATTATACATACTAACACTTGTAGATACATTTAGTGCAACTTATCAGCAAATACAGTTTACAGTAAGCACAGTCAATGAATCTATGAACACTCATTTCTACTGTAGGCTGTTGAGCTGCATTGCGAATCGTCGCCGTTTCAATAAAATCGAGTACGTTTTTTTTCGTGCGGGATTCACATGGTGCTACAAAAAGTGAGATAAAACAAAAATTATTAAACATAATTGTATTTCCTTTTCAGAATATTGTTTTTGAAAGGTGTCCGCATCAGAAAATGTAAAAAAATGCAAATTGAAAATTTTGTCATTAAGGCCGGTTTTCACAGAGCGCGGCCCATATATATATAACGTCTGTGACATTTGTGTATTTCAGACACACTACAACAACACATGCGGACACACTCGGTCCAGATGCCGTTTATCTGCGAGCACTGTGGCTCGGCCTACAGCCTCAAGGCAAACCTTCTGGCCCACATAAAGGTGCACGATACGGACAATTCTATGTATCACTGTACCCAGTGTGACTGCTCATTCAGGTAGGGGCCAACCGTTGTTGTTCTGTTGTTGTCTCGCCCACATTAGTGGAAAGTAAGACATAGCGATCACAATTCATGTGATACAGTCAGAGTGGGTGGTTGGTCGGGCGAACGCGACTGCGTAAATTAAAGGTAGGGGTTCCTCTTTATAGGAATCGCTATTTGTCTGGTTTGGCCTTCAGGTATTTTACTCTTGTTACCTGTGAGTTGAATTGGGTTATTGCCCATTATAAAAGTAGTAAGAATATTACTGATCCTACTGCTTTTGGAAGGGGGCCAAGTGATTCTGGTGTGGCGAGAACCTGCCATCAGATCAGGATTATTCCGATTTCAGTGCTGAATATATAGATTTTTTATTGTAAATATTCAGTTCTGATTTTGGGAATTCCCCCCCCCCCCCCCCATTTGTACAGGTAATATATGGGATTTAGTAATAAACCCATTGACCCTGCCTTAAATGACCTTAGCTGTTGATATGCTGTTAAACCCCAACAAACAAACACAATTCCTGTGTTGTACTCGTACTCGTCAACAATTTTGGACGTACATCTAGTGTTTTATCTACCATTTTCAGTTGCTGAGTCAAATTCTGAAAAAAGTCACATTTATGGAAAAATATTAAAATTAATAATTATCACCCACCACAATAGTGGAGGGGGCATTGAGTGTTGTCTGTCCCTTGTCTGTCCGTCCGTACTAGCTACAGACCTGAAAATTTGTATCTCCTCCTTTTCGTAAGTGCAAAGTATGATAGTCTGTAAATTTCACATTAACAATGTTTTCTTGTAAACAATGATTGGATTTACATTTATTGAGCATAGGCTGATGCTCAATAAATGTAAATCCATCAATTGAAATTTCCAGACGATCCTAAATTTGAACTTACAAACATTTTAGTTGTACAAAGTTTAGTGAAACGGGCCCCGGAAACTATCCCTCCTCCACTCGCCCTTAGCTGTTGATGCACCAACAAACCAAATAAATCAAATCACTTTCAATTCGCCTAGATACCCACAGCACCTAGAGCGACATTTAAAATTCCACACGGGTGAGAGCATCAAGGTGTACCAGTGCGAGGAGTGCTCGAAGACGTTCAGCATGCAGAAGAACCTCGTCCAGCACATGAAGATCCACCAGGGAGTGGAGAAGCCGTTCAAATGTACCGAGTGTCCGGCCGCGTACTCGTACAAGTGTCACCTCCAACGTCATCTCATCATTCATACGGGTGGGTGGTAGAGATCCGTATATGATGTGTACAGTCGAACCTCCCCGAACGGCCACCTCTCTACAACAGCCACCTCTCTGTAACAGCCGCTATTTTATATCCCAAATGGATGATTTCATCTATATCTAACCCTTACACTGCTGATCATGAACATTGTCGTTTGATGTTGATTTTGCATTCTTTCTCAATAAAAACATGTTTTGACAGCATTTTAGAATCATTTCCATTGGAAATGATTCGAAAATGCTGTCAAAACATGTTTTTATTGAGAATTATTGAAGAAAATAAATAAACATCAGACGATAAATTTGTATTCAGCATTAACCTCCCTACAACAGCCACCTCTCTATAACAGCCAATTTTGCCTCTTCCCATGGGTGGCTGTTGTAGAGAGGTTGCACTGTATTTTGATACCCCCGGTCTCGGTAGAGCCAGAGGCATATAGTGTTTTGACTGCGTCCGTCCGTCCATCCGTCTGGCATATTAAGAAGTTCGTCGGAGTTTCTCAATTATGTCATAACTTTTATATCCCTAGAAGGATTACTTTAACATTTCAATACAGCATACTTGTGGACAAATGCCACATATCTATGCTTCCCTTAATATGACCTTGACCTTTTGACCTTCACAATTTTTTCACACATTTAGAATGTTTAAGGCATTGGTGTGCCGACAGACCATATTTTCTTGTTTCAACCCTTACAATCGTCTGCTGTTTATTTGTTTAATTTCCAGTTTTCTCAAGAAAAACATGGTTTGGCAGCAATTTAGAAACATTTCCATTGGAAATGATTCATTTTCACGTTTCTAAAGTGTTGTAAGCATGTTTTTCTTGAGAAAAAAAGGGAAGTATGACAACAGATGACAATTTTCTGTTCCCGCGTTTGAAGTGTTAAATACTCCAAGCTTAAATCCTGTACCAGAGCTCCAGATAAGTTTTTTTATCTAGTGAGTATTATACCCCCAGATTTTAAATTCATTGCAAATTTTACTCTTACTTTTGCTTCCTTATTAAATAGGGAACAAGTGATAACAAAGTGAAACAAAGTTAAAAGTTTACTTATTTGAGCTGCAAAAAGCATTTTTCAGCTCAACTAAGTAAATTTTCAACCTTCTTACAGTATTTTCACTATTCAGTTTGAAAATCAATGCGTATTTTCACATTGCTGTAGTATTTTGTACTCCCACTTTTGATATTAATCAATACATATTCTGCTAAATAAGTGCGTACAATACGCCAATACGCACCTTATCAGTATCTAGACGATTTCACCAACATTGCAAAGTATACTTTTCTAGCAAAGTATACTTTGAGAGGAGTAATCATTTATTTTTCCTGAAATGCATTATTTCACACAGAACTAACAACTGCATATATTTGATGATTAAAAGTATGCATAATTATTATACTGAATTTATTACATTATCACAGCCATTAAATGGCTGTGATAATCTAATAAATTCAGTATAATAAAAATTAATAAATTTTTCAAAAAATTGAAAATTTCTCTCTCAAAGTATACTTTGCTAGAAAAGTATACTTTGCAATGTTGATGAAATAGGCTACTGGAGCTCTGCCGGTACAAATGGCAGCAGTACCTACTAAAAAGTCATGTGCACCAGGGTTTTCGCTGTTTACTATTGTGTTTGGGGAAACATTTAAGCAAGAAATTACATATCTGTATATGTGGCTGTGACTGGAGAAATCGGACTTATGGGCTTTTTGCGGCCTGTGTAGTCCACCCAGTCTAATCAGGATCTGTACTGTTCGACATTCCATCAATGAAAAAACCCTTGTACTTCAAACAATCAACATAGATAGTTATTACTTAGATATCAATTTTTGTCTAGAAATTGCCTGTATTTGCCTACAGCAATAACATACACAGTCCTAGGCTGATACGGCGTGTTTTCCAGTCTGATACTGAAACTTCTAGTCTGATACTGCCATACGTTACTAGTCTGATACCGCCGTTTCGAGTCCGATACCATGTCTCGCACGCGTATTAAACAAGTTCCTTTTGGCATGCGCATTGCGTATGTTTACTTGATCGGCTGCGTAAATTTTGACAGATGCCGGGAATTTAAATTTGTAGGCTCTGTATTTCATCATTCAATCATGGATAACGGTATAGATTTTAATATAGGATTATCACAACTGCCGGATGATTGATATTGAAATTGATATCTAAGTAATCTAAGTAATAAAGACGTTAATACGTGTCTTGTTTGATATTGGCCTAGGTATCGTCTCAGGCTGATACCAAGTTTCCTCGGGCCGATACCTAGGCCGATATCAAACAAGCCACGTATTAACCTCTAATTATCAGGCTATCGGATCCAGAGCTGGTATTGATTTTATTGTTGGTCACAAATCCTATAAGCCCATTTCTCCAGTCACAGTCCCGTGTCGTGGGTGTTCTAAACGATCATTAGGTACACTACCGGAAAAAAGTCGGTAATCACCTTTTATGAAGTCGCTAATTAAGAAAAAATTCCATTGTAGGAGAAAAGCCGTATCGATGCAAATTCTGTGGCAAATCCTTCAACCGTAACGCCCACCTTCTTCGCCATCGTAAAATCCACAGTGACGAGGAAAAACAATGGAAATGCGACCAATGTAACTTTGCATTCTGGGAGAAAAGCGACCTGTATCGGCATGTACGGTCCCACGAGGGAAATCGCCCACTCACATGCGAGTTCTGTCCACAGACGTTCGTCTGGAAACGATACCTGCTGAAACATCTAAATAACCACCACAAGGCGGACAATCGCTTCTTCTGTTTCTTGTGCTGCGCTTGTTTAGAAAGTCCTGAGAGTCTCGAAGAACACGAGAAAACGGCACACGCGAACAAGAAACAACTGACACACACGTGTAATATATGTAACGAGGAGTTCCATTTTAAGTTTAAACTCGACGAGCACATGTTTGTCCACACCGGCCAGAAGGCTCATAAATGTGAGAAATGCGACATGGCGTTTGTGAGTAGGAAGGAGTTAGAACGACACATCGAGATGCACGCTCAAGAGGTCTCCTTCCATTGCAACACGTGCAACAAAACGTTCGCGTCTATCGACGAACTACAGTCTCATTTAAAGGTTCATACTGGTCGCGGGAAATTCGCTTGTACCAATTGTGATGCGACGTTTAAGTGGAAAAGCCAGTTGACGACGCATATGGTGGCTCACATCGACACTCGCGCGTTTCAGTGCGGACATTGTGACAGGGAATTCAAACGAATGAAGGATTTGAAACGGCATGTGCGTATTTACCATGAAACGAAGCCTCCGTACACGTGCACAGACTGCGAACAGGATTTCCACACACCATGGAACCTGCACCAGCATGAACGTAAAGGCCATCAGGGCAAGTACACGTATGAGTTTGAATGCACTTTCTGTACGGGGGCGTTCAAGAAGGAATCCGACTGGAAACGTCACACAGACAAGGTCCACCCGCACCGACCTTATCGCTGTAGCACATGTTTTAAACGGTTCTCGGCGTTAAAATTTGTGCAGAAGCATCTGGAACAAAAGCATGGGGTGCTGGTTCTAGTTGAAGGGGAAACGTACAGTATCATGCAGCAGCCAAAATCTGTGACTGAAGACATCGTCGATTCGTCTCAAGCCGAAACCATTCTCATCGAGGCAGCACCGGGATTGGAGGAGGGGATTGCTGAAATTGAGAACTTTGAGAAGGCCACTTATACACCGATGGACGTGAATACTGGCAGTACTGGTGAGGTTAAACAAAATTCCAATGCTGAGAGTGCAAAACGGATTAAAATTGAAACAATTCACTACGTTGCCCCTCCAGAGCCTGAACCGGCTGTTTTGGTTAGCTCGAAAGAATCGAGAATTGAACCAGTTAATAAGAACGCGGTTTCTAAAGTCGTCCGAATTCCTCGCATTATCACAATGAAGCACAAAGAAGATCAGCCGAAAGTGACGATCGTTAAACAAATCGTGGGTCAAAAACCGATACAGCCAAATTTTAGAGTGCAGTCTCTGCCGCCATTACAACAACAGAAGAAGAACATTGTGATGCCAGTTGTCGCGACCAGACCAACAATC
Organism: Conchocele bisecta; assembly: GCA_029237695.1. Classification (NCBI taxonomy): domain Eukaryota; kingdom Metazoa; phylum Mollusca; class Bivalvia; order Lucinida; family Thyasiridae; genus Conchocele; species Conchocele bisecta. The sequence goes on from CM055275.1 coordinate 2,642,987, forward strand.
GCGAACGTTTCCCATTCCCAGGTCGTCACCCGCAGTTACCTCAGACAATAGAACTGGCTCATGGTCAAACTGTGTACGTTGGTAACCACCAGCAACCGATATCTGAAGCAATAACATTGGCGAACATTCACCGCGGACAAGGTAACGAAATAGAAAACAACCAATCTGTGACACAGGAGCAGCAGCAGACGGTGTCTTATTCCCAGCTTCAGTCGGTTCCAAGTTTAACCCAGCTCACCGGTATTCCGGTTCCCGCTTCATCAGTTCTTAACTTCCCTGATGCAGATACAAACAAGTCTGGCCTTGTTTCCAATCTCATAGACACGTACAACATGGCCGCCAGTGCGACCGGGAACCTGCCAATGAGAGTTGTGCAGCAGAACATGGAACCAGCCACAGGAAGTGAGGGTGTTACCCATAGTGCAATGCAAGTTGGTTCACAGCAGCAGCAGATTATTGTAGAGCACGAAACCAGCAACTTGCTACCACAGGTGGTAGAAATACAAAACTTTGCAGCAGACGACACACATCAATTGGTGATTGAATCGTTACCTACAGCCGACCAGTAGTTATGAATTGACAGAGCAGGCCTTGCATTCACCAGAGCTCTAGTTAAAGCGCGTAATTTGGAGGTAAATTTCTTATTTCTCCATCAAAAATGGCAAATTGGGAGTGCTTTAGAATCGTCTCAACGAGACGATTCTAAAGGACTCCCAACTTGCCAATTTTGATGAAGAAATAACAAAATTTCACCCCAAGTTGGTAAAAAAAATCACCAAACTTTGCTCTTGCTTAGAATATGTTTTACATGAATAGGTTAAAAATCTTAAAAAAATATCTCGATTGCAAGCTCAAATTTGCACAATCAATGTGGCTGGTCATTTTACATCACAGAAACAGATATACAACTCTACATTCATCACCAGCGTAGTGAGGGTTAAGCAGCACTGATGCAGAACTTCACTCCATTGACCCAGTGGGTGGCTTCGGCTTTGTTTGGTATTGCCATATAAACTACCAGATCGTCTGCATAGTCGTCTGCTGATAATTCATATTTTGTCTTTTCTCTCGGTAAAAACATGGTTTGGCAGCATTTTAGAATCATTTCCATTGGAAATGATTCTAAAGTGCTGCCAAACCTTGTTTTTTATGAGAAAAATGGAAAAATATTCAGCAGACGACAAATTAATTCACCATTGTAAGGGTTAAAGCTACATGCCCACTCAGTAGGCACAAAATGTTCTTTATATCAGGGACAACATACAAGACATTTTTCTGGCAAAATAAACATTAATTCACCATTACCCCATGTATTGATTGACATTATTATACATTTTATATCCGGTGGGTGGCAGGTGGGAGCATGTGATGGGTAATTTAACGATCGGGGTTCATCCTTACCGGAATCCCGACTGGAGACCTGGTTTGGCCCTCACATACGTCTTTGGCATTTTGTATGTGACAGTTGAATGTGAGTATTACGATATTCATAATCCTATTTTAGGGGAAAGGGGCCAAGTAACTTTTTGAATTTTTTTTCGAAAGTTTATACCCCGATAAATTCCACAAAAAGGCCATTCATTCCTACAATAAACAAACAAACAAACACTCCATTGACCCTGACAAGTTCTACTTGAAAATAATATTTTCACAGTATTTGATTTCCATTTGTTTCAATCCGGAGTAAAGTTTGGTGAAATTGAGGCGAATGTTATATAAACCAAGTTCATGCTGAATTCAGCCATACCTAGTTCTGAGTACATGACACTAATTACATTGCGTCACTCTTTCCAAATTTGCGATTGAAGCGTTCTCTGTCTACTTTCAACTTCGTGGAGAGTGACCTAAGAAGTGTGCTAATACACACTTTATTAGGTGAGTTTATGACAATATTTTGTCTCATATTGTAGACTTGTCTCTCAATTTCAATATAGCAAAGTAGATAGTTTAGTGCGTGAAAGCTGAATGCTATTACACAAATGTATACCGTTGACTGTTTTAGTAGCAATATAGTGCAACATGTTGCCTATAAAGTGGAAAATGTGCAACTAAACCTATACCATGCTTTCGTCGTCTTTCATCAACCACTCGCATCTCCATGTCAACCAATCAAAACAGCTGAGCCTCGACCAATCCAACGTCCTGCAATAGCTTGAGAATGGATGACACAGGGATTCCGCTGGGGAAAATAAAAAAATCGCCGCTTCAAAAAAAAAAAAAGAAAAAAATCCAATTTTTTTTGTCCTCAAAAATTGTAATTTTTTATCCCCAATTGTTTATTTTTATTGCCAAATACGAAAGTGGTGATCACCAGCGGAATCCCTGATGACATATTTGTTTATATGCATTATTATATTATATCAAAACCTATACAGCAAGCCAGAGAGTTGGATTGGTCGAGATCAGGATTGTCAATAGTCTCCAGAACTCAAGGGCCAGAATGGCCCATCAAGACTAAATTAAAGGTTAGATTTTAACACATATTTTTACGTGCAAAGATCTGATTATTTCCTTATTTCTCAACCAAAGTGTATGTTGTTACCACTCAGTTGAACCGTCGAGACGGTTCAACTGAGTGGTGACAACATATACTTTTGATGAGAAATAAGAAAAACATGCAGAAAATAATCTGAATTTTATGAAAGTTGACTATCATATGTGAATCACATTAAAGGTACATGCCCACTCAGTAGGCACACAATGTTCTTTATAGGAATTAAATAAGTGTATAATTGTGTCACTATTCTACCAGTTCTGAAAATTACGAATGCCCGCTAAACAGATATAATCATTTAGTAATATTTAATTTACTGATAGTGACTCGCGGTGGTATCAGGCTATTTTCATGTGCAAATGTGGCATATTTTTTAATTATTTATTCCCATTAAATGTGTCGCCTGAAAAAAATAAAAATTGACAGATTATAAAGTATGATCATTGCACTTCAAAAAATAAATACAGAGAATAAATAGTAATGTCCGTTGACATTTTGAGGAAACACGGTTATCTCCCCTGATATCTGTGTGGAAATTTACGTCTGATATAAAATATATAATAATGCCAATCAATACGTGAGGTAATGGTGAATGAATGTTTATTTTGCCAGAAAATGTCATCTATAGAATATAAATAATAAATATTACTAAATGATTATATCTGTATAGCGGGCACTCGTAAGTTTTAGAACTGGTGGAATAGTGACACAATTATACACTCATTTAATTCCTATAAAGAATATTTTGTGTCTACCGAGTGGGCATGTACCTGTAAGTGTTGAATACAAATTTAACTTGTTTTATACAACATATTTGACCCAAGTCCAAGAGTCAAGTAAAAGTTCAAGGGTCGACATTCTCCAATGGGTCGCTATTGAAAACACTGGACTTGATTTTGAGCAAATGATCCTAGTATACATGCTCAAAATGTTGTATGATCATATCATAGTCGGAGATTATACAAAGTATTTGACGTTATCTCTGAAATTAATATGGAGGAGTCAGGACTATATATGGCTGTGACTGGAGAATGGAGCTTACGGCTTTTGCGACCAGTGTAGATCCAAATCAGCCTGTGCATCCGCAGTCTGATTAGGATCTGCACTGTTCGCCATACCATCAATAAAACATGCTTCTGACAAGCAATATAGATTGTAACCAGGCTACATGAGTGTGTTGTATGATCAGGAGCTACACTGGTCACAAATCCCATAAGCCACCGTTCTTCAGTCACAGCCGCATATATAGATCATAGATGCCATTCGTATAAAGGGGAAATTGTGCCTGGAGACCTGTGGTTTATGGGATGTGTTGACCAGTGTAGCTCATGATCAAATAACACACTCGTGTATGCTGATAAAGATTGATACTCCTTATCAGGGATTCCGCTGGGGAAAATAAAAAAATCGCCACTTCAAAAAAACAAAACATTTTTATTTATTTCAATTGTCATTTTTTATCGCCAATTGCAAAAGTGGCGATCGCCAGCGGAATCCCTGTCTTATATGACGGGTGTTTCAATGATGGAATGTCAAACAGCGATGCACAGGCTGATCTGGATCTACACTGATTGCAAAATCCATAAAACCCACTTTCTCCAGTGACAGCCACAATATTGTAAAAATAATAATTATAATATAATACACCAACAATGTAGATCCGGACTGTTACGGGCCGTCTCGTCTCGATCAGCTCTGCTTGAAAAGATTAGCATTACATGGATGCCTCCAGGGGCCTTATATAGGCCCCTTCCCCAACCCTAGGGGCCTTTCATTTTTCCCAAAATGTAAAATAAATTTCCAATTGAGAAGTAAAACAAAGTGTCATAACAAATATAATGGTAACAAACTTGATAACCTACTCAAGAAAAGGCAGTAGCAGGGCTCCAGGTAAGGAATTAGTAATGGAGTATTTTCACTCCATCATATCTGAAGCAATTGGGTATTTCAATATTTTAAAGCGGCTCCACTCCAGATGGGATTACAGTGTACTGTATTTTTTTCACGCGATGTTTACCTGCATTTGCTATATATCTACACATTGCGAGCTCATTTTCGGTTGGTGGATGTTTATATTCGCGTTAAATCGTACTTTATACGTCCCTATACGAAAGGGCTTTTCCGTTTCCAATTCTATTTTTACTTCCGATCTGCTTGCGTACGTAATCCCACGTGACACAAATGGCCCACAAATCATACTTCCGGGCATGCGCACATCGCGTCCAGCTATATCAACAACAATGTCCGACTCTGAGGTAAGTCGATACATATTAGCGTTATACACAGGCGTTCTATATGAAACGAATGTGTTTCAACATCAATACATTTCCAAATAACTTACTTTTACTTTTACCTAGGGCAGACCACAGATGTTGTTTAAATATGTAGAAAGTATGTATTTTGTAACGGACGTGCTATCGCATCGGCAATTTTCTTCCGAGGGACCGTCTCAAAACGCACACGAGTCGCCATTTTGGTGGCCAAGACAGTGAACTGCGCATGTGCATGATACCACGTGACGGGAATATCAGTATAGCGCGAATTATAAAAATAAATGGGAGTAACGCGCGCCACTCCCAACAAATTAATTAATATTAAATAAATAAATATCTATACTGGCCACTTATAATTTTTAAACCTGTCGCAATAGTTACATCATTAGGTACTTATTTATTTAAAATAGTATCCGTTTTACCCCTCATCTGGAGTGGAGTCGCTTTAATTGGGTAAAATAAAATCACACTACTGTTTACACATCAACAGACAGCAATTATTGAATAGTTTGCTTCGAAATGAAAACATGTCTTGGCATTTCATTAGAATTGTCTCCTTCATTCTAATGAAATACCAAGATGTGTCTTCATGGAAAATAAGAAATATATGCTATATTTGTGGTATGTTTATTGTTTTCTGTAGCATGATAAATGTACCACAAATTTGTTATTGCTTTTTGATACTCGCTACTTCTGATTTCAATTGGGTTTTTGGCAATTTCAATTGGGTATTTACGCAAATACGCACATTATCTGGAGCTCTGGCAGTAGAAACAATCTCAATGCAGTTACAACTCACTGGGAAGTGTTTGAAGTGGCTGAGCTACATGTACTACATGCATTTTGCTTTCCCACTTTGCAAGGATGTCACATTTCCCAATATACCAGTAGCCTATTTCATCAACATTGCAAAGTATACTTTACTAGCAAAGTATACTTTGAGGGAGTAATCATTTATTTTTCCTGAAATGCATTATTTCATATAGAACTAACAAATGCATGTATTTCATGATTAAAAGTATGCAGAATTATTATACTGAATTTATTACATTATCACAGCCAAATTGGCTGTGATAATGTAATAAATTCAGTATAATAAAAATTAATAAATTTATCATAAAATTTAAGATTTCTCCCTCAAAGTATACTTTGCTACTAAAGTATACTTTGCAATTTTGATGAAATCGGCTTCAGATTCACACGCTATTTTTTCCCCAAAATCTATATCAAGGAGTCCTTCCCAAAATGTGTGGTTTAATCCCGCCCGTGGTGTTGAAAGCCTCAATGTTGGAAATTGGCTCAATGAGCAGGATTAGAATTGCTTTGATTGCATGAACACGGACGTATTTCGTTATTATTCCAGTTCTTATTATGTTTACCATGGTTAATTGTTCTTGTTGTTTGCATGTTAATTGTTTTGAATGTTTTTGCCAAATCATGGCTATATTATTCACAGGTGAAAGACTTTGGTCTGTGACATAAATTGTATTTAAAAAAAAAATCCCATTACCCCATCCACCTGTTGTCGTACTTTACGGTGGTTTTTTTCTCTAGCCCTCTGGTACGTTTTTATCTTTGTCTCTTTTGTTACCTGGGAGTTGAATTGGTTTATTGCCCGTTATAAAAGTAGTAAGATTATTACTGATCCTACTGCTTTTGGGTGGGGGGCCGAGTGATTGTGGTGTGGCGAGAACCTCGCATCAGATCATGATTATTCTGTTTTTTTATTGTAGATATCCAGTTCTGATTTTGAGATTTTCCCACCATTTGCTCACGTACTTGACCATGTACATGTACTTGTACAGGTAATATATGGGATTTAGTACTAAACCCATTGATCCGGCTTTAACCCTTACTACGCTGAATTAAATGTTGTCGTCTGCTGGAAATGTTTTATTTTCAATATTTCTCGACAAAAACCTGGTTTTGACAGCACATGAGAATCGTGCTGTCAAAACCAGTTGTTTGTTAAGAATTAAAACAAAAATGAAAAACAGCAGACGGCAATTTCCGTCAACAGCGTAGGAAGGGTTAAATGACCTTAGCTGTTGTACTTGACCTTGTACTTGCACAGGTAATATGGGATGTAGTACTAAACCCATTGACACGGCCTTAAATGACCTTAGCTGCTGATAGGCTGTTAAACCCCAACAAACAAACAAACATTTCTTATTTCCCAGTTGTAAATATGTCTTGCAATTTCATTAGAATCGAGTCCTCTGGACTCGATTCTAATGAAATTCCAAGACATATTCGTGATATTTTTAGGGCGAAATAAAAATAAATACAATGAATTGCCGTCTGCTATTTTTAGCTCACCTGAGCAAAGCTCATGTGAGCTATTGTTATGGCAAAGTGTCCGTCGTCCGTCCGTCCGTCCGTGAACATTTTCAATCATCTTCTTCTCCCGAACTGCTGAGCCGATATTGGTCAAACTTCACAGGGATGATATATGGGTGATGCCATTTCAGATTTGTTAAAATGGAGGTCATCGACAATCCAAGATGGCCGCCATGGAAAAGTAGGTCAAATTCTTAAAAAAATCTTCTCACGAACCGCCAGGCCGATTTCGACGATACTTGGTATGAATGATCGATAGTTAGCGCTGTTTCAGATTTGTTCATATGGTGGCCCGTGGGTCAAAAAATGGGCGTCGCCCGAGGGTCAAATAGGGCGGGGTCAAAATTTTATTTTTTTTTAACCGAATATAGTCATGTAATATATCAAATCGAATGTATCGACGAGACAATCACTCTGGAACATTTTTTGTCTAAATCATATGATTACGTCATCCAAGATGGTCACCGATAGTTCAAATGGTCATTCTTTTACTAAAGATTTCAAACGTCTTCTTCTTGTAAACTGCTTGGCCGATATTGGCCAAACTTAACTGTAATGGTCTGTGGTTGAAGCCTGTTCATTTTTGTTAAAATGGAGGTCATCACCAAATCCAAGATGGCCGCCGTTGAGAAGTAGGTCACATTCTTAAAAAATCCAGGCCGATTTCGACGATACTGGGTATGAATGATCGATAGTTAGCGCTGTTTCAGATTTGTTCATATGGTGGCCCCTGGGTCAAAAATGGGCGTGGCCCGAGGGGTCAACTAGGGGTCAAATTATATTTTTGCCCGAATATGGTCATATAATATATCAAATCGAAGGTATCGACTAGTTGATCACTCTGGACCATTTTTTGTCTAAATCAGATGATTTTGTCATCAAAGATGGCCACCGAAAGGTAAAAAAGTTGTTCTTTTACTAAAGTTTTCAAACGTATTCTTCTTGTGAACTGCTTGGCCAATATTGGCCAAACTTAACTGTAATGGTCTGTGGGTGAAGCCTGTCCATTTTTTGTTAAAATGGAGGTCATCACCAAATCCAAGATGTCCGCCGTTGAAAAGTAGGTCAAATTGTCAAAAAATCTTCTTCTCACAAACCTCTTGGCCGATTTCGATGAAATTTGGTGTGAATGATTGATAGTTAACGCTGTTTCAGATTTGTTCATATGGTGGCCCCTGGGTCAAAAATGAGCGTGGCCCGAGGGGTCAACTAGGGGTCAAATTATATTTTTGCCCGAATATGGTTATATAATATATCAAATCGACTAGTCTATCACTCTGGAGCATTTTTTGTCTAAATCAGATGATTTTGTCATCCAAGATGGCCACCGAAAGGTAAAAAAGTTGTTCTTTTACTAAAGATTTCAAACGTATTCTTCTTGTGAACTGCTTGGCCGATATTGGCCAAACTTAACTGTAATGGTCTGTTGGTGAAGCCTGTCTATTTTTGTTAAAATGGAGGTCATCACCAAATCCAAGATGTCCGCCGTTGAAAAGTAGGTCAAATTGTCAAAAAAAATCTCACAAACCGCCAGGCCGATTTCGACGAAACTTTGTATGAATGATGGATAGTTAACGCTGATTCAGATTTGTTCATATGGTGGCCTCTGGGTCAAAAATGGTCATGGCCCGAGGGTCAAATAGGGGTCAAATTTTATTTTTGACCGAATATGGTCATTTTATATATCAAATCGAAGGTATTGCAGTAAATCACATGCACATTCGCAATATATGTTAGATCAGAAGGTAACAACAAATTCTGTGGAACATTTGAAGTTGTAAGTGAAGAGTCTTTGTGAAATCAAGATGACCACTATGGAGGCTTTTAGGTGAGCGATACAGGCCCATTTGGGCCTCTTGTTGAACTATTTATAGACTACAAATTTCCCAGCATGCAACCCCAATAAACAAAACAAACAAACAACAGGTGTGTGATATAACGGGATTTTTTTCAATTGGCATTTGTATGCCACAGGTACAAGTATTTCATCGGTGATCTTACCGCATTTTAGCAATGTGAATGGGAATTTTTTTGGTTTTTTTTACCCTTTAACCCATAAGTAACTGCAAGTGTCGGTCGCATGTTATATTTGAGACTTTTCCATTTTGTTATCAGAAAATATCTACCAATCACGGTGCAGATCCTGATGAGACTGCTCGTTACGAGCCGGCTCATCTGGATCTACACTTTTAGCAAGCACTATGTTAGAGGTCTGTAGTGTTAAAAGTGTTACGGGACATCGTTATTTTCTGGTTGGGAGTGCTCCTGACATGATTCTGGTTCTTGAGATTATCGCTAATTGTTTGTCAATATTGATTTAATAATTCCAGCATAAAAATATTTACACAATTCCCTAACATTTGATTGGTCCGTAGCAAGTCTCTGTCCAGAATTTATATCCCAGTAAACTCCATGCCGAACTACTTTCTGTAACCATCAGGCGCAGTTAAAATAATTCTTAAGAAAACGGAAAATAAACACATTTTCTTGATGAATTTATTTCAAATGCTGGAATTATAAGGAATGAATGGCCTTTTTGTGGAATTTATCGGGGATATAAACTTGGAAAAGTCGCGGGAATACTGGACGAGGCCTTAAAAAATTACAATTTTCGAGAGAAAAAAATAAAAATAAATATTTTGATATTTTTTTTCTCGAAAATTGTAATTTTTTATCGCTTCGTCCAGTATTCCCGCGACTTTTCCAAGTTTATACCCCGATAAATTCCACAAAAAGGCCATTCATTCCTATAGTAAAAATCAGTATTTTCCGTAAACGACGTCGCAATTTGACACAAAATTCTGATCTCGCCATGCAGCGAGAGATTTTCCAAACAAGCCAGTAGATTACAAGTTAAAGGTACATGCCCACTCAGTAGGCACAAAATGTTCTTTATATCAGAGACATCATTTGAGACATTTTCTGGCAAAATAAACATTCATTCACCATTACCCCACGTATTGTTTGGCAGTATTATACATTTTATATCAGACATAAATTTCCACACTGGTATCAGGAACGATAACTGTGTTTCCTTAAATTGTTAACGGACATTACTATTTATTCTGCAATGTGCAATAACCATACTTTATAATCTGTCGAAAATATTATTTTTTCAGGTGACACATTTAATTACAATGTAGTATAAATAATTAAAAACTATCATGCCTCATTTGCATATGAAAATGGCCTGATACCACCGTGGTTCGCTATCCGTAAAATAACTATTACTAAATGAAGTAAGTTTTAGAACTGGTGGAATAGTGATACAATTATACACTTATTTAATTCCCATTAAGAACATTTTGTGCCTACTGAGTCGGCATATACCTTTAACATAGATGTTTTTGAAATCTCATACCCTGTGTAAGATTAATGCAACCTGTAGTTCAAGGTGCATGATCATATGGTTACAACAACCACAACGTCGCCCACTCTAAAGTAAGTATTATTTTATATTTTCCTTAATATGCAATGGATTTTGATGAAATATGGCGCAGCAAACGCGTCTTCAAGAGCTGCATTTGGTGGTCCATGGAGTTCGGCACAGACTTGTGTCGTTTTTGCGAAGAATCGATTTCCGTGTCGACAGAAGTTTGGGCGAAAATACAGAGACCACCAAATGCAGCTAACAAGACGTGTTTGATGCGCCATATTTCATCAAAATCCATTACGTTATAAGGACAATATAAAAGAATAAGTACTTTGAATCAGATGAATTCTGAAAATTTCAGTACTTGTTGTTGTTGGTAGTACCACATGATCATACACCTTGTAGTTAGCAATTGTTTGTGATGGTTACGGTATATGTAATTGTAAATAAAATGGTGCAAGAATGTGTTACGTTACAGAGTTGTGCCTAGGCAGTGATTTCGGGCAACAAATACAGGATTTGGGCTCGCTTCTATTGTAAATAAGAAGGCCATTACATTTATTATATTTTAAGGGACAGTTTCGTTTTTATGGTGGGAAAACCTCACTGGTAGGCACAACACTGAAATATATAATTATTTACATGTCGGTGTTGAAATCACAGGGGATTTGGCTCATTTCTGCTTTCTCTGGCTTTGCTATATAAACAAGGAACGGAATATTTACATCGAAAACAAATATACTCAGCGATGAAATTAGAATACCGGTAACCTGGCCTGGTGCCAGGTCCATACTACACCAACATTCCGGTAAGGATGAACCCCGATCATTAAATTACCCATCACATGCTCCCACCTGCCACCCACCGGATATAAAATGTATAATAATGTCAATCAATACATGGGGTAATGGTGAATTAATGTTCATTTTGCCAGAAAATGTTGTATGATGTCCCTGATATAAAGAACATTTTGTGCCTACTGAGTGGGCATGTACCTTTAACCCTTACAATGCTGAATTAATTTGTGTCGTCTGCTGAATATTTTTCCATTTTTCTCATCAAAAACGTGGTTTGGCAGCACTTTAGAATCATTTCCAATAGACGACCTGCCACCCTTGTAGTTTACATGGCAATACCAAACAAAGCCGAAGCCAGCCGTATCCCTATGGTTAAAATTGCAGTTTTGTATTTGTTAAATATTCCCCTCCATAGTGCTACAATGAGGATTAATTATAGACAAAACCATGTGCTTGATTTTTCTGTCAAGTATGAAATACAAACGTTGATGAAATCACAATTGTACATTCAAGTAATATATTTTTAGTATTTTTCTGGCATTAAGGACTGACTGTATAGAATATGACCTTTTGTTTCAAATGTAGTAGAATCATACATGTGACTGAATAGTTATATAAAGTATATCTGACCCTGTTTCGTCTTTGAGTATATTATACAGTAGCTGATTTCATCAAAATTGCAAAGTATACTTTGCTACTTTTCTAGCAAAGTATACTTTGAGGGAGAAATATTAAGTTTTTTTATAAATTTATTAATTTTTATTATACTGAATTTATTACATTATCACAGCCATTTTGGCTGTGATAATGTAATAAATTCAGTATAATAATTCTGCATACTTTTAATCATCAAATATATGCAGTCGTTAGTTCTATATGAAATAATGCATTTCGGGAAAAATAAATGATTACTCCCTCAAAGTATACTTTGCAATGTTGATGAAGTCGGCTACGGAGCATTGAGTTGCCATCTCCGGCCATTTTAGTTTGAACTCGTTATTGGACAGTTTCACCACTTGGAGGGTTTGACACCTACAGCAAATAATACGGCAGCAAATCTAATAATATTTGGTGCAATACTTCTCTCATATATAGTATGACAATGTCCTGTAAATATTATTTCTGAAGACTACACAAAAAGCTAGATTTCTGAGCTTTTCTACCATCACTCACAAAATATACAATGAACACATTTTCAATGTGTAAAATGTCAAACTGGTGCACTGTCTATTATTAGAAGTACATATGCCATGGGTATAAGCCGTATTTACTCCCATAGCAGGCAAGTAGACAGTAGTGACAATACACTCGGATAACTGCTTACAAGTCACTGGATTCAATACAGTATGTATGGTAATACAGGTATTTATCCCGTCAACACAGTGCGTATGTGCCGTGAAACACGGTGCCGTGAAACATTTTTGATATCCAGTCAATACTATTTTTGCATTTTACAGCCATTTGTAGGTGTTGACGGGATAAATAGAATAGTAGGTTAGTGCCGTGAATGGGAAAAAATATCTGGCGCGGCACGGAAACAGATGTGCTCGGCAGAGCCTCGCCCATCCTGTTTCCTGAGCCTTGCCAGATATTTTTTCAGGTATACAGCACTGTGTATTGTTCTTACTGTTACAGTCTTTACTGAATTCTCAAACATTTCAACAAAGGGTCAACAAACCCTTCAGATATCAGACTTTGTATGTAAATTTGATGAAAATAAGGCACAGCTTGCTGTAGTCAGATGTCTTCCCATCATGTAGCACCAAATTTTATTCATGTGTTTGTCATACTATTAGTGGTATGTGTCAAACGCAATAAGAGGTAAAACTGGCCGATGGCTTGTACACACTAAGATGGCCGACATGGCAACTCCATGCACTGTGTAGGATATAGTAAGAAGAGAATGTTCACCTGTATGTTATGCTTGTATCCCATCACACCTACGAAGCAATTATGCACGAATCATTAGATGATGAGGGGCCCCATGGGTCCTTAACACGTTACATGCCGAGGATTCTTAATTTAAATATACATATACAGTCAAACCTGTGAATAAAGGCCAGCCATGGGAAGTGAAAAATCTGGCCTTTGTTCACAGGTGGTCTTTATTCGCAGGGTCATTTATATAGTAATCGTGTCATTGGGACAACAAAACTGTGGCCTTTACAGCCAGGTGATTGCTATTCGGAGGTGGTCTTTAGCACAGGTTCAACTTTTCTTCACAAAAATATATATTGTGACCACTCATTTGAACCGTCTCCTAGAGACGGTTCAAATGAGTGGTCACAAAATATATTTTGGACAAGATAGTTGTTATACCCATATAGGGGTATTGCGCATGTAACCGGTTAATACTGTGACACCTCTATAGAACCCGACACCCTGGGGCCTGTTTCATTAAACTTCCTACGACTAAAATGTTCGTAAGTGCAAATTTAAGATCGTCTGTAAATTTCAATTTATGGATTTACATTTATTGAGCATAGGCTGCATATGCAGCCTATGCTCAATAAATGTAAATCCAATAATTATTTACAAGAAAACATTGTTAATGTGAAATTTACAGACTATCATAATTTTGCACTTACGAACATTTTAGTCGTACAAAGTTTAGTGAAACGGGCCCCCGATATCCAGTTTAGAGGGTTTTCACTGTAAATCGAGCATTTTATCATTCTGAGCCACATTTGTGTGCTATGTGATCACGAACACAGGTTGAAGTAACGGACCGAAAAATAAGCTGAAACAAATTTCTTGACTCCCTTCTTCCTATGCACAGCAACTGTTATTTGTTTAGTCGTACAACGTTTAGTGAAACAGGCCCCAGGGCCAATACAGTTACCATGTATAGGAGGGAGTAAAGAAATTTGTTTTAGCTTATTTTTCTCTCTCACTTATTAGGTATATTTAATGTCCGTATATTAGGTATATGTAATGTCCGTATATTAGGTATATTTAATGTATATTTAATGTCCGTTCAACCTGTGATCACGAACAGACATCAATCAAATATAAGATCACAGAAGTTTCCTTGGTGTCTGGTTTAGAGAGGTTCCACTGTCGGAGGTCACTTTTGCTTGTCAACAATAATAAAGAATAAATAATTAAAAAGCAATTTATATGGTTGACTAAATGCACTATTTTTTAGCAAATGTGTTTGGCACGGCTTTAGTGTATCAACTACAAGACATACTTCCGTTGATAATTGAATAACGCCATTTGCTTTTTATTTGTCGCTGTGACTGGAGAAATGGGGCTTATGGATTTTATGACCAGTGTAGATCCAGATCAGCCTGTGCATCCGCACAGTCTGATCAGAATCGGCACTGTTCGCAGTTCAGTCAGTAAAACTTCTGTCATGCTTGTAACAAGCAATTTAGATCATTATCAGGCTACAGGAATGTGATATTTGATCAGGAGCTACACTGGTCACAAATGCCACAAGCCCAATGTCTCCAGTCACATCTACAAATATAAACAGGGTTTCATCTTGGGTAGGACACACACTTGTGTTGTAACAAAACATGTTTAAACCACAGGTTGAAGTAACGGACCGAGGTCTATAAATACATTAAATATGCCTAAAAGCATCCATAAATGAAAAAAAAATAAGTTAATTTTTTTCCCTCTTGTATGTAGTATATGGAGGAGATATATAAATTGTATTTAATGTATTTATAGACCCGGTCCGTTAGTTTTAGCCGGTAATTTCAAAGACAATGTACACTATATTTGGTGGTAGGTGGAGCAACAGCACGGATACAGGGGGGTGGTCAGGGGGTCCGTACACCCCCCCCCCCCCCACCCCCCCCCCACCCCCCCCCCTGCTCCCGGCAAAAAAAAAAGAAGAAAAATGTACAATATTAAAATAGTTGTGACTTTTTTCGTGGCCAAGGTGTCAGGCCCCACCCCCCCCCCCCCCCCCCCCCCCCCCCCCCCCCCCCCCCCCCCCCCGACTTTACGATATTCGCGCGCGCCTAGGTCGGGTTACGGCCGATAGAACCAACGGGTTTGAATCCTTACCGGAGGGCCTGTAGCCGATTTCATAAAAATTGCACATTTTTTTATAAATTTATTAATTTTTATTATACTGAATTTATTACATTATCACAGCCATTTTGTATAATAATTCTGAATACTTTTAATCATCAAATATATTCATTCGTTAGTTCTATATGAAATAATGCATTTCGGGAAAAATGAATGATTTCTCCCTCAAAGTATACTTTGCTAGATATTGAGTATACTTTGCAATGTTGGTGAAATAGGCTACTGGTTTGGCACTCGCATACGTCGTTGGCATTCTTGTGTGCGACAGTTGAATCTAGTTATACCCCTTACGATTATTTGTAATCCTATTTTAGGGGAAGGGGCCAAGTGACTTTGGTGTGGTATGTACCTGGCACCAGGTCAGGATATTCTAATTTCAAGGCTGAATATGTCCTTTTCTATGTAAATATTCCGTTCTGATTTTGGGATTTTCCCCTCAATGCAGCTGGTTAAAAGGGGATCGAACCCATTGGCCCGGCCTTAAAGGACCTTAGCTGTTGATAGGCCAATAAACATCAATAAATCAAATCATATACACTATGTATATCAGCAGGATAACGATAATACTTCAATGAACATGTGAACTTGATGTTATTACAGATTTGTTCCGATATGAGCATGTGTCTGACCTGAAGGAACTATCAGCATTTTCAAAAAAAAATTTTTATACAAACCTTGTTATTATCATGGCCCTGTGTAAATGGGTTTTAATTGAAGATATATGAAACGATACTAGGACTGCTGAATGTTTTCGTCAATATTCACCGATAATCGGTACTAAGTACCAGGATTTCCTGTCTCTGTTGAACGCAACAATCTGAGTCTAAATATGGAACATCTGATATGCATGGGTGAAAATAGAAACAACCCAGCGGTCCTAGTACAGTGCAACCTCTCTACAACAGCCACCTCTCTACAACAGCCACCTCTCCTACAACAGCCACCTCTCAACAGCCACCACCTCTACAACAGCCACCTCTCTACAACAGCCACCTCTCTACAACAGCCACCTCTCTACAACAGCCACCTCTCTACAACAGCCACCTCTCTACAACAGCCACCCATGGGAAGACACAAAACTGGCTGCTGTAGAGAGGCGACTGTTGTACGGAGGTTAATGCTGAATTAAATCGTCTGCTGTTTATTTATTTTCTTTGATTATTCTCATAAAAAACATGCTTTGGCAGCATTTTAGAATCATTTCCAAGTGCTGCCAAACCATGTTTTTATTGAGAATTAAGGCAAAATATAAAGCAACAGCAGACGACAATTTTCGTGCTCGACAGTCTAGATATAGTGGACATCATCAATTGGGATATAAAATAGCGGCTGTTACAGAGAGGGTGTTGTTGTAGAGGTGGCCGTTCAGGGAGGTTCGACTGTATCGTCATATATCATCAATTAAACCACTTTACACAGCGCCATGATGAAAACACATTTTTATTTTTTATAGTATTTTCTTTGAAAAAATCCTGATATGCCCCTTTAAATCAATCATTTTCATCTTAGCCACGTTAGTGGAAAATTGAGACATAACATTCATAATTCCGACGACGGCGGCGTCCAAATGTTGCTGAATAAATTTGTGTCGTCTGCTGAATACTTTTTATTTTTCCATTTTTCTCATCAAAAACTTGGTTTGGCGGCACTTTAGAATCATTTCCAATGGAAATGATTCTAAAATGCTGCCAAACCATGTTTACCCTTATTTTTCCTCATCTATTACCCGCATCATTACCAAACTTCGTCAATAGCTTCCTCACATTCTTGGCTATACACCCAGTGTCATGCAGGTGACCTTGACAATGGTGATCTTGATCTTCGTGTCATCAAATTTGGACGTTCCTCCAAGTATTGAACATCTCCTTATTTTGCATGTCTGTTAATCAGATGATTACCAAACTTCATCAATAGCTTTCTCACATTGATGGCCACCAAGTGTCATTCGAGTGACCTTGACATTAGTGACCTTGACCTACATCGCTTTGTTCTCATGGAGAGTTCTGTATATAAACTATTTTTGATAATATTTGGCCACACTGTCTAGGGAGGTGATTTGTTTTGCATACGATACGACCCACGACCCACGCCCGGCCGCCCAAGGTCACTGAGGACTTATGTTTGTAAGGAAAGCGCGATAGTCGGCACTTTGGCGTACGTAACGTACGTACGTACGTGTGTCCGGTTAAAGTTTTTGGTTAAGTTGTTTGGTTAAGTTTTTTGGTTAAAGTTTTTGGTTAAGTTCTTTGGTTAAAGTGTTTGGTTAAAGTTTTTGGTTAAGTTTTTTGGTTAAAGTTTTTTGTTATACTATATCTCTGCAACTGCTTTGCCCATTACCTTGAAACTTCACATGGGTGTTTATCATCATCTATATTTTCATTCCACCCCCCTCCCGTGCGGCCCCTGTGCCCAATGTCAAGGTCAAATTACTTTGAAGTTTTTGGTTAAAGTTTTTGGTTAAGTTTTTTTGGTTAAAGTTTTTTGTTATACTATATCTCTGCAACTGCTTTGCCCATTACCTTGAAACTTCACATGGGTGTTTATTATCATCTATATTTTCATTCTACCCCCCTCCCGTGCGGCCCCTGTGCCCAATGTCAAGGTCAAATTACTTTGAAGTTTTTGGTTAAGTTCTTTGGTTAAAGTTTTTGGTTAACGTTTTTTGGTTAGCGTTTTTCGTTATACTAAATATATCTCTGCAACTACTTTTCCCATTACCTTGAAACTTCACATGGGTGTTTATCATCATTTATATTTTCATTCTACCCCCCTCCCGTGCGGCCCCTGTGCCCAATGTCAAGGTCAAATTACTTTGAAGTTTTTGGTTAATTTTTTTGGTTAAATTTTTTCGTTATACTATATCTCTGCAACTGCTTTGCCCATTACCTTGAAACTTCACATGGGTGTTTATCATCATCTATATTTTCATTCTACCCCCCTCCCATGCGGCCCCTCTGCCCAATGTCAAGGTCAAATTACTTTGAAGTTTTTGGTTAAGTTTTTTGGTTAAAGTTTTTGGTTAAGTTTTTTGGTGAAGTTTTTTGGTTAAAGTTTTTCGTTATACTATATCTCTGCTACTGCTTTGCCCATTACCTTGAAACTTCACATGGGTGTTTATCATCATCTATATTTTCATTCTACCCCCCTCCCGTGCGGCCCCTGTGCCCAATGT
This sequence comes from Conchocele bisecta, assembly GCA_029237695.1. NCBI lineage: Eukaryota > Metazoa > Mollusca > Bivalvia > Lucinida > Thyasiridae > Conchocele > Conchocele bisecta. Next base: position 2,661,486 of record CM055275.1, read on the forward strand.
CAAGGTCCAATTACTTTGAAGTTTTTGGTTAAGTTTTTTGGTTAAAGTTTTTGGTTAAGTTTTTTTGTTAAGTTTTTTGGTTAATGTTTTTGGTTAAGTTTTTTGGTTAAAGTTTTTCGTTATACTATATCTTTTTTTTAGTGTCCATGCCTCGCCACAAGGCGCGACATGCAGGCCGCGGCCATCTAGTTTATTATTATTATTACCAAGGGTGCCAGAGGGGATTAGCTTAGTGATAATAATTCTAGCACAAAAATATGTACACAATTCCCTAACATTTGATTGGCCCGTAGCAAGCCTCTGTCCAAAATTTATATCCCAGTAAATTCCCACGCTGAACTACTTTCCGTAACCGTGAGGCGCAGTTAAAATAATTCTTAAGAAAACGGAAAATAAACACATTTTCTTGATGAATTTATTTATAATGAATGAATGGCCTTTTTAGCTCACCTGAGCAAAGCTCATGTGAGCTATTGTTACCGCAATGTGTCCGTCGTCGTCCGTCGTCCGTGAACATTTTCAAACGTCTTCTCCTCGGTAACCATTGGGTCTATAGTCACCAAACTTCATGGTCATGGTCCTTAGGTAGGGGGATTACAAAATTGTTAAAATGACGTCATTACGTAATCCAAGATGGCCGCCGTCTAAAAATAGCACAAATTCTTAAAAAATCTTCTTCTCAAGAACCGCCAACCGGATTTCGACAAATCTTGGTAGGAATGATCGATGTACATTGCTCTTTCAAAGTTGTTAAAATGGTGACCCCACCCGGGGGTCAAAAATGGGCGTGGCCCGTGGGGTCAAATTGGGGTCAAATTTATTTTTGATTTTGCCGAATATGGACATGTCATATATCAAATTGAAGGTATCAATGAGGCAATCACTCTGGTGCATTTTCTGTCGAAATCGGACTGTTATGTCATCCAAGATGGCCGCCGAAAGGTCAAAAGGTCGTTCTTTTATTAGAGATTTCAAAATTCTTCTTCACATGAACCGCTTGGCCCATGGTAGCCAATCGCTACTCCAAGATGGCCGCCGTCTAAAAATAACATAAATTCTTAAAAAATCTTCTCATGAACCGCTAGCCGGATTTTGACGAAACTTGGTAGGAATGATCGATGTACATTGCTCTTTGAAAGTTGTTAAAATGGTGACCCCGGGGAGGGGTCAAAAATGGGCGTGGCCCGTGGGGTCAAATTGGGGTCTAAATTTTATTTTTGACTGAATATGGTCATGTCATATATCAAATTGAGGCGATCACTCTGGTGCAATATTTGTCGGAATCGGATGATTATGTCATCCATGATGGCCACCAAAAGGTCCATTTATTCAAGATTTTTAACGTCTTTTTCTCAGGAACCACATGGCCGATGCTGGGTGAAGCATTTTCAGATTTTGTAAAATGAGTCATCGCTTAATCCAAAATGACCGCCATCTAAAAATAGCACAATTTTTTTAAAACACATGAACTCAATGTCACATTCTCCTCTGGTGTTCATGGAGTCAGGTGAGCGAATTAGGGCCATCATGGCCCTCTTGTTGTTGAATTTATCGGGGATATAAACTTGGAAAAGTCGCGGGAATACTGGACGAGGAGGCCTTCGTCCAGTATTCCCGCGACTTTTCCAAGTTTATACCCCGATAAATTCCACAAAAAGGCCATTCATTCCTATAATGATTCCCTTGTTAACTAGAAACAATTGGATATGTGGCATACAGATGACAATAAATGATATATTTTAAAATGAGTTTATTTCAGTTTCGAATGTATAAACACCAGTTACACTCGTGGTATGGGATCACATGGTTTCAACAGTGTTCCTGCGAGATATTTTTTACAGAATATTGTTTTATGTAAACACTAAAAGTTCCTTTAAAATCCTTATAATTTGCACAAATAATCATACAGAATGATTTTGTATGATACATTATCGTGCTCAAACAGGACTTATTAGATTTAAATTCTAAAAACAAAATCAGTTGTACCGTTAAAGTTATTGAAAGAAAATCTTCAAGTAACACTTATTTGGTACCATGTCGATGGTCTAGTAACATAAGGTCGTAACCATATCGATGGTCTAGTAACATAAGGTCGTAACTGCTATGCTAAAGCATAGCACTTATGACCTTATGTTACTAGACCATCGATGTGTCCACACATCGACACCTCCACTCAAGAACAGATACAGCCCACAGAAATATGGGCTCTGGGCTCTGGAAGAGACCTTCGGATGTTTTCAAGAAGCTGGACATGCTGGAAGTACAGGACGTGTGTTTGTTTGTTGGGGTTTAACGGCCTATCAACAGTAACTTAAGGCCGGGTCAATGGGTTTAGAACTAAATCTCATATATTACCTGTACAAGTTCATGTACATGTACAAATGTGGGGGTGGGGGGATCCCAAAATCAGAACTGAATATTTACAATAAAAAAAATATACATTCAGCCCTGAAATCAGAATAATCCCGATCTAATGCCAGGTCCTCGCCACACCAGAATCATTTGGCCCCCTCCCAAAAGCAGTAGGATCGGTAATAATCTTACTACTTTTATAAACACCAGAATCTCGTGCTCTGATGATAATCGGGATGTCTGACAATTAACTGCCTGGTTTCCAGTACAAATGTTAACAACATGCTCTAATGTTTTATAATGCGTGTGATTATCAAAGTTCATGAGCTCCAAATGCTTACTCGAAATCACACAGTTTGATTGGTCGAGACCGATCACATGGCATGTGCTCATCAATGTTTACGAGTATGTTAATTCTTCCTCGAAATCAGTCAAAAGCTCAGCCTCAACCAATCAAACTGCATGATTTTGACTATAAGAACCGAGTACATGTGTTATAATCCCGGGGCCCGTTTCACTAAACTTTGTACTAAAATGTTTGTAAGTGCAAAATTATGATAGTCTGTAAATTTCACAATAAAAATGTTTTCTTGTAAACAATTATTGGATTTATATTTATTGAGCATAGGCTGCATATGCAGCCTATGCTCAATAAATGTAAATCCATCCATTGACATTTCCAGACGATCATGAATTTGAAATTGCGAACATTTTAGTCGTACAAAGCTTAGTTAAACGCCCCCCTGTTGATTCCCAGAGTTCATGATCATGATCCAACATATTTTACTGATTGAAGAAAGTACATCATCGTTACTGAGAGGCGAACAGTATAGGTCCCGATCATACTAGAATAATCTGTGACTACCCTGGTTGCACACATCATAAGGTTCCTTCCTTATGTTGAACGAAACTTCGGAGGGAAAAAATCTCATCTGTACATTTTCATTTTTGTCTACCATAATATTTATGCGCGATGTAATATGTATTCATCTTGTATGGGCGGGCCAATGACTTATCTCCCCTTGGCGGCCATTTTTATTTTTCGCACTCACTTCACCGCTTGTAACCAAATTCGGTATACATGTTTATCACGGCAAGATGAAGAAGCCTATTGATTTTGAAAAATTTCCGATGACTTAACGCCCCTTGGTGGCCATTTTTAATTTTCGCACTCTGTATCCTTGTCCACGCAATAACTCAAGTTCTACTTCACCGATCGAAACCAAATTCGGTATACATGTTTATCATGGCAAGACAAAGAAGCCTATTGATTTTGAAAAATTTCTGATACTTATCTCCCCTTGGCAGCCATTTTTAATTTTCACACGCTGTATCCTTGTCCACGAAATAACTAAAGTTCTACTTGACCGACCATAACCAAATTCGTTATACATGTTTATCACAGCAAGACAAAGAAGCCAAAGCCTATTGATTTTGAAAAATTTCTGATGACATCTCCCCTTGGCGGCCAGTTTTTAATTTTCAGACTCCATGTACGTCCACTCAATAAGTCGAGTTCTACTTGACGGATCGTAACCAAATTTGGTTTACATGTTTATCACGTCAAGATGAGTTATCTCCCCTTGTTGACTTTCCTCGACGGGCGTATATTGTGACCTTCAATAAAACATGTTTTCCAGCACATGAGAATTAAACAGGTTTAGCCAATATAGGATATTCTCCCCGTGGATTATATCCTGTCGTTGCAAGAATCTGAAGATGAATAAGTAAAAAAAAATATGGAGGAAATGCAGACACAAATTAGTTCCCGCCGTTTCCACCGGTACCCTGCAACATCAGTAGAGACCACTGTCTGGTACCAGGTTTCATCCGTAGACTTTTGAGGAGACCACTGGTACCCGGTTTCCTACCATTGAAAACTAGTTCCCGGTCACAGCTTGTCGAAGTTGCGAAAACGAAACTGATGTAATAATTACGAAGGTACGCACGATTACAATCACGAAACTAAAAGTCTCTAGGACTTATTTCATGGACCTTTGTACATGTACAACAAAATTATGGCATTATCCACCTGTGTATTGGTTTATTGAATGCAAACATACTCGCTAAATACAGTGAAACATCTCTAAATATTTAGAGATGTTGCACTGTTAACAAGGAATATGGTAATTCTGAGACATTTGTGTGCGTTGTGTTGTAGTAATGAACATGCATCATTATCTGAGAAAAAATACCCAGAAACCCGGCACAAGTAAAATCACTGACGTTTGCTTGGTGTCTAGTTCCACCGTATTAATTAGTGTACAACACAAAATGTTTTCCTAAATTTAATTTTTTCTCTTGCAAGTTGTACAAAGGTCGGTGAAATTCACCTATTGGTACCAGACTTCGTGGCTTCATGACTGGGTCCCTGGCTGAAACAAGGACCAGTCTAGCGACAAAATTAAACCAGTCCATTCTATAGCATGGTAGCTGAGATCTGCCAAATGTACGTTGAGTTAAAAATAGATTTTTGGAAAACCCAAAATGAAAAGTAGATTTTCTATATTTGAAGAATGTATTTGTGCACCGAATCATGGAGTTATGAATCGCGAATAATCAAGTGTGACAGTTAATTGTCGCATCCTTAGACTACAGAAACATAAATTTATCACAAAAAAAGCAAACAAAACATTCATTACACTGAAAACTATTTTTATGGCTTAACACCCGTGTTTTTAAAAAGTTAATTTGCATAATTTCGCATAGACCTGAATTTCTGATATTACACTAATGCTCGAATAAAAGGGACCACCTGTGTATGTAACTAGCATCGGCACAGTCCAGAGTAGCCTGTGCATCGGCACAGTCTGATTTAGGGACTGCGTTAGTTGTAGAATTCAGGGGGCTGTTTCACTAAACTTTTTACGACTAAAATGTTCGTAAGTCAAATTTAGGATCGTCTGGAAATTTCAATTGATGGATTTACATTTATTGAGCAGAGGCTGCATGTGCAGCCTATGCTCAATAAATGAAAATCCAATAATTGTTTACAATAAAACATTGTTACCGTAATTGTAATGTGAAATTTATAAATTCATAATTTTAGACTTACAAACATTTTAGTCTTACAAAGTTTCGGCTCCCAAGACTAACTTTATTTCAAAGATCTGAGATGTAAACGACGTTGAAAGTTCACAAAAATTGCAGAGCACACAATGTGTTTTGAAACTTTTGTCGACCTGCGTACGAGAATTCTCAAACTTTCACAAGGTGCATGATCACGTGGTTACAATAACAACAACAACAATGGCTGAAAGTGTTGAACATGTTGAAAGCGCGCCCACACCAAAGTAAGTATTATTTTATATTTTCCTTAATAGGCAACGGATTTTTATGAAATATGTCACAACAAACGCGCCTTGATGAGCTGCATTTGGTGGCTTCTGGAAATTTCAGTACTTGTTGTTGTTACCACATGATCATACACCTTGTTTCAATATCAGTGAAATATGGAGATAGTACAATGATAAGACAGAAAACCTCATAAACTGGCCTCAGTAGCCTATTTCACGAACCTCCGTTAGTCGACTAAACTGTTAGCAGACTAAACTAAGTTTAGTCGACTAACCATAGTCTGCTAAACTTTTTGACATGTTTGCATTACACGAACGATTTTGTAAGCCACGTTCAAAACAAACGTGGGCGCCGCCATCTTGGAATTCCGTCGTGTGCTATTTTGCTTAGTAGACTAACCGAAAGTTTAGCCGACTAACGAGGAGGCTAAGCAAAGTAGACTTTGCTTAGTCGACTAACGTGTTCGTGAAATGTGTTTTTTCCCGTTAGTCGACTAACGGCCTGGGCCCAGTTGTTCAAAACACCAGTTAGCTTAACGGACTGTTAAATCCTTAACTGAATGGTTAAAATCTCTGTTTTTAACAGAGATTTTAACCATTCAGTTAAGGATTTAACAGTCCGTTAAGCTAACTGGTGTTTTGAACAACTGTTTAATGACTGTTAATGACTGTTAAATCCTTAACGGACTGTTAAATCCTTAACTGAATGGTTAAAATCTCTGTTAAAACAGAGATTTTAACCATTCAGTTAAGGATTTAACAGTCCGTTAAGCTAACAGATGTTTTGAACAACCGGGCCCTGAAGTTTAGCAGACTAACCGAGTTTAGTCGACTAACGGAGGTTCGTGAAATAGGCGACAGAACTAGCATCTGAACACATAAAATGATTACAGTAATACACAGCAGCTGGACACAAAATAAAATGTAAACTATCACAGACAAACTACTCGTAAAACTCTGCAAATAACCATGGTAACTATCACAAAATGTAAATAATAATAGAATAATGAATATAAATAGAATACTAATTATCATAAAACGTAATAAGAAATAAAACAATATGTAAATAATAAATCTAGTCAAAAAGTCTATAAACACAAATGTATATATTTATAACAAACGACCTATATCAACTATAATAAATAGTTGATCATTGATCACCCAATACTGCTCTGACAATTTAATCTGGTGGATCTACACCGGTCACAAAAGCCATAAGCCCCATTTCTCCAGTCACATGATACAAGCCACGTGATTTTGTACCTAAAAACATGTGCAATTTTTCATGAAATAAATTTACAGAAACTGATATTTTCTATAAATGACGTCGAGAGAGGAACATTTTCATAGAAAATGCGGAATTCAACGTCATTTACGTAAAATATAAATTTTGCAAATATTTGCATGAAAATCGCACATGTTCTAAGGTACAAAATCACATGGCGTGTCTCGTACAAATGTATGTATTGTATTGCATCGTCATTGTCACGATAGTTGCGGAAACATTCAGGAAAATGTCGGTAGAAATGGGCGTTAAAAGCAGGCGTGCGTCGCGTACTTTAGCCATCTCGTCACTCGCATACCCAGACAACAATTTCCCTTTCATCTGCACCGTACTATGTTTTGGGCTTACAAGCTATTGAAATACTAAAAGTGTAAAGTGTACGGGACACCCATAGTGTACAAATATGTGATCGACGACTACAAAAAAGTGAATTATTGAGTATGAAGATTTACTGTTGTGAATAGTTTACCGGAAGATCTCAGTCCGCAGTTTTGCTTGTGATCCAACTGTGCGGGCAGTCGAGCGGATCGATGCTACACTGTCACAAAGCCAAAATAAACCTCAGTACTTGTACTAAAATATTTATATCCTTGGATCTACTATCAGGTGAGGTGCTATATGGGTGTTAACTGTTTGTTTGTTGGTGTTTAACAGCCTATCAAAGCGAATGTCATTTAAGGTCGGGCCAATGGGTTCGATCCCGTATTCAACCTGCTGCATTGGGGGGAAAATTTAAATCGAAAACAAACATTTATTCAACCCTGGAATCAGAATAACCTGACCTGGTGCCAGGTCCATACCACACCAAAGTCACTTGGTCCCTTCCCCTAAAAGTAACAGGATTACGAATAATCATATTACTCATCTAAGGGGTATAACTAGATTCAACTTCACATACAAGAATGCCGAAGATGTACATGAGGGCCGTTTCACTGAAGTCCGTATTACTAAAATGATCGTCGGGAAATTTTAATTGATGGATTTACATTTATTGAGCATAGGCTGCATAGGCAGCCTATGCTCAATAAATGTAAATCCAGCAATTGTTTACAAGAAATCATCGTAAATATGAAATTTACAGACTATCATAATTTTGCACCTACAAGCATCATTGTATTCGTCTGAAGGTTCGTGAAACGCACCCCAGGTCTCTGGTTGGGATTCCGGTAAGGATGAATCCCAATCGTTAAATTACCCATCGCATGCTCCCTCCATAAGCACTTTTTCTTGTGGCAAGTAACATATGGCACATTTCTAGTCCAGTGTACGTGTAGCGCTGATCCGTAGTGACGCCCACAAAACTGGATACGGTGAACAATTGAAGGCATCGACAATGTTACCCTCCGTGGGGCTGTTTCACTAAACTTTGTACAACTAAAATGTTCAAAAGTGCAAATATATGATAGCCTGTGAATTTCACATAAACAATTTTGTATTGTAAAAAATTATTGTAGTTACATTTATTGAGCATATGCTCAATACATGTACATGTAAATCCATCAATTTAAATTTCTAGACGATCCTAAATTTGCACTTACGAACATTGTAGTCGTACAAAGTTTACTGAAACGGAACCCTGTAATTGGGAACAGTCTACACTGGTTGTAAGCTCAATAAGTCCTTTTTCTCGGTGTTCGTCGTCACATATTGTTTTATGGAGAGTTCCTTACACAAGACTTCAATACATGTCAGTAAAGTTGTATAGAAATATTTACAAAAGCAAGATATTGCGAATCTATGTAAATTATATACACCAAAAGTATTTTATAAATAAACATATCAATTACACAACATGGAATGGACAGCTATCACAAAGATATATGTATACCGGTAATAATGAACAGACCCGAGCTGAACGTCACATTTATTTTGTTTGTTGGGGTTTATCAGCCTATCAACAACAGCTAAGGTCATTTAAGGCCGGGTCAATGGGTTTAGTACTAAATACCATATATTACCTGTACAAGTACATGTACAAATGGGGGGAAAATCCCAAAATCAGAGCTGAATATTTACAATAAACAGACTATATATTCAGCCCTGAAATCAGAATAATCCTCGCCACACCAGAATCACTTGGCCCCTCCCAAAGTCAAATTTATTATCCATAGTTTTTGATTGGTCCGAAAACCAAATCCGAAAGCCAAACCAATTGCCCTGTTTGTCTTTATAAGCATGATAAGTGGCAGCGATTTTAATATGCTGTTTGTTAATACACCTTTACAGGTACATGTATCAAATTTATTAAATATTTTATTTTTGTTATTTCTCTATGAAAGTATATGTTGTACTCATTTGAACCGTCTCGATTAAAAGTGTTCAGAATAGTTACTCAAGGTGTATGATCAGGTGGTACTAAGAACAACAAGTACCGACTCAAAAGTACGTATTCTTTTATAGTATCCGTATTACGTAACGAATTTTGATGAAATATAGCGCATCAAACGCGTCTTGTTAAGCTGCATTTGGTGGTCTCTGTATTTTCGCCCAAACTTCTGTCGTTTTTGCGAAGAATCGATTTCCGTGTCGGAGACACGGAAATCGATTCTTCGCAAAAACGACATAAGTCTGTGCCAAACTCCCTGGACCACCAAATGCAGCTCATGAAGACGCGATTGCAGCGCCATATTTCATCAAAATCCGTTGCATATTAAGGAAAATATCAAATAATACTTACTGTGAGCGACGTTGTTGTTGTTGTAACGTGATCATGCACCTTGTTACTGTTCAGCATAATCATTATGGGTCATTCATAGATGATCTCAAACAAGTACCCAGTTGATATGAGATTTATGAAACGAGTCGCGCACAATTTATGCACTGAACCTTGTGACGTGCATAAAATTTTAGTGACTCACGGACACTTCTAATGACGTTTAAAACATGATGACGTCAACGTCAAAACATCATTGCTTTGTCACGCCATTACGGACGTCATTTGGAACGTCTCTATTTTATTCATTTGACATAACGTTGGCGCATAATATGAATACGTAATTAGGGTGATGCGGCCAGCCAATCAAATGCACTCCAGGTGTTATTACACGTGTGTCGTAACCCATTTATGAAATGGGTTAAAACACGGCATAAGAAGGATTTCATGTGATAAAAATGTGTTGTTATTCTGAAATTATTGCCTCAGACGATACAATTTAAATTGGAGATGTATTCCACAAAGTCTCAACCAACTGCAATAACATGAACAGAATTAATACTTGATAACAGACACACATTATCAATTAAAACAACAATACAACATACACGTACCTACAAAATTGCATTTCAATGTTTTTAGTATTAACTCTTTGCATGCTAGCGGCGAAAATATCCGCCAAACGAATTAGGAGTATATGTTTTATTTCTCTCTGTAAATATGTCTTGAAATTTCATTAGAATTGAGTCCTCAGGACTCAATTCTAATGAAATTCCAAGACATATTCATGATATTTACAAGGAGAAATACAAGAAAATATGATGAATTTTTGTCTGCTAGTTTTTAACTATTTATAGCCCACAAGTTTCCCAGCATGCAGTTTTTCACATGGTCGTGTAATCATACATATCAAAGAGTGGAGAACAACCAGAAAACACAATTTAACTCTGTAACAAATGGGAAAAAGTGTTTTCAAATGGGAAACAGGGATTTGATTTGCTATATCGGAATAGAGGAAACACGCATTTGGACCACGTTCACTTCGGTATTACAAAATAAACGCAAACACTATATTTGCGTTTGCGTTTCGTTTGAAATACCGAAGTGAACGTGTTCCAAATGCGCGTTTCCTCTATTGCGATATAGCCAATCAAATCCCCGTTTCCCATTTGAAAACACTTTTTCCCATTTGTTTCAGAGTTTCAAATTGTTTTGTGTTTTTCTTAAAAACTCTACCGAGACAAAAACGCAAAACGGGTTTAACCAAACTGGACAGTTAAACTGATGAAATCTCTGTGCATGATGACAGTGAAGGAACAGAGTGAGTGAGTGAGTGAGTGAATAGGGTTTAACGTCCGCTTTTCTGACATAGAGGTACAAGCCTCAGGGAGTCTACACGCAGACGGGTCAACGGGGTCGAGTCCCATATCCACCTGTCCAAGGGGGGTAAATCCCAACTTCAGAACTCAATATTTACAATCAAAATATATATTCAGTCCTGAAATTAGAACAACCTGATCTGGTGCCAGGCCCTCGCCACACCAGCATCATTTATCCCATCCCCTAAAAGTAATAGGATTAGCGCTAATCTTACTTTTATATATGGGGCATAGCCCGACTCAACTCTCACATACAAGAAAGCCAAAAATGTACCTGAGGGCCAAATCCGGTATAGTGGGTTCCGGAAAGTATGAACCCAATAGTTAAGCCAGTTTAGTCGCCTTTTACGACAAGCAATGGCTACTGCAGCACTATTCTCAGGATCAGTTGATCCCGCCCCGGTGCCTGCACGGGGCGAAGGAACAGAGATTCAGAAGACAACAACGCTCGCCTGTTGGCAGCTTTGACAAAGGTGGGACTAATATTATCATTAACATTTCCACCCATAACATTTGAACGAACTAACTGACCTTGACATTGGGGTCAGGGGTGGATAGTGGGTCGTGGATTTGTTACAGCATGATAGAGCATCACCAGATGTATGAAATATCAAGGCGCTCCCTGTAATGAAACATAAGTTATAAGAAATTGACGGCAACGTTAAGTTTATGAATGCACAAAGTTTGTGACCTTGACCTTGGGGTAAGGCATGGGCAGGGGTCGTGGATTTGCTACAGCATGATAGAGAATCATCAGATGGATGCAATATGAAATATCAAAGCGCACCCTGTAAAAAAACAGATGTTATAAGAAATTTTATTTTCTGATTAAAAATATGGAAACAATGTCCAAATGATGCGTTGAAAGAAACGACAGGTGTTTAAATAGTTAAAAGCCGGATATTTAAATTACAATATTGTTTTAGTGTACAAAACAAATACTGTTTACAGAGCTCCAGATAAGGTGTGTATTGGCGCATTTTACGCAATTAATATAGCTAAATACGCATTGATTATCAAAAGTGGGAGTACAAAATACGTGCAGCAATGTGAAAATACGCATTGATTTTTAAATGTGAAAATACTGTCATAAAGTTGAAAATTCACTTATTTGATCAGCAAAAAGCAACCAGTTTGCTTTTTGCAGCTCAATTAAGTGAATGTTTCAAATTGTTATATTTTTTGATCATTTGTTCCCTATTTAGTAAAGAAAAAAATTCAATAATCCATTTGTAAAAGTAAAATACGCAATGATATTGAAATCAGGGGGTGTAGTACGCTTTAGACACAAAGCTTATCTGGGGCTCTGCTATTTATGTCTATGCATATCATTGTACCAATCAATAATTTTCACTTTGTTTCCATTTCTTTCGTTTGGGAACCTTCAACAAATTTTATCTTCGCACAGCGAATAATAGTCTGCTACATTCAGGGGAGGTTACTCTATTCGCAATTTCTTGGAAAGTTTTATACAAATCAGCACTATTACAAAAGTTACATTTCTCGTATCAATTTGAATGTGTCTAAGTGAGACCTTACATTTGATAGTCTTCATCATAGTGGCATTACTCCATATAATTTGTTACAAGATTAACCCTTACACCGCTATCTTAATTTTTTGTCGTCTGCTGTTTGTTTTCTATTTTCCATTTTTATCATCAAAAAACATGCTTTGACAGCACCTTAGAATAATTTACAACATGCTTTGACAGCACTTCAGAATCATTTCCATTGGAAATGATTCTGAAGTGCTGTCAAACCATGTTTTTATTATGAAATAAGGCAAGATATACAAGTAATAGCAGACGACAATTGTTGTGAGTAGCGGTCTAAGGGTTAAGTAAAATTCAGTTTGTTGCAAAAAAATATTTTTTAGTTTTAGCCTTTTCAACGACATAAATACATGTAAATACAAATATACATCTGCAAAAGAGGAAACGTAGTAGACTTTCCTCTTTGCAATAAACTGAATTCTAAGTTTGTACATCCATGTAAATATGAATGTCGACTAACTGAACACCCATTTATAAACACACATTTCGGTCTTCAAAGACATCCCTCTATTTACGACGGTTGTTAAAAAATAATGTAGACTTTCTCTCCCAGTTATTTTAAACTGAGTCTTTGTTTGTTTGTTTGTTGGGGTTTAACGGCCTATCAACAGCTAAGGTCATTTAAGGCCGGGTCAATGGGTTTAGTACTAAATCCCATATATTACCTGTACAAGTACATGTACATGTTCATGTACATGTACAAATGGGGGGAAATCGCAAAATCTGAACTGAATATTTACAATAACAAAACTATATATTCAGCCCTGAAATCTGAATAATCCTGATCTGATGCCAGGTCCTCGCCACACCAGAATCACTTGGCCCCTCCCAAAAGCAGTAGGATCAGTAATAATTAATAAAATCAACCGAGTAACGCGATTGTAGCAACATTCACTCTGATTATTGCAAATGGATAGCGGGTTCCAGTAAACTCTATTTCATCGTCATATTGTAAATAATAAACCACTGAGAGAGAAAGTCTTACGTTATTTTTTAACAACCCCTCGTACATGCAATTTGCTACTAGACTATCGTACATCAATTTCTACTTTCATTTCTATATTGATTTGGAAGTTTCTACGAGACATTTTAATACATACATTCTCTGTACAAATAAATGTACATATATTTTCATACTCTGAATATTTACATTGCGTTTTCAAAGTTAAGTCCCTATCCCTACAATTGACACATACATAAGCCACACGTGACGACGTGCGACATTATGATCAATTAAAGTTTGTTTCACGTCAATGATGGCACGCTATTCACCGGAATGTTGTATGAATGTTGCATGAATTGTGAAAAAATGACGTGAAATGAGATGATTCTTAACCCTTAGCTACACACAACAATTGTCGTCTGCTGTTGCTTTTATATCTTGCCTTATTTCTCAATAAGACAGCACTTCAGAATCATTTCCAATGGAAATGATTCTGAAGTGCTGTCAAAGCATGTTGTAAATTATTCTAAAGTGCTGTCAAAGCATGTTTTTGATGATAAAACTGGAAAATAGAAAATAAACGGCAGACGACAAAAAATAAGATAGCGGTGTAAGGGTAATAGTTTTCGTGGAAAATAACGTGGATTTGTTTACACTAACGTCATGCAGCAACGTCATGTTTTCAGTGTTCGATCATTGCCTGATACAGCATTCTGTTATTAGTCAGTACATATTCTGTTATTAGTCAGTACATATTCTGTTATTACATATTCTGTTATCAGTACATATGTATTAGTCATACATATTCTGTTATTAGTCAGTACATATTCTGTTATTACATATTCTGTTATTAGTCAGTACATATTCTGTTATTAGTCAGTACATATTCGGCGAAGGCAAAGCTTGTTACCTGATAAATGTATTAAAGGCATGTCTCTCAAACCAATGTGCATGAGGCACACACATTATTTAGTATATAAAAGTATAATATACATAGCAAAACAATTGCGGGATATTTCTATATTGTACTAAGTTCTAGAAAATAATAATGGGTAGGGTTAGATTTTGTTCACCTGTAGCTCTAACGACATAAACTGTATATAAACACACCCCGAACAAGAACATTTCTGTTGCACAAATTTACGTGCACAATATACATGCTTATCTCATGGAATGGGAATTTTGATAGTCGACCCCTGTCCCATAAGGGACACGGTTTGGCACAGTCACTAGTGCAAGACGTCTTTCAAATTGCTGTTAATAAGCAAAATATGTCTGGTCTACCGACTGGTGATGTTTTTATCCTTCCATCTACATGTATTGTTATTTTTCTGCCAAGTAGTATCATATCGAAATATCCCTCAATTGTTTTGCTATGTATGTTATCGATGGTTTTCGATAGTGCATCAATGCGGATTTAAAACTATATTCGCTGACATTTCATTGGTTGAGTGATACCACATGACATTACTGAATGACACCAAGTAATGATTCCATGTAAATCTGTGGTCTTAACCCTTAGCCTGCTGAATGAAAGGTTGTCGTCTGCTGTTTATGTTTTATTTTCGATTTTTCTCATCAAAAACATGCTTTGACAGTACTTTAGAATCATTTCCATTGGAAATGATTCTAAAGTGCTGTCAAACCATGTTTTTATTGAGAAACAGGGCAACAAATAAAGCAACAGCAGACGACAATTTTCGCGATTTTTGCGGAATACACTTGTACAGGTATGAATCTTTTTTAATATTTTATTTTTATTTTTGTTATTTCTCAATGAAAGTATATGTTGTGACCACTCATTTGAACCGTCTCGATGAGACGGTTCAAATGGTGGTCGCGACATATACTTCTAAGAACATTTTGAAACTATCAGAAAATGCTATGTTATTACGTATATAAGTAACAAGACATCAATAGCATGGATGCATGTAACCTCTAAAACTTACGATAACAGAAATAGGAGGTAGCGGAAAACATTAACATATATGGGCAGGGTGTCAAATAACTAAATGTACCCCGAAAACCTTTTTGGGGTACATGAAAATCAAACACAAGTGACAAACTCAAAAGAGCCTTATTTCGTATGAAATTACGAAATCCAAATTATAAATAACATCATGGAAGATCCTCTATAACATATTTATCCTCATTACGAATATCAGTGACGGGAGAAAATGGAAGAATATTGTCACATTGATCAGTATACGACTCCCCTTCGCTGTATGTTACATTATATTCTTTATTCTATACTACTGCTTTTCCCAACTGCACGTGTGAATCGAAGATTTCTCTCGATCATAATGACCAGTATACAATTCTATATGACTCCCCTCCGCTGTATGTTATACAGTCTCCGCGAAAGTCGTCCGTCCGTCGGACATGTCCGTTCAAATTGCCGCCGGTCCGACGGTAAACCGAAAGTCGCTGGATCGAATCTCCGACAATAAAAAAAATTAAAAAAATAAATAAAAAAAGTTTTGTTTTTTTTATTTTTTTATTCTAACCTTCAATGAAATCACCTTCATTTGGTTACATTCCAGTTTACTGTCGTACCGGCGGCAATTTTAATGGACATGTCCGACGGACCGACGAGTTTCGCGGAGACTGGACTTTCATTGGCGAAAGGTATCCATCTACAATTGTATACTGATCAATGCGAGCAGTATACACTAGTATATGGATACCCTTCCCTGTATGTTGTATATGTGGCTGTGACTGCAGAAATGGGGCTTATCGGTTTTGCGAGCAGTGTAGATCCAGATCAGCCTGTGCATCCGCACAGTCTGATCGGGATCTACACTGTTCAGCATTCCATTAATGCAACACCCGACATGCTTCAAACAGGCAATCCCCTATAATCCTCTTTTCTCCAGTCACAGCCACATATCCCTGTGACTGATCTGTGCTAATGCAGTTCTGCCAGGGTGTGTGTGAAGTTGGAAGACTTCTATCAGTTACACTGACCGGTGTACAATTGTCTACGCAGACACTTCGCTGTATGTCAAGGTGCATGATCACGTGGTTACAACAACAACAACAATGGCGTAAAGTGTAGAAAGCGCGTATTATCTGATATTTTCCTTAATATGTAACTGATTTTGATGAAATATGGTGCAGAAAATGCGTCTTTATGAGATGCATTTGGTGGTCCTGGGAGATTGGCACATGCTTATGTCATTTTTGCGAAGAATCGATTTCCGTGTCTGTAGACACGGAAATCAATCTTCGCAAAAACGACAGAAGTTTGGGCCAAAGCACAGAGACCACCAAATGCAGCTTAACAAGACGCGTTTGATGCGCCATATTTCATCAAAATCCATTACATAATAAGGACAAAATAAAAGAATACATACTTTGAATCGGAGGGTTACTTGTTGTTGTTGTAACCACGTGATCATACACCATGTATGTTGTATATTCCTTATTTTATGCCTGCTGCATTTCACCAATCGATGCGCATGCGAATTTGAGGACTTCCATTGGAAAAGGATATCCATCTACAACTGTATACTGGTCAGTATGAAATAGTTGACCGATACATTTATACAACTGTATACTGGTCAGTATGACAGTATGACCAGTAACAGTTGTAGATGGATAACTTTCGCTGTATCATGTATATCCACATGACTGGTCCATGCTAATGCACCTCTTCCAGCGTGCATGTGACGTTGAAGACTTTAATCAGTGACATTGAATATGTACAATTGTCTATGTATACCTTCGCTGTCTGCTACAATTCCCTGTGGCTGTTCACACTACGTAACTTCTTCCAATACCGGCGTGCATTTGAGACTTTCTATCAGGCAACGCCATTATAGGAATGAATGGCTTTTTTGTGGAATTTATCGGGGTATAAACTTTGAAAAGTCGCGGGAATACTGGACGAAGCAATAAAAAATTACAATTTTCGAAAAAAAAACAAAAATAAAAAAATCTTTTTTTTTCTCGAAAATTGTAATTTTTTAAGGCCTCATCCATTATTCCCGCGACTTTTCCAAGTTTATATCCCCGATAAATTCCACAAAAGGGCCATTCATTCCTTATAATTCCAACATTTGAAATAAATTCATAAAAAATGTGTTTTCTGTTTTCTTAAGAATTATTTTAACTGCGCCTCACGGTTACGGAAAGTAGTTCGGCATGGGAGTTTACTGGGATATAAATTTTGGACAGAGACTTGCTACGGGCCAATCAAATGTTAGGGAATTGTGTAAATATTTTTGTGCTGGGATTATTGACCATTAAACGATGGTTTCTGGATAACCTCCGCTGTACGTTACAAGTCCCTGTGGCTGTTTGACGCTACTGATTTTATCATTTCTATCATCGACAACATAGACCTATAATTCCAGCACAAAAATATTTACACAATTCCCTAACATTTGATTGGTCCGTAGCAAGTCTCTGTCCACAATTTATATCCCAGTAAACTCCATGCCGAACTACTTTCCGTAACCGTCAGGCGCAGTTAAAATAATTCTTAAGAAAACAGAAAATAAACACATTTTCTTGATGAATTTATTTCAAATGCTGGAATTATAAGGAATGAATGGCCTTTTTGTGGAATTTATCGGGGATATAAACTTGGGAAAGTCGCGGGAATACTGGACGAGGCCTTCCGGCCTTCGTCCAGTATTCCTGCGACTTTTCCAAGTTTATACCCCGATAAATTCCACAAAAAGGCCATTCATTCCTATATTAAACAATTGTTTCTGGATACCCTTCGCTGTATGCTATAAGTCCCTGTGGCTGTTCGACCCTATTGAAGTTCTTCCAACGCCCGCGTGAATTTGAGAATTTCTATCAGCGACATGTTGAGCTTCTTCTCCAAACACTGGTAGAAAAATTCTGGTGCCTGAAAATAAAGAAATATTTTATCCAAACATTGGTCAAAAAAAAATGAGGGCTGATACGAAAATAGAATTATCAGAGACTTATCAAGTATATCCAAAACATTGGTAGAAATATGCTGGCGCCTGAAAATAATTTACGTCTTTCACAAACAAAACAATATTTTCTCAAATCATTAAAACGGGGGCTCAAGACTACCCTAGAAACAAAATTGCTACCCAGTTCCAGACATAGATACACATATTGGAGACAAATGATTGTAGCTAGGCTACCACCAGCCGCCACCTAGGTCGACAAAGAAATTTTTTAACACAAATCTTAGGGACGGACAGATGGACAGACGAATGAACGTAGGGAAATACAAACAATATTTATCCCGTCAACACAATGTGTATGTGCCGCGAAACATGATGCCGTGAAACAATTTTGATATCCTGTCAATACGACCTATTCACTGCGTATGAATATGTGCGGTTGTCATACTAGTCAATTCTCCGATTTTGAATATGTGGCTGGGCTTATTTTTTTTTTTGGCATTTTAAAGCTATTTGTAGTGTTGATGGGAAAAATAGAATAGTAGGTTAGTGCCGTGAATGGGAAAAAGATATCTGACGCGGCACGTAATGGGATGGGCTTGGCAGAGCCTCGATCATCTCATTTCCTAAAAATATTCCACAAAATATACAATGAACACATTTTCAATGTGTAAAATGTCAAACTGCTGCACTGTCTATTATTAGAAGTACATATGCCATGGGTAAAAGCCGTATTTACTCCCATAGCAGGCAAGTAGACAGTAGTGACAATACATTCAGATAACTGCTTACAAGTCACTGGATTCAATACAGTATGTATGGTAATACAGGTATTTATCCCGTCAACACAGTGTGTATGTGCCGTGAAACACGGTGCCGTGAAACATTTTTGATATCCAGTCAATACTATTTTTGCATTTTCCAGCCATTTGTAGGTGTTGACGGGATAAATAGAATAGTAGGTTAGTGCCGTGAATTGGAAAAGATATCTGGCGCGGCACGGAAACGGGATGGGTGAGGCTCTGCCAGATATTTTTTCCCATTCACGGCACTAACCAACTATTCTCTATCTATTTTCCTTATTTCTGAACCAAAGTATATGTTGTGACCACTCATTTGAACCGTCTCGGCGAGACGGTTCAAATGAGTGGTCACAACATATACTTCTGATGAGAAATAAAGAAATTCATGAGCCTTGCCGGATATTTTTTCCCATTCACGGCACTAACCTACTATTCTCTATCTATTTTCCTTATATCTGAACCAAAGTATATGTTGTGACCACTCATTTGAACCGTCTCGGCAAGACGGTTCAAATGAGTGGTCACAACATATACTTCTGATGAGAAATAAAGAAATTCATGATCCTTGCCGGATATTTTTTCCTATTCTCTATATCAGCAAGCGGACCAAACACGATACATACCTCGACCCTCATAACTTTAAGCTGCATTAGAAGTTTGCCATCAAACTCCAGGAATGTCGGTATACATCTGCAAACACAGATATTTTGTACATTTATACATGTAATTATCGGTTAAATATATATAAACATTAAGGACTTTCAGTGGAGGTTCTAAAATTTATAATGTACATTATTTCTGTGTATTGCGCGCACTGGTGTACAAAGTGCATCTTTATTTTCGGGAAACAAATCGGGGAAAAAATTAGAAATGGCGGAAATTCCGTCATTAGTATAAGAAAATTGCTTTCCGAGTTCACATCCACAATGCTGAACAAGTGCTGTTAGGCGTTCTCGAAGCTGCTAAAAGATCGCCACAGGTCAGCTTTACTAATCGCGGCATAAATTAGAATTTATATTGTCTAAAATTATGTTGTATTTATTAGTTTATTTACTGATTAATATGCTTATTATAAATTAATAATGCATATCATAAATTTATTGGGCCTACCTACATGTACGAAGAAGGTTTGTTGTATATAATTCTGCCATTCGTCTGACCGCCATACACATCTCACCCCGTAATCGGCAACACACAGCCATGTGTCGAACAACTTCCCCAAAGCGATATTGAAATGACACGACTATTGACCTACACATGAGAAACGGGCGATTAACAATTCTGCCCAGCCAAATACTGTGGACACATGTAGGTACCGATAGTGTGTATTCACTGTTCATTGATTAGGTTTAAAAATAGTCGCTGCTATTTTACGGTACTACCTAAATACACGCCATAAACCATAGATGACAGTGTAGCCCCATATCAGTGTATGAGCAGGCGAATCAGGGGCTACGCTGGTCACACATGTCATTTTGATACGTGAATACTTTTCAATAATTTACAAAAATAGTCTGCTGGCAACATAGCAACTGAAAGACAAAGACCGTTACCGAGTGTTACCGAGTGTGATCTCTAAAATCTTACATTAAGCGATTATGGGACGGAGATAATCGGTGAGTGATATTGCGATACGTACTCAGTGAGTTTGATATTGCGTAGCCACTTGACGAGTTCCTCCTGGCCCATGCGGAGTATGGCCGAGTTGGACGGCACTTGATGCACCGGGGTCCCCAGACTCGACGATAGCGACGAGGATTTGTCGATGATCGCGCCATCTGGTTGGTCTGGACAGAAAAGAAGGAATATATTAAAAAATTCCCAGAGCATACTTTGAACAAAATCCGAGCTAAATGTCCAACTAGATTTCTTTAATTTCCAGTTTTTCAAAGGGAAATTACTTCAAAATCTAAAACAAGAACAACATTTTACTTTCGCTTTCAAAGCGAAAGTAGAATGTTTTTCTTGTTTTAGATTTTTTTTGAAAGCGAAAGTAGAATGTTTTTCTTGTTTTAGATTTTTTTTTGAAAGCGAAAGTAGAATGTTTTTCTTGTTTTAGATTTTTTTTTGAAAGCGAAAGTAGAATGTTTTTCTTGTTTTAACATTTTTTTTGAAAGCGAAAGTAGAATGTTTTTCTTGTTTTAGATTTTTTTTGAAAGCGAAAGTAGAATGTTTTTCTTGTTTTAGATTTTTTTTTGAAAGCGAAAGTAGAATGTTTTTCTTGTTTTAGATTTTTTTTTGAAAGCGAAAGTAGAATGTTTTTCTTGTTTTAATTTTTTTTTTTTAAAGCGAAAGTAGAATGTTTTTCTTGTTTTAGATTTTTTTTTGAAAGCGAAAGTAGAATGTTTTTCTTGTTTTAGACTCTTTTTTTTAAAGCGAAAGTAGAATGTTTTTCTTGTTTTAATTTTTTTTTTTTTTTTTTGAAAGCGAAAGTAGAATGTTTTTCTTGTTTTAGATTTTTTTTGAAAGCGAAAGTAGAATGTTTTTCTTGTTTTAGATTTTTTTTTGAAAGCGAAAGTAGAATGTTTTTCTTGTTTTAGATTTTTTTTTGAAAGCGAAAGTAGAATGTTTTGTTTTAAATTTTGT
Organism: Conchocele bisecta; assembly: GCA_029237695.1. Taxonomy (NCBI): domain Eukaryota; kingdom Metazoa; phylum Mollusca; class Bivalvia; order Lucinida; family Thyasiridae; genus Conchocele; species Conchocele bisecta. Next base: position 2,683,228 of record CM055275.1, read on the forward strand.
TTTCAAAGCGAAAGTAGAATGTTTTTCTTGTTTTAGATTTTTTTTTCAAAGTTAAAGTAGAATGTTTTTCTTGTTTTAGATTTTTTTTTCAAAGTTAAAGTAGAATGTTTTTCTCGTTTTAGATTTTTTTTTCAAAGTGAAAGTAGAATGTTTTTCTTGTTTTAGATTTTGAAGTAATTTGCCTTTGAAAAACTGGAAATATATCTACTATTTCCGGTGTCACAGTAATTTCCTATTTGCACGAATGCTGGGCGATCAAAGTTTACACAGTTACGGAACCTTAGGGTGAAAATAATCGCACTGATACAGGCCAAAATGTGCACGGGCGTCTATTAGAATCACCGCTGTCTCAGAAGTCTCAGAATACGAAAACCGTTGTCTTCTGTTGCTTTTGCCTTATTTATCAATAAAAACATGTTTTGACAGCACTTTAGAATCATTTCCATTGGAAATGATTCTAAAATGCTGTCAAAGCATGTATTTGATGAGAATTATTGAAGAAAATAAATAAACAGCAGACGATAAAAAATTTAATTCAGCGTTAACCTCCCTACAACAGTCACCTTTCCATAGAGAGCTGCAGTTAAGGCGCGTAATTTGGCCAAATTTTCCGGTATTTATTCTCATTTCTTCACCAAAATGGCAAGGTGGGAGTTCCTTAGAATTGTCTCAATGAGACGATTCTAAAGCACTCACAACTTACCATTTTTGGTGAATAAATAACAAAATTTCCCCAGAATACAATCAAATTACGCGCCTTAACTGGAGCTCTGCTCTACAACAGCCAGTTTCGCGTCTTCCCAGAAGTGGCTGTTGCATAGAGGTTGCACGGTACATACCATCAGCAGGAGTATGACTAGGGGTCACCTTGCCCCGGCCCCTCAGCTCCTTCAGCAGCCCCTGAAACGACTTCTCGAACGGGTATTTGCCGCTGAAGTCGAAGTAGAGTTTCGCGCCCATGACCATCCCGAGCCAGCCGTCGGGGCGGTATTTCCGCTGCATCATGATGGGAATGTAGTCCTTACGTAGCTGGAATGTGTATTCCGCCTCTGGAACAAAGATTTAATGAAATATAGTGATTGATTGATTGATTGATTCCCGAGCCAGCCGTCAGGTTTTATTTTTGTTGCATCATAATGTGAATGTAGTCCTTATGTAGCTGCAATGTATTCCGCCTCTGGATTTAATTAAATATAGTGACTGATTGACTGTTTGCAGACAGAGGCCTGTGGTGTTGAAAGGGTTAACACTTACACCGCTATATTATCTTTTGTTGTCTGCTGTTTATTTTCTATTTTCCATTTTTATCATCAAAAACATGATCTGACAGCACTTTAGAATCATTTCCGACATGCTTTGACAGCACTTTAGAATCATTTCCATTGGAAATGATTCTAAAGTGCTGTCAAACCATGTTTGTATTGACAAATAAGGCAAGATATAAAGCAACAGCAGACGACAATTATTGTGTGTAGCCGTCTAAGAGTCAAGAAGAGAAGATATAATGTTTAATCTGCCTCTGAAACAAATCGATGGTCTAGTAACATAAGGTCGTAACTGCTAGCATAGCTAGCGGTGCCATGAAACATTTTTTGATATCCTGTCAATACGACCTAATCACTGCGTATGAATATGTGCGGTTTGATTCTCCGATTTTGAGGATGCGGCTGGGGTTATTTTTTGCATTTTAAAGTAATTTGTAGTGTTGACGGGATAAATAGAATAGTAGGTTAGTGCTGTGAATGAGAAAAAATATCTGGTGTGGCACGGAAATGGGATGGGCGAGACGGAGCCGTTTCCTAAACCTTGCCAGATATTTTTCCCATTCACGGCACTAATTAACCTACTATTCTCTATATCATCGCACCTGTTCGGCAGTTTGGGCTGCTTTTGTATTTCTCCGACATAAACATAAGGACGACGGCGGAACTCTCCACGGCGGCCGCCATCGCGTCCAGCGTCGACCCACAGATCTTCTCCACATCGATCCAGATCGCGTAGCCCTCCGCCTGTCACAGGAAAAATGATGAAAATGGTGAATTGTTTAGTTTGTTTGTTTAACGGCCTATCAACAGTTATGGTCATTTAAGGCCGTGTTAATGGATTTAGTACGAAAACCCATATATTACCTGTACAAATGGGGGGGGGGGAATCCCAGAATCAGAGCTGAATATTTACAATAAAAATATATATATTCAGCCCTGAAATCAGAATAATCCTGATCTGATGCCAGGTCCTCGCCACACCAGAATCACTTGGCCCCCTCTGAAAAGCAGTAGGATCAGTAATAATCTTACTACTTTTATAATCGGCAATAACCCAATTCAACTCCCAGGTAACAAAAGAGCCAAAGATAAAAAATTACAGGAGGGCCAAACAAGGCAAATCGTGATTCCTATAAGGAGGAACCCCTAGGTACCGTTAATTTACGCCGTCATGTTCACCCGACCAACCACCCACTGAAAACGGTGAAAATCATTCAAGACCCAGTAAGTTAACGTCGTATTTACGAGGCAAGCCATTTGTACCTAAGAAGATGTGCTATATCTCTTGAAATATATTTGCAAAATTGACGTCGAAAGTTGACGAAATGTTCAGAGTAATTCAGTATTTGCTCTGAACATTTTGTTGCCTTTCGACATCATTTACTGAAAATACATTGTCTGTAAATATTTTTCATGAAAATCTTCTTGGGTAGAAAACTACAAGCCTCATCTCATATAGAGAATAAAGATAGATCAGGGGCCCGTTTCACTAAACTTTGTTGGACTCAAATGTTCGTAAGTGCAAATTTAGAATCGTCTGGAAATTTCAATTGATACATTAACATTTATTGAGCATAGGCTATTTATGCAGCCTATGCTCAATAAATGTAAATCCGATAACTGTTTGCAAGAAAACATTGTTAATGTGAAATTTACAGACTATATCATAATTTTTCACTTACGAACATGTTAGTCGTATGAAGTTTAGTGAAACGGTCCCCAGGTGATTAACTGTGGCTCATTTATGTTACAATAGCTTCAAGGTAGATCAGCGGGCTGGTTTCAAATAAGACTTGTTTATAACCTGACAGGATTAGTCGTATTCAATGGACAAGACAACAATATGGATCTAGCATGCTGGTCGAACATGGTCTCAAGACAGATTAGTAAAACATAATTTATTTACAGATTTGTATCATATTTCTGAACTCGAATGTAAATATGAGTCGGCAAACCTCGCACTTTCTCCGCTTTCACCACCATTTATTCTACAAGATGAGGGAGATAATCATTACACATTTATTCAACAAGCATAGGGAGGTAATCCTTCCCCATTTACCATACTCCATGAGCAAAGGGGGTAAGCCTTCTACATTTACCCCACAAGAAAAGGGAGGTAAGCCTTCCCCATTTACTCCACAAGCATAGGGAGGTAATCCTTCCCCATTTACTCCACAAGTAAAGGGAGATAAACCTTCCCCATCTACTCCACAAGTAAAGGGAGATAAACCTTCCCCATTTACTCCACAAGTAAAGGGAGATAAACCTTCCCCATTTACTCCACAAGTAAAGGGATGTAATCCTTCCCCATTTACTCCACAAGCAAAGGGATGTAATCCTTCCCCATTTACTCCACAAGCAAAGGGGGGGGGTAAGCCTTCTACATTTACTCCACAAGTAAAGCGAGGTAAGCCTTCCCCATTAATTTACTCCACAAGTAAATGGAGGTATGGCATCATGGGAAGGTTGAAAATAGCCAAAATTGACTGCTTTTCTGAGAGCGGTGGGTCTCACAATCAGTTAAGGCGGCTCTTGCGACAAATATTCAAAAAAGTCTCGCAAATGAAGTACAAAACGAGCGCCACAATAAAAATAACCGCATCAGATGTGTTTACAAAGTTACCCGCTTAATTTGTCGGAATTGTTTTCATGGAAAACATGAGGCACAGAGACTTTGTTATGTCTTGTTCTATCACTTGTAACACCACACCATTTCCTGAAAATTATTCCAAAGCGGGGTCATAACCACCTCAAATTTTTTACTACAAATGCTCGAAAAATACCTTAAATTCTGACGCGAAACTGTACCGGCGGGACAGAATAGCACGCGCAATTTTACAAGATGTCAAAATCAACAGGAGCTAACATTCAGTTTCGTAGAATTATGAAATACTCTAAAAAATACACCTAGTCAAGCCTCCCAAAGTCACAAACTATTCATAAACCTATTTTTCTAAACACACTAGTGTAGCTTGCAGGGTCGGTAGTGAAGTATATAGAAAATCGTCCACCCCCTTTTTACAGCTAGCCGCCCACTGTCCCATGAGACCTAATCCTTCCACATTTACCCACAAGCAAAGGGAGGTAAGCCTTTCACGTTTACTCTACAAGCAAAGGGAGGTAAACCTTCCCCCCTTAACTCCAAAAAATAAAAAGGGATGTAATCCTTCCCCATTTACTCTACAAGAAAAGGGAGGTAAGCCTTCGCCATTTACAAGAAAAGGGAAGTAAGCCTTTACCATTTACTCCACAAGAAAAGGGAGGTAATCCTTTACCATTTACTCCACAAGTAAAAGGAGGTAATCCTTCCCCATTTACTACACAAGCAAAGGGATGGTAACCATTCTCCATTTACTTAAGCCTTCTACATTTATTCCAAACAAAAGGGAATCCAAAGGGAGAGATCCGTTCCCTATTTACTCCACAAACCAAGGGAAGTAATCATTCCCTATTTACTCCACAAGAAAAGGTAGGTAATCCTTCCCTGTTTACTCCACAAACAAAAGCAGATAAGCCTTACCCGTAATCGGTCCCTGATGGCGAGAACAGTTTCCTTGTCGGCCCAGGAATAACTGAGGAAGACGTGTGACTTCATTTTGGCAGACTTTGGTCCTGAAACAGTCACACATACACTACCACCTGCGCTAATCTTTCCAATAGTTGTTAATTTTTTTTATTTCAAAATACTTGTATATTTGCTTGCATTCCAGCAATTTTTATTGCCCGAGACTGAGCTGTAGCACAGCTCAGGCAATCAAATTGCTTGATTGCAAGTTGGCATTGCCAGTAGATGTTCAGAAAAGTTGATAATCTTGGCACAATTAAAGCAGGAGTTTCTGTAGCTTAAGCATAAGCCAGCAGGCAATCTTTGTCGAGTTCTGACATCGCGGACAGAAAATATGGTCATTTATTATTATAAGGGGCATTTTCAAAGACGCTGGTCTATATTTGTTTCAACAGGTACTTGTCCACAAGCCTCGACAAATCGACTCGTCCGCTCATATTGGCGAGGGAATTTTCTATCTGTAGCCTATTTCACCAACATTACAAAGTAAAGTATATGTATACTTTGAGGGATAAATTTTCAATTTTAGGATAAATTTATTAATTTTTATTATACTGAATTTATTACATTATCACAGCCATTTTGGCTGTGATAATGTAATAAAATCAGTATAATTGCAGTCGTTTGTTCTATATGAAATAATACATTTCAGGAAAAATAAATGATTACTCCCTCAAAGTATACTTTGCTAGAAAAGTATACTTTGCAATGTTGATGAAATCGGCTACTGATAAGGACACCCCGATATGGTTCTGCCAAATGCCCATTTCAATCACAACTTGTCTCTATTTTCCTTATTTCTGAACCAAAGTATATGTTGTGACCACTCATTTGAACCGTCTCGGCGAGACGGTTCAAATGAGTGGTCACAACATATACTTCTGATGAGAAATAAAGAAATTCATGAGCCTTGCCGGATATTTTTTCCCATTCACGGCACTAACCTACTATTCTCTATCTATTTTCCTTATTTCTGAACCAAAGTATATGTTGTGACCACTCATTTGAACCGTCTCGGCGAGACGGTTCAAATGAGTGGTCACAACATATACTTCTGATGAGAAATAAAGAAATTCATGAGCCTTGCCGATATTTTTTCCCATTCACGGCACTAACCTACTATTCTCTATCTATTTTCCTTATTTCTGAACAAAGTATATGTTGTGACCACTCATTTGAACCGTCTCGGCGAGACAGTTCAAATGAGTGGTCACAACATATACTTCTGATGAGAAATAAAAGAAATTCATGAGCCTTGCCGGAAAAGTATACTTTGCAATGTTGATGAAATCGGCTACTGGACCTGTGGTAATTTGAAGAGACAGTGCGAAATATATAGGAACATAGGAGTTGAACTATAAACAGGACGAGTGGAAAATTAAGAATTTGACGAGGCCTGGTCATACTTCAACTAATCACAAAAAAAATAAAAACATGCAATAAGTTTATGAAAACTAATAAATACAAAACTTACGACTTTCTCGTGTGACATCGTTATCCCCATGAATCACCCACAATGCACCACTGGCATTTGTTTGCAACGATTTATTTGTGCTGTCCGTGCATTTTTTTAACGTGGCAACAATGTCGGGATAATCAATGATTTTCTGCCTCACTTCCTTGTCGAAAGCTAATGTCCAAGTAACACGGGCGGCTGATGTCTGTTCACGCACGTCGTCGTGTAATAACATTTTTAAAAATAACGGTAAGGCTCCTTCTTCTAGGATCTGTAAGACAGGAAGACACAAAAGTGAATGGTAATTTGGAGGTAAATTTCTTATTTCTTCATCAAAAATGGCAAGTTGGGAGTGCTTTAGAATCGTCTCAATGAGACGATTCTAAAGGACTCCCAACTTGCCATTTTTGATGAAGAAATAACAAAATTTCACCCAAAGTTGGTCAAATTCTTCTAGGATCTGTAAGATAAGAAGACACAAAAGTGAATGGGTTTCAGAGCTCCAGTTAAGGTGCGTAATTTGGAGGTAAATTTCTTATTTCTCCATCAAAAATGGCAAGTTGGGAGTGCTTTAGAATCGTCTCAATGAGACGATTCTAAAGGACTCCCAACTTGCCATTTTTGATGAAGAAATAACAAAATTTCACTCAAAGTTGGTCAAATTACGCACCTTAACTGGAGCACTGGGTTTAACATCACAGAAACAGCTACAGTCATATAGAGACTATCCCTAGACACACACATATTAACTATTATCAAAATCGGTGATGCAGTCCATAAGTTATTGAACAAGAATTCCGCGGAATCAAATATCTCGCCTTGTTCCGCCTTGACCTTGACCCTGGGGCCTTGACCTTGGGGCCCCGAGAATAATCCTATATTCATCTACATATCATAGTAAAGGTATAATGTATGTATAAAGTTTGATGACTGTAGCTGATAACATTGAATGATGACGCCGCCGACGACTCCGGAAATACAAAAGCGGGCGAGACAAAAATGAAAGGTGTTACTTAACGTACCCACGTACATGGACTAACGATATATCCCTCTTGCCTACCATCAAGCGGGTAACAATACTGACCTTCATCTTGTTGCTGTCGTTGACGGCCAGTTTATTGAGGCCCTCAGTCAGTTCCTGTGGTGTGAAGCCTTTGTACCGACGTCGTGGCAGATTCAACGCCTTCTCAATCCACGTCACAATGTTGTGAATGGTGCCTGGAAAGATAGAGAATAGTAGGTTAGTGCCGTGAATGGGAAAAAATATCTGGCAAGGCTGAAGAATTTCCTTATTTCTCATCAGAAGTATATGTAGTGACCACCATTTGAACCGTCTCGCCGAGACGGTTCAAATGAGTGGTCACAACATATACTTTGGTTGAGAAATAAGGAAAATAGATAGAGAATAGTAGGTTAGTGCCGTGAATGGGAAAAAATATCTGGCAAGGCTCAGGAAACGGGATGGGCGAGGCTCTGCCGAGCACATCCCGTTTCTGTGCCGCGTCATATAAATAGAAGATGGTAATGTACAAGACCAAGTGGGTGGGGTAATGGGATTTTTTTAATAGGCATTTTTTTGGTGTCATAGGTCCGAGTCTTCCACCTGTGGATAAAGGTACCACAAAATTGTTATTGCTTTTTGATACTCGATATTTCTGATTTCAATTGTGTTTCTGGCAATTTTAATTGGGTATTTAAGCAAATACGCAGCTTATCTGGGGCTCTGCCTTCAGAATCCATGTCACAAGCCTGGAGAAGTTTGTCAAAATTGATCAAGCCTTCAATTTTTTTCATTCCAATCAAGACTAGCCACGCAAGAAGATGTGAGATTTTTCACGAAATAATATTTACATAAATGGTGATATTTTCTGTAAATGACCTCGAAAATTTACGAAATTTTTGTTGACTTTCGACGAGAATTACGGAAAATATTTGTAAATATTTGACCCAAATTTCACAAAATAAAAAGACTCATTCTTAAATTTTCCTTTAATTCAATATTTCAGAAAAAAAAAGGTTTTTTAATTGTTTTCTAGCCGTAAAATTTGGGCAGATTTCGTGAAACATACAGTCCACATGTGTATAATTCCAGCACAAAAATATTTACACAATTCCCTAACATTTGATTGGTCCGTAGCAAGTTTCTGTCCAAAATTTATATCCCAGTAAACTCCCACGCCAAACTACTTTCTACAGGTGCGCTGTCAGTGCTGTCAATGTAAACAAATGGCTGCCGTCTGTCAAAATAAACACATTTTCTTGATGAATTTATTTCAAATGCTGGAATTATAAGGAACGAATGGCCTATTTGTGGAATTTATCGGGGATATAAACTTGGAAAAGTCGCGGGAATACTGGACGAGGCCTTCCGGCGGGGCCTGTGGTTCTAAATATTATAACTGCGGAGTTATTGTAAGATTTTATGATTAATTTAATAGATATTGGCGAAAGCGTCACAATAGGCGACTAATTGAGATGAAATGCTCTGCTTTCATTGGCCGAGAAACTAGGGCAAACAATAAGCAATATTTTTGTAGAATTTATCGGGGTATACCCTTTTAAAAGTACAACTATACCGGATGACCGTAATGATTCTAATAGATGCCCATGCTCTAATATGCCCATGCTCTAATAGACGACCATGCTCTAATAGACGCTCACCCTAGTTTTTGGCTGATTTTCATGAGATTACGCCCAGTGCACACTTGGGACAAAATCGGAGCTAATTGTCAAATTCGACTATTTCTGGTGTCACAGTAAATTCCTCATCGGCCGTAGCTATTTGCACGGACACAGGGCGATTAGAATTTACACGGTTACGGAGATGACATTTTCAAAGCATCTCAAACCCATCTCGCACAACATGGCTGAAATTGACATCATGTTGGATTGTTGGCCGAAATTTACTACGAGACGAGCAAAAATAAATATGGCTTATTCTGGACACGGCCGTGGGCCGAAAATAATCACACTGATACGGGCCAAAACGTCCATGGGCCGAAACATCCGTAGGCATAAATCTATTCACCATTAATGATTGACGCCGATTTGATATTATATGTATTGCCATTATTTTAACTGTTTACCGACTGTACCATAATGACCAAATGTATGCCGAAAAATCTTGGTCCGCAATGTCCATAAACTGACAGACAGTGCAATCAAGTCTGGTAGACGTTGAGAGTAACTTCCTTTATTGTGTTGTTCTGTTTACAGTTGTAAATTGTATATTTCATAATTTGCCTCTTTTAAACATCCACCTAGGACTTCGGAGCTAGTGGTGTTTGTAATAGACGCCCAGTAGCCGATTTCATCAACATTGCAAAGTATACTTTTCTAGCAAAGTATACTTTGAGGGAGTAATCATTTGTTTTTCCTGAAATGCATTATTTCATATAGAACTAACAATTGCATATATTTGATGATTAAAACTATGCAGAATTATTATACTGAATTTATTACATTATCACAGCCAAAATGGCTGTGATAATGTAATAAATTCAGTATAATAAAAATTAATAAATTTATCCTAAAATTGAAAATTTCTCCCCCAAAGTATACTTTGCTAGGAAAGTATACTTTGCAATGTTGGTGAAATAGGCTACTGAACGCCATGGGGGCCGTTTCACTAAACTTTGTACGACTAAAATGTTCGTAAGTGCAAAATTATGATAGTCTGTAAATTTCACATTAACAATGTTTTCTTGAAAACAATTATTGGATTTACATGTATTGAGCATATCAATTGAAATTTCCAGACGATTCTAAATTTTCACCTATGAACATTTTAGTCTTACGAAGTTTAGTGAAACGGACCCCAGGAGAGTATTACAATCACTATGGTATTACAATACCTGTTTCAGTGATGAGTGTTTTGTTCTCCTCCTCGTCCACTATGTTGGCAATGGTCAGTGTCGCCAGAATGGTCAGCATCTCGTCCTCAGACTTCAGGAAAGGCATAATGGTCTGAAACAAACCCAGGGAATAATGGTCTGAAATTACCGCAATGACCATAAATATTATCAATCAAGAAATATCCGTGTCTGCGATTCGTCAGATGTTGGTCACATAATCTTCGATAAATGTATATTTACCCGAGAAAGTTGATTTACAAATGTCATTTTGACCTGAAGGCGGAGCGACATTGTGGATTGGCTAAAGTCTGTTTGACGTCATTAAAATTCATGACATTGCTAATCATATCACGCTCTTCATCAGCAACGTCACTGAACATGATGATAATGAATTGCACCAAAATGGCGTGAAGCAGGATTAATAGTAATGTTCGCAGCGTAAATGCACATTTAAATGGACATTTATTATTGAAAAGGGGACACATATGGGAATTTCTCAATTGATAATAAAACAATTATCGCTTTGTCGTGTCGGTCAATATGTCAATATGTGGTTCTATCGACCATATACAAGTGATATCGACATCGGACTTCGTCCTCGGTCGATATCACTTTTATAGAGTCGATACAACCACATATTGACCTCACAAAAAGGCAATACTTTTTTATCAATAACAAAAAAGTCACCCTCCCCAAAAAAAATTATTTTATGAAATTCCACCAAATATTTATTTGATTGCGAAAAAAAGATTTTCCTATGGGAATTTAACATGGGGGCTAAAAATAGATTTTTTAAAATGTTTTTTTATTTGATGACCGATTTTCAAAATCTAACTTTTGTTTTCTTAGTTATATCATGTTCAAGCTTCCAGTCAATTTCCAAATTTTTTCGTTTTTTAGAAATTGACTCCCCATGTTAAATTCCCATAGGAAAATCGTTTTTCGCAATAAAATCAATATTTGATGGAATTTCATCCAATAATTTTTTTTGGAGAGGGTTACTTTTTTGTTATTGATGAAAAAGTACTTACTTTTAAGTATTTTTTAGATTTAATGTGCTTAATGGCCAAATGTTCGTCGGCAGCAAAATGTGGAACATTCAGTAGTAATATTGAAGTTATGGCATGATGGATAAAATGGCTAAGCAAATTAAAAAAACGAAAGTTAGATTTTGAAAATCAGTCCACAAATAAAAAAAATATTTAAAAAAAAATCAATTTTTAGCCCCATGTTAAATTCCCAAAGGAAAATCGTTTTTTCGCAATAAAATCAACATTTGATGGAATTTCAACAAACAAAATTGTTTGGGGAGGGTGACATTTTTGTTATTGATAAAAAAGTACTTACTTTTAAATATTATTTAGATTTAATGTGTTTAATAGCCGAATGTTCGTCGGCAGCAAAACATGGAACAGACAGTAGTAATATTGAAGTTATGGCATGATGGATAAAATGGCTGCATTGTGAAAGTCAGAAAGGTTATGTTAATCGTTGCGTGAATGTTTCACACATGTCCACACGTGTAATATTTAATATATTACATTTGATACATATGGACATACCGTATTGATTCTAATAAACGCCCCTGGGGCTATGCAATCCGTTGGCAACAAAACGTGGAAAATAGGATAAAAAATATGTAATCTTCACACACAAAAGCCATTTAAAACAACGTTTTAAATGGCTTTTGTATGTGAAAATACCATATTTAGAACGCAAATATGGGAGGGGACTACTATTAGAGAGGGGGCTACTATTAGAATATACGGTATGTGAAACATTCACACAACCATTAACATCAACAGCAATCCATCTAGTAATATTAACCCTTTGAACCCAAAAGCCCGCTATATCAGTTTATGCAAACAGTGCAGATCCAGATGAGCCGGCTCGTAACGAGCCGTCTCATCAGGATCTGCACTGTTTGAAAGTAATTTTCATATTTTTGAGAAACACAAATACCCCCCTTTTATAAATGGAATAGTCTGAAAATCATTTTGCGATGATTGGATTGGTTGAAAAATGAACATATCGCAGCCCATTCAGTTACTTAGGGGTGAAAGGGTTAAAGTTATGGCATAATGGAGAAACTGTTACAATCTCTTCGACATAAATGACCATGGACATATATATGGACCATACTAGCCTGGGCCTAGTTGCTCAAAGCCTCTGCTAGCTTAACAGACTGTTAAATCCTTAGCATTGCTAAGGATTTAACAGTCTGTTAAGCTAGCAGAGGCTTTGAGCAACCGGGCCCTGGCTTTCACGCTTTGGTTACCTCGGAAGTTTTGTTTTCGTCGAATAAGTGCTTCATTCCGTGGTTCCTTGCTATATTGTGGAGAATACTGAGGGAAGCCTTCATCACATAGTAGACATTCTGAAATGGTTGGTTGGTTGGTTGGTTGGTTGGTTGGTCGGTCGGTCGGTCGGTTGGCCGATTGATTGTTGATTGATTTATGTGATTTATGATTGTTGATAAATTAGTTTATGTGTTAGTAGGTTGGACAGTTGGTTGGTTGGTTGGTTGTTTGATTAGGTTGGTTGGTTTGTTGGTTGGTTGATATATTGGATAAGTATTTGATTGAATTATTCATATATGGATTAATTATTAATCCTTTCAACACTACAGACCTGTATAGTGCCATTGGCAAACAGTGTAGATCCAGAGCCAGCTCATGACGTCTCATCCGGATCTGTACTTTTTGCAAGTAATTTTCATATTTTTGAGAATCCATTCCAGTTACTTAGAGGTGAAAAGGTTGAACCAGTTGTCTATTTTTTCCATTTATTTTTTTGGGAAATCCTGAAGAGATGGCTTCTGACATTGATCATGTGGAAAGGGTATTTCCAACGGCGATGATTCCCACAAGTTTTAATGTAATAGATTGAACAAACCAAATCTTGTTTCACGTACCTTGCTGTAGATTGCATTGATGTAAGGCTTGTGTCCACAATTTAACGTCAACAATCGCACAGCATCATTCTCCGCTAAGGCCTGAAAACAAGAAACGACATTGATACAAGTAACAACAAAGTGACGGTAACCATGGTTATACATGTAGGCACTTGGGGTTGGGTGGGCTAATCAAACTGTTCTTCAGTACAGATTTAACCCTTTTGATACACAGACTGCTTTTCCAATGTTTGCAAACAGTGTACAGTATGTAGACGTCTCATCTGCATTATTTGAGGATATTTTCTGATTTTTATGCCACCGGGTTTCGAAGAAACGGGTGGCATATAGTGTTTGGACCGTCCGTCTGTCCGCCTGTCTGCCTGTCCGTCTGTCCATCTGTCCGCCCTGACGGTACTATACTTATGTGGCTAGCCCCACAGGGTTATGGACTTAGAAAAGGATAGGGTAGGTTACAATTAGCCACCTAAAAATCCTTTTATGTGGCTAAAAATCCTTTTATGTGGCTAATATTTAACATGTGATAAGCCACATAAGTATAGTACCGTAAGAACGTCCGTCCGTTCATCACACTTTTTGGTCAACCACTTTGTCACAGTTTCTCAAATATGCTGCAGGTGGCATCCGCGTTCGACAGACACATTTCTTGTTTTTTAATGGAATCGCTAAAATATTAGCGTGACAAGAGTTTGTCATTCCTGCACGCAGCACACTTTTGGGTCGTTGTCTATTCATGTGTGAAGTTTCATGAAAATATTCCAAAGGGTTTTTGAGTTATGCTCCGGACAAGAAATAAGTGTGCGAAAAAACATAGAGATAACTCGAAAATTAGTGAGGCAAGAGTTGTCATTCTTGCAACACACCTTTGGGTTGTGGTCTATGCATGTGTGAAGTTTTATGAAAATATTCCGAAGGGTATTCAAGTTATGCTCCGGATAAGAAGTGACTGCGGCGGAAGCGGTTGCGAACAATGTTCGGTGTTAAACCATAGCATCCCCCAACTTTAATCCGGGGCATACACTTAGATAAAGAACAAATTCCGTTAATATAGTTCAGGCCCGTAGCCAGACCTGTTTGTAGTGGGGGTCGTTTTGAAGGCCCAAGGGGCCTGAGGTATCTAGCGGAGTCTAAGAAAGTGGACCTCGAGGCTAAAAAAGTGAACCTCGAGGCTGGGCGGGGGGGTCGTCCGACCGCTCCGACCCCCCCTGGCTACAGCCCTGTAGTTACACATTGAATTTGTCTTACTTTTGAATACATTTCAGAAAATCAGTGGTTCAAGAATTTATGGATAGGAGAGCAATAAAATAAATCAGAACTAAAAGTCACAGCGATGTTATTAGAGGAATGAATGGCCTTTTTGTGTCCAGTATTCCCGCGACTTTTCCACAAAAATGCCATTCATTCCTTATAATTCCAGCATTTGAAATAAATTCATCAAGAAAATGTGTTTATTTTCCCATTGTAGTCATTTCAAACATCAAAGTTATTGCGTTTTGTGCTATAATAATACACAAACAAATTCAGAAAATTGCATAGCCCCTAGGGCGTTTATTAGAAAAAATACGGAATGTGTTTAATACGAGGGCGGGTCAATTAGTAGTGTCACAAGATACATAACTTTAAAATTACATGTATATCTAAACCTACACTTATCGTTCTATATTCCGTCAAGGTAGTCTCGTGCACAGGTGATTCTAGCGTGCCTTGGATTGTCAATTATTGTTTGTATATACATGTACATGAAACACCTTTCTAAACAATGTACAAAACAATTCAAATGCGTCCGGGTATGAAGATTATGTAATTATGAAAGGTACAAAACTCGCATTCGTCACCACTGAAAGAAACAGCCACATGAAGTCGTCATCTTTACTCACCTATACAATGTGTTACAGCGTGTCGAAACCGCTGCTTGGGGTGGTTTTTTCGGCATAGATTTTACAGTTGCTAATACATTGACATAAATCTCAAAGATTGTGAGCGTAAACTGCACTAAAAATGTGTCTCACTAACCTAAATTCGCTTTTTAAAATCAAACACGTTCACTTCCTGATTATAAATGAATAATAGCCGCCATCTTTAAAAATATTGAATCACGTGACACGCAGTGATTTGGTTGGCTAATGGGAATTTGAAATCATCAGTTCTCATACTTCGTAGTCTCCCGTCCGGCACTGAAAGAAGCCACGCATCTTCTGACTGGCTGGTAAAGTAGCACTGTCTAACTCTTCCTATAAACATGCTGCATATGGCGTATGCATATGGCATATTTCTGCGGTTGTGTTCCCTCTTATTCCTTCTAATTAAATATACCCCCATTTGTTTTTCGTTGTGATTCTGACCGCAAGTGCCAAATGTTATTCAAGTTGGATAAGTTGTTAGAAAGATAATGGTCGAGTGACACTATTTATTGACCGACCCTCGGAATTAGGCTACACATTCAGGAAGACTGGCTGGTAAAGTAGTGCTGGCTTCCTATAAATTAATATATAACAATTTATATTTCTGCCGTACTTTTCCCTTTTATTCCTTCTATTTAAATTTGACCAATTTGTTTTTCATTAGTGATCATTGTTTAGCCAGGCCTCTACAAATCCACTCATCCACTCGTATTGGCGAGCGAATTTTCAATCTGGATGAGTGGTAATTTGAAGACAGTGCCCATAAACATTAAAAACATTATGGGAATTAATGTATCCAATCTGTAGCCTATTTCACCAACATTGCAAAGTATACTTATCTAGCAAAGTATACTTTGAGGGAGAAATTTTCAATTTTAGGATAAATTTATTAATTTTTATTATACTGAATTTATTACATTATCACAGCCAAAATGGCTGTGATAATGTAATAAATTCAGTATAATAATTCTGCATACTTTTAATCATCAAATATATGCAGTCGTTAGTTCTATATGAAATAATGCATTTCTGGAAAAATACATTATTACTCCCTCAAAGTATACTTTGCTAGAAAAGTATACTTTGAAATGTTGATGAAATAGGCTACTGGACTAGTGAAAGCTAAGAATTGTCGAGGCCTGTTAGCATGAATTGTGTGCGAATACATTAATCACTATACCAAGTGTTTCTTACCTGAGCAAGTTTTGAACTGGAATCTGTGAAGTTCCACATCGTGTTGTAAGTGTAGTACGTCGGGAACCACACATCATCATTCTTGAATATACCGATACTGTTCAACGCCTTCAACATCTTCATTGACACGGCTGTAACATAGACCCTGGTTTCACGACACCGTGTTTCATGGCATATACGCGCTGTGTTGACGGGATAAAGTTGGTTCTCTTATATTTAAGGGTGGGAATCATCCATGCCCGGGTCGATCAAGATTATAAACCCACAAAATTATGTGCATTCGACCTGCGATCACACAGTGTGTTGACGGGATAATGTTTGTGGATATCAAGTTTATCAGGCAAGACTAGAAATGTGTAGGAATTCCGAGGCTCACCTCGCAATTCCTACCGTTTCCTAGTCAAACCTGATAAACTTGATATCAACAAACACCAGGCTTGTATTCTATTTATCAGGTAACATTTTATGCCAGCTGATGATGAAATATAAAATAGTTTTCGTTGAAAAGAACGCAGAATTGTTTTTGTTGCATCATTACACCGACATCATTCGATAAGGCCATTCGACCAATGAAACGTCAGTTTTCAATTTTCTGTAACCCAGATATCATATCAGGTCAATGCCAGATATGACATTAGGCCATGCCAGTGTTTTTCTCTGTTAAGCGTCCACCTGGATAGCCAAAACATACTTACATATCCAGTAAAAACAAACAAGGCTTTGAAAAAAAAAAAAACGAATGTAAATTTATGTTAACAACTTCCTCAACCCTTTGCAGTGTTCAAACATAAAGTTCATGAAGTTTTTAACACAAATTTAAATTGCCGTTAAATAATAAGAAAACACTCTTATTAAACGTATTAAGTGTAAATTCATGAACGGATTTAAAACTTAGACAAGTCCAAATCAGTTTTCTTATTACTTCACCAGTAAATAGTGTAAAATAGCATACACAGTTTGTTTGTTTTTTCATAGAACCACTGTCAAAACCTTGCAAGAATTTGCTATGGCATTATAATTCCAGCACAAAAATATTTACGCAATTTCCTAACATTTGATTGGCCCGTAGCAAGTCTCTGTCTAAGATTTATATACCAGTAAACTCCTACGCCGAACTACTTTCCGTAACCGTGAGGCGCAGTTAAAATAATTCTTAAGAAAACGGAAAATAAACACATTTTCTTGATGAATTTATTTCAAATGCTGGAATTATAAGGAATGAATGGCCTTTTTGTGGAATTTATCGGGGATATAAACTTGGAAAAGTCGCGGGAATACTGGACGAGGCCTTCCGGCCTTCGTCCAGTATTCCCGCGACTTTTCCAAGTTTATACCCCGATAAATTCCACAAAAAGGCCATTCATTCCTATAATGTTATCCGTAAGTATAGAGCCAATACAAAGCTTGTCACCTGATAAATACTTACGTGCGTATCCACCCGTAGCCATTGTGTCCCCGATGGTTTCCCGTAGTGGAGTGTAGTCCCAGTACATGTCTCCCAGCATCTTCTGTATGCGCATCCCATCACCACGGTGATAGTCCTCGAGGCGCTCCAGGTGACCCATGATGTCGCGGATCTTAACCAGCAGCTCATCCTCCTGTAACGCGATTGGTTTATACTGATTGGTTGGCTGGTTTATTCTGATTGGTTGGCTGGTGATTGGTTGGCTGACTTATTCTGAAAGGTTGGCTGGTTTATTCTGATTGGGTGGCTGGTTTATTCTGATTGGTTTATTCTGAAAGGTAGGCTCGCAGTTATTCTGATTGGTTGGCTGGCTTATTCTGATAGGTTAGATGGTTTATTCTGAGAGGTCGGGTTATTCTCATTGGTTGGTCAATGTAATTGGTCAGCTGGTTTAACGTGATTGGTTGGCTGGTTGACTGAGATTATTGGCTGGATTAATGTCATTGGTTGGTCGACAAGTTTACTATGATTGGTTGGTTGGTGTAATATGATTGGTTTAATGTACTTTGTGGCTGATTGGTTTCATATGATTAGTTGGCTGGTTAATGGAAATGGTAATTTGGAATAGCGTGATTGGTGACAGGAACACAATGGTATAGGGGGAGTACCATTCACATGAAATTCTGCCAGATATAGAAGTAACAAACCTCCAAGTTCTTCAACCGTTCAAACTTAATTCCTGGTTCGCTATTCGCTGTCCCATTCGTTTCCGATTGTATCGACAAATCCCTCTGCAGCGTGTTATGTTTATGTGGCGTCCCATGCTTCTGTGGTGTGACCACCCCGGTTCCCGTTCCTGTCGTTCCTGGGTAACCACGGTTGCTAAGCGATGTCGTACTCTCCGAGAGATTATTGGACGACGCCGACAGAACCCTGGAACCTGATTGGCTGTTGTGCGCGTCGCCGTCCATGCCAGCGCCATAGGTGTCTGTCAGGCTTAACGGCCCATCTGGAAAGACACAATATAATGGGCTGATTGATTGATTAATGGAAGATTGAATCATTGGCTGGTAAGATGCTGGAACTGATGGTTGATATTAGCCCTTACAATGCCGAATTAAATTTTGTTGTCTTTTATAATTTCAATTTTTCTTTACAAAAATGTGGTCTGGCTGCACTTTAGAATCATTTCCAATACAAATGATTCTAAAGTACTACCAAACCATGTTTTCACTGAGAAAAAAAGACAAAACATGAAACAACAGCAGACAACAATTCTTGTTCCCGCATTTTAAGGGTTAACCCTTTCACCCCTAAATTACTGGAATGGAACTTGATATGTTAATTTTGCAACCAATCCAATCATCACAAAATGATTTTCAGACTAGTCCATTTATGAAAAGGGGGTGTTTTAGTACGCAAAAATGCAAAAAGTGCAGACGCTGATGAGACGGCTCATCACGAGCCGGCGCATCTGGATCTACACTGTTTGCCAATGCCACTATACAGGTCTGTGGTGTTGAACGGGTTAAGCTGTTTGATGGATTAATTGAGGTCGATTGTCTTATGGATGGATTGTATATTAGTGGGAATTAGGGTTAGGGTTAGGGTTATTTGTTTGTTTGCTTAGTTTGTTTATTGGTGTTTAATGGCCTATCAACGGCTAAGGACATGTAAGGCCGGGCCAACGGGTTTGATCCCATATTTAACCTGCTGCATTAGGGGGGGTTGGGGGAGTGAGACTATTAACCCTTACACCGCTATCTTAATTTTTTGTTGTCTGATGTTTATTTTCCATTTTCCATTGTTATCATCAAAAAACTGCTTTGACAGCATGCACTTTAGAATAATTTACAACATGCTTTAACAGCACTTTAGAATCATTTCCATTGGAAATGATTATGAAGTGATGTCAAACCAGATGTCAAACCATGTTTTTATTAATAAATAAGGCAAGATATAAAAAGCAACAGCAGACAACAATTGTTGTGTGTAGCGGTCTAAGGGTTAAATGGTTGAGTAACTGACTAAATATAAACAGAAAATAATGAAAAATCCAAAGATATTCAAGATAACTTAGACAATGTGTGGTATTTGTGATATTTAAGTGGCAAGATGTCGTACATCTTAAATAATTATATTCTACTAACTTACCAAACTTAACACTCTTCTCAGCGGAATCCCAGTGTGACAAGGTCAAGGACACAGGTGAATGAGGATGACTCGGTGACCTTGACCTTTGAGGAGGCGGGTTATCAAGGGGAAATGTTCGCTGCCTCACAAACGGATTTCTCTTAGGTTTCTGATGATCATTTCCATGGTTACAATGCAGATCACTAGTGGATACCGTGGCAACACCCGGCATGTTTGCGCTATTTTTACACGTAGCACAGGAGAAGTTTATAAATTGCATTACTAGAAGGAGTATAACATATGTACTGTTTTTTTACCATTAAGCATCAATAAAACTGACCACAATTATCTATGTCACAATCCACTGCTGACTGATCTCAAAATTGACGTGTTCACATATTTTGCAGTCCGAAACTGAAGTTAAACTGAAAAAATAAATTTGGTACACCAATCAAACTGAGCAACCTTAGGCTACTATCTTAATTTTTTTGTCGTCTGCTGTTTATTTTCTATTTTCCATTTTTATCACCAAAAACATACTTTGACAGCACTTTAGAATAATTTACAACATGCTTTGACAGCACTTCAGAATCATTTCCATTGGAAATGATTCCGAAGTGCTGTCAAACCATGTTTTTATTGAGAAATAAGGCAAGATATAAAAGCAACAGCAGACGACAATTGTTGTGAGTAGCGGTCTAAGGATTAAGCTACAATCATCAACTATTCACCAGAATTACTTTACAAATGCATGTTTATAGCAGTCCAAAATGTTCTTACAATGACAAATGCACTGAATGCACTCAACAATCCAGCTAGTAATCCACAGTTCTGCAATGAAGCAGACTCATCTAACAACAACTTTTATACATTTCTTGACGTCAAAACTGAAGTTACAACTAAAAATAATAATTACTCAGTACTCCAATCAAATGACCACACTCTGTTACCTTACAATACACAGTGGTGCATAGACCAACTGATGTTACAATGACTTATACACATATTTATTATCTAAAATAGTGTGCCAATGACAAATTCAATCACAATCCAATCGGCACACTAGCAAAGTAAGTTACGATCTACAGCGGTATATACCAAAACCAGTCGATGTTACGACTTATACACATATTTAGTCATCCAAAATATTGTTCCGGTGACGAATCCAATCGCAATCCAATCGGCACACTAGCAAAGTAAGTTACGATCTACAGCGGTATATACCAACACCAATCGATGTTACGACTTATACACATATTTAGTCATCCAAAATATTGTTCCGGTGACAACTACACACAGCAATCCAATCAGTTGATTAGCAAGGCAAGGTAAGCTACGGTCCACAGCGGTATACAAGCAATGAGATCAGCCAGCTACAAGGACTGATGTACAAACTGATGCCATCGATGCACCGTTATGTAAACACGCAGTTGGTAAAACTCTCCAGAAGTCACTATTATATTATATACAGTGGGCAGATACTTGTGAGAAAACCAATTTTAAAGATGGCCACTCCGGATTATTCTGCCAGTTGTTGCTTTCTTTCAAAAAAAATGCAAAAAAAGTTTAAAAAATGTAATCTTAACTGAAGAATAAATTTGTTTTCACAAGTTTCCTACATAGTTTATAGAATTGTTTACAAATTCGAACACGAATAGTGTTAGACAATACACCCAATTAGGTACATTTTCTACAAACAGGGGTCATATTCATAATATGCAGAACTATAGCGATCCGCCGTGATAATTATCTCCTCTCGGGACGACCCGTGAATATTCGCAGTGCTAGCTTATAAATATAATATGTAATATGGTCAATTTATGGCTGTTCGGGGTGAGATATAGTAAACTGTGATCTCGTAGACTCATCATTGTAACATTTTGACATTGATAGTGCTTCAACACCACATTACCTCTTTGTGAGTTTACAAACAGTGTAGATCCAAATGAGTCAGCTCGTAACGAGCCGTCTCATCAGGATCTGCACTTTTTGCAGGTAATTTTCATATTTTTTAGAGAGAATTTTTTTTGTTTATAAATGGACTACCGGTACCGTAGTCTGAAAATCATTTTGTGACAATTGAATTGGTCAGATAATTAACATATCTACTACAGTTAAATAGAGTTGACATGGTTAAATGTTTACAATGATTTTCTTTATTAGAATTTGTTGTTTCAACTTACCTTTGGTTAGGAATGGGCTGAAGAATAAAACCGGGCAGCTGTGAGGCTTATATTATGATCAAATCTGATTTCAATGACACAATTTTACAAAATGATGGACAGAAGGATGGACGGATGACAAGACAGAAGGACAAAAAAATATATACCAATCAACGGTAATCATACTTACACATCGACTCTAATTTGTCAGAGGTTGGTAAGCAACTTGAACACCTCTGTAGACAAAAGAAAAGTTTGCATCTGTATGCAAACCTTGCACGAAAAAGTCATGCCTCACGGCAAACCGGTGTGTTTATGGTCATTGTGACACAAGGAACACCGGCTAAGAAAAGCGGTCGTACGGTGGCTAGAGAAAGCCCAGATCAGTCTGCGCATCCGCGCAGTTTGATCATTGCATGTGTTGGTCGCCATTCGATCAATACCATTTCCTATATTTACTACATGTCACCAATGTAGCAATTGTTGATGTTTTGCGGAATTATTACATGTAGAACATAAAACGCTAATTTGGATGGTGAATGATGATAAAGGTAAACATATTAGCCTTACAAATGCTGCAAGGTCCTTCTCCGTGCCAGTGACGCATATGTAATCACAAACCGTGTCAATGCCGTGGACAGATGTATAACGAAAAATATATATACAGACGGGCGGCAGAAATTTCTAAAATATAATGTAGAACATTGTCAAAACTTTAAATAAAAGCTTACCTGGTGAATCTCCCACACGTCGTCGACAGTATATTTCTGTTTACGTATAGTTTAGCACGTGGAAATACAAAAATATGGATATAATTGAGGGGCGTTCAGAAAGTAACAGAACAGTGTCGCACATATGAGTGGCACTTAAACTACACGTATTGATAATTTGTGATCAGTGCATATTTATGATACAAGAAAATAGCTGTATTGCTTTCTTTGGCTCGAGAATATTGTTCACTTGATCCCAGTTTATATGAAACTAGGACATAATATGTTAATACTCTACCTACGAAAGTCAAGTGTATGCATTAACTGAGAATAGTTTTATTATCATACAAAATGGCACGTTTCATTGTTGAATGACAACTGTATATTTACTTAAGTTCAATCACTTAAGTTGGTTTATTACTGAAACTGCATGTGAAAATACAGTGGCTAAAATTATGAAGGATTAACTTGTTAATGATGTGAACTCTACAGAGACCCAACTGATGATATATGAAAAAAGACATATCCTAATGTATTTTAAAGAAACAGTGTATCACATGATGTTTCAGATGATGTCAAAGATATTCGATGTTCCTTTCCTTTTATTTGCAACGCTATTCATGATTTGGTATAATAAGCATAATGTACCAAATACTGATTCTTTTCAAGACGACTAATAGGCACGATTTGGTTAAGACAGTCCATGTAAATCTACCATTAAATTATTGTTTCCTAAATTAAACATGTTTCATCACTTTATGAACATACATAAGACCACGTGTCTTTAAATTTGATTGTTGTTTTAATTATAGTTTTCATTCATTAAATTAATGTCATTTCATTTTATTGGGATCATGTACGTTGGGAAATTAATTTTTGAACACCCCTCGTAAATGACTTTTATAACTGACCACCCAATAATAGATATATGCATTCATATGCTGCACATGCAGGTACTGTTGTACGCACTGCACCAGGCGATGAGAGGCCCTTCAATTACAAATATATTCTACATGGCCGGGTGCTGGTCACTTCGTCGATGTTTTGACAGAGAACTGCTGGACGTAAACGTGGTGGGCTATGTATACACGTCTAAACCGGACACCCTGGGGACCCCATTTCGTTTAATTTGTATGGCATTGATTGTAGTTTGTTCATGGTTGAAAATGATTGCACATCTGCATGGACAGTTTAATTATACCCTTGTCGATAGACAAGAGGGGATATAGCGTTAGTCTAGGTACATACGTACGTACGTAACACCTTTCATTTGTCAAAAACTCATGAACCGCTTCACAGATTTTGATAATATTTGGCCACAATGTGATGGTGATTTGTTGTGCATGCTACCCACATCGGACCGCCAAAGGTCAAGGTCACCGAGGACTTATGTTCACCTTGTTTGTAATAAGGCAAATTTGTAAGGCAATACTGTTGATATCCTTATTTTATTATCAAGGCTGCCAGTACGACCGCCCAAGATCAAGGTCACCGATGACTTTTTTATCATTATCAAGGCAGACAGCGAGGGCATAAGCTTTGCTTAACGCTGCCATTTCTTGTTATAGTGGTACCTATCTAAGCTGGACACTCTGCGGATCTCCCAGGGTGACCGTTTTAGAGAGGTTCCACTGTACTGGTTACTTATTTGTTATCGGGAAACGAGCTTTGTATTGACCCAATACGTACTGACTGATAACATACTACCATATAAGTAATCGACCTGATACGAATATCCGGGTTACAACGAATTGAAAAGTGGCGTTCTATTGGACGAACGACGTCACATGACGTTACCGAACGACGTCAGACTAATAACATAACGTAAACAAGTCCGCGTTCTTTTCAACGAAAACTGTTTTACATTTGAGCATTGGCTAGCATAAAACATTACCTGATAAACAAGAATTCCGCCACGGAAGCGGTGTCGCGCCTGCCGAGGCATTTGACCGTGAACATTACAAGTAAATAAATGACCTTGACCTTGAGAATTTGGATGTGGGGGTGTGCGTAATGAAGTATCATCCCTAGACAAACATTGATGTGAAATATTATCAAAGTGTGGCAAGGGGTTAAAGAGATATTGTGAAAAAACAATAACTTTAACGCATTTCTGTTACAAAACCGGTGAACATTACAAGTAAATAAATGACCTTGACCTTCAGAATTTGGATGTGGGGGTGTGCGTAATGAAGCATCATCCATAGACGAACATTGATGTGAAATATTATCAAAGTCTGGCAAGGGGTTAAATAGATATTGTGAAAAAACAATAACTTTAATGCATTCCTGTTACAAAACCGGTGAAAATTACAAGTAAATAAATGACCTTGACCTTCAGAATTTGGATGTGGGGGTGTGCGTAATGAAGCATCATCCCTAGACAAACATTGATGTGAAATATTATCAAAGTCTGGCAAGGGGTTAAAGAGATATTGTGAAAAAACAATAACTTTAACGCATTTCTGTTACAAAACCGGTGAACATTAAAAGTAAATAAATGACCTTGACCTTGAGAATTTGGATGTGGGGGTGTGCATAATGAAGTATCATCCCTAGACAAACATTGATGTGAAATATTATCAAAGTGTGGCAAGGGGTTAAAGAGATATTGTGAAAGTGAAAAAAACAATAACTTTAACGCATTTCTGTTACAAAAACGGTGAACATTGAAAGTAAATAAATGACCTTGACCTTGAGAATTTGGATGTGGGGGTGTGCGTAATGAAGTATCATCCCTAGACAAACATTGATGTGAAATATTATCAAAGTGTGGCAAGGGGTTAAAGAGATATTGTGAAAGTGAAAAAACAATAACTTTAACGCATTTCTGTTACAAAAACGGTGAACATTACAAGTAAATAAATGACCTTGACCTTCAGAATTTGGATGTGGGGGTGTGCGTAATGAAGCATCATACATAGACGAACATTGATGTGAAAATATTATCGAAGTCTGCAAGGGGTTAAAGAGATAATTGTGAAAAAACAATAACTTTAGCGCATTCCTGTACAAAAACCGGTGAACATTACAAGTAAATAAATGACCTTGACCTTGATAATTTGGATGTGGGGGTGTGCGTAATGAAGCATCATCCCTAGACAAACATTGATGTGAAATATTATCAAAGTCTAGCAAGGGGTTAAAGAGATATTGTGAAAAAACAATAACTTTAACGCATTTCTGTTACAAAACCGGTGAACATTACAAGTAAATAAATGACCTTGACCTTCAGAATTTGGATGTGGGGGTGTGCGTAATGAAGCATCATCCCTAGACGAACATTGATGTGAAATATTATCAAAGTCTGGCAAGGGGTTAAAGAGATATTGTGAAGAAACAATAACTTTAACGCATTTGCCTTACAAAAAAAACGGACGACGCGGACGACGACGCGGACGACGACGGAAAAAGCGCCGACTATAGTCGCGCCTCTGCTAAAGCAGGCGCGACAATAAAATACTACCGGTAGTCTAGTCTTTCGATATCAAGGATAAACTGGATATCATACTACACTAGCCTTGTATTCTCTGTGAATTAGTAGGATTTATGCAAGCATGTTCCAATGCATATTATACAGCATATTGAGTGCTTGCTTCGTATACCCATACGTTAGACATCAAACACAAATACTAATCAGAAATGTGTCAACGCATACGCATGCGTATATGGATGTTATTGATCGGCTGTCATAACTGTAGAGACAGTGCCTTTAATGTCAAATGGAAATTCAAAATTGCCACTGAATACTAGCCAACGGTAGTCGGTAAGTCGATGTGTAAGTCAGTTACTGCCCTAATCGAGGTGTTCATGTGTTTAAACAACCTACATGTGCCCATGAAACACGTCGCCGCTTCGCGGCTTGGTGTTCCATCCTTGGACACATGTAGGTTGTTCAAACACATGAACACCTCGATTAGGGCAGTAACTATTACTTGTTCACCAGAGCTATATTGAAACATGAGAATGCCAGGCCATCCCATTTCATCATTCATGTACCGCATATACCCACATAAATCACCATGTGCACAAACTTGACATTTATAGAACAAGGCGAGCACCTGCGAGTGTCTCACAGACAAAAATATATAGGTCAATGTCACCTGAATAACAAAGGGTGGCTAACTGTCAATTGTTACATGACTGCCGTTGTCCGTTGTTTGACACCGGTCGAGCCGTGTTCAAACGTACAGCACGTGCTGCTTGACCATGGCTGTAGACAATGCTCATTCCGGGGCCAAGCCAACACCTACGTAATGCATGTGTCTCATGACGTTACGAGAACGCGCCATTACGTCACCAGACAAGTTCACAACGGTCGCACTGCAATTTTGAAATGCGGTTAAATCACGCGACGTGTACTGCAGCCCCGGACTATGTATGTGTAAATCAGCTGTTTGAATGGAGCAGAATTGATGAAGTACTGCATATATGCTCAAATTGAACGATATTTCCGACGGAATTGTAACAATAACGTTCGACCGTGTCCAGCCGTGGGTAAACGTTTGCCGTGGCACTCGGGAACTGTTTGAACCAGCGGCCTACAGCCTTGGGGTTCAAACAGTTCCTCGTGCCACGGCAAACATTTACCCACGGCTGGACATGGTCGAACCTTATATGTGAGAAAGATACTGCTGATAAAAGTTTGTAAAGATCCAACCAACATACTGGTACAATGTATCAGGAGATGTGCAACATTTGATGTATGTCAAAATTGGTGACGTTTACGATGATGCCTACATTAAAGGTACGTACAAGCCGTGCACTCAGTAAGCACAAAATGTTCTTTACAGGACTTAAATAAGTGTATAATTCTGTCAGTATTCCACCAGTTCTAAAAATTACGAGTGCCCGCTATACATATATAATCATTTAGTAATATATATTTTACTGATAGTGACTCACGGTGGTATCAGGCTATTTTCATATGCAAATGAGGCATGATATTTTTTAATTATTTATACTAATTAAATGTGTCACCTGAAAAATAAATTGTTCAACAGATTATAATGTATGATCATTGCCCATCAAAAAATAAATACAGACAACAAATAGTAATGTCCATTAACATTTTAAGGAAACACGGTTATCGCCCCCGATATCAGTCTGGAAATTTATGTCTGATATAAAATGTATAATAATGCAAATCAATATGTGGGGTAATGGTGAATTAATGTTTATTTTGCCAGAAAATGTCGTGGATGATGTCTCCGATATAAAGAACATTTTGTGCCTACTGAGTGGGTATGTACCTTTAACACATTACATTTGGATTACTGTAATAATCCTAAATATTCGGACACAATTTGCTTTGGGAAACCCCTATTAAATAGGGGTTTCCCAAAACAAATTGTATCCAAATACATTGTTTTTGTGATGAAACCAGTACTAAATATTGGCATGGTCACTGTTGTGGGGAAACCATATATTTTTATGTGTTTCCTCAAATAAATGTCGTGGATGATGTCTCTGATATAAAGAACATTTTGTGCCTACTGAGCGGGCATGTACCTTTACAGCAATGACGGTGCCTACAACAGAATTGTGACCGCTATTTCTCACCCACCCGGGGGCCGCTTCACTGAACTTCATACGACTTAAATGTTTGTAAGTGAAAAATTATGATTATCTGTAAATGTCGAATTAACAATGTTTTCATGTAAACAATTATATGATTTACATTTATTGAGCATAGGCTGCCTATGCTGCCTATGCAGCCTATGCTCAATAAATGTAAATCAATCAATTGACATTTCCAGACGATCCTAAATTTGCACTTACGAACATTTTAGTCGTACAAAGTTTAGTGAAACGGGCCCCAGGTGCCCAAGAGAAGGATAGCCGTATAGTCGTATATTTTAATATAGGATTATCACAACTGTCAGATGATTGATATTGAAATTGATATCTAAGTAATCTAAGTAATAAAGACGTTAATACGTGGCTTGTTTGATATCGGCTTAGGTATCGGTCCGCGGTAACTTGGTATCAGCGTGAGACCAAAGGTCGAAGGCTGATACCAAGTTACCGAGGGACGTATTAACCTCTCTAAGTCACACTTGTGTGTGCATGCGAAACAAAGCATCATCCCTAGACACACATTGTGGCCAAACATCAGTACAATCGGTGAAGAGGTTAACCAGTTATTGACAAAACAAAAGTTGGTGCATTGCTTACATAATAAGTCCTGAGACAGTGTTTGTTTGTTTGTTTATTGATGTTTAACGGCCTATCAACAGCTAAGGTCATGTAAGGCCGGGCAAACGGGTTCGATCCCATTTTAACCTGCAGCATTGGGGGGAAAATCCCAAAATCAGAACAGAATATTTACATCAAGAACAAATATATTCAGCCCTGAAATTAGAATAACCTGACCTGGTGCCAGGTCCATACCACACCAAAGTCACTTGGCCCCTTCCCCTAAAATAGGATTACGAATATCGTAATGCTCACATAAGGGGTATAACCAGATTCAACTGTCACATACAAAATGCCAAAAACGTATGTGAGGGCCAAACAAGGTCTCCAGTCTGGATTCCGGTATTAACGATGAACCCCGATCATTAAATTACCCATCGCGTGCTCCCACCTGCCACCCACTCTGAGACAGTGACATTGATCTTGGGCGGTCAAGACGTGGGGTGGGGTTCATGCAATATAGACAAAGCACCATCCCTAGACACACATAGTGGCCAAATATTATCCAAATAAGTGATGAGGTTAAGCATATATTGACACTATTTTTGTAACACATTTGCCTTACTAACAAGGTATAAGTCATCCATGACCTTGACCTTGACCTTGACCTGACCTTGACCTTGACCTTGACCTTGACCTTGTGTGTTCAGACGTGGGGGTGCATGCAAAATAAAGCACCATCCCAAGACACACATTGTGGCCGAACATTATTCAAATTGATGAAGTGATTTGTAGATTATTAACAAATGAAAGGGGTTACTAATTAATGCATGTACTAACGCTTATCCCCTCCTGCCTATCTGTGATCAAGGTGGGTGATCACGTGGTTTCCGAATGGCATGACGTCATGTTTTTTAGATGTGTTTACAGTAGATTCCCTTTCATATCTTGCTAATGGAATGACATATTTATATGAAATATACCGCAGCAAATGCGGTACACGTTGCCCTTTATTGTATAGGTGGCTTTAATCTCATAATTATGTCGTTTTGACGAAGAATAGGTTACCGTAAATAACAAGAGCTGTTGGAGAACAGCATAGCTCGACTACGAGGGTTGTCGATGTACACATAGCTTGACAAAGAAGGTGGCCGCGGCCCGCATAAAAACCTTAACCAAGGTTGACTAAAAACCTTAACCAAGGGAAATTAAGTAATTCAAGGTTAAATGTAGGTCAATGTCAGATATAGGTCAGGGGTTATTGATGTACATCACTAGGAGATGAAATTTTCCAAGTATGGTTGCTGTAGGCCCAGGAGTATTCCATATACAACCTTGACTAAAAACCTTAACCAAGGGGAAATAACTGAGTAATCCAAGGGTAAAAGTAGGTCAAGGTCAAATATAGGTTAGGGATTATTAATGTACATCACTAGGAGATGAAATTGTCCAACTGTGGTTGCTGTAGGCCCAGGAGTATTCCATATACAAGCTTGACTATAAACTTTAACCAAGTTTGAGTACTAACTTAACCAAGGGGAAATAACTAAGTAATTCAAGGTTAAATGTAGGTCAAGTTAAAATATAGGTCAGGGGTTATTGATGTAGGTACATCCCTATGAGAAAAAGTTATCCAAGTATGGTGTCTGTATGACAATAGTATTCCATCTACAAGCTTGACAAAAAACCTTAACCAAGGTTGACAAAAAAACCTTAACCAAGGGGAATTAAGTAAGTAATTCAAGAGGAAATGTAGGTCAAGGTCAAATATAGATCAGGGGTTATTGATGTACATCCCTATGAGAAAAGGTTGTCCAAGTATGGTGTCTGTATGCAAAATAGTATTCCATCAACAAGCTTGACTAAAAACCTTAACCAAGGTTGACTAAAAACCTTAACCAAGGGGAATTAACTAAGTAATTCAAGGTTAAATGTAGGTCAATGTCAAATATAGGTCAGGGGTTGTTGATGTACATCACTAGGAGATGACGTTGTCCAAGTATGGTGGGTGTAGGGCCAGGAGTATTCCATATACAAGTTTGACTAAAAACCTTAACCAAGGCGTGACGGTGACGCCCAACGCCGCCGACGCCGAAGCCGGGGTGACTACATAAGCTCTCACTATTCTTCAAATAGTCGAGCTAAAATAGAGCATGTGATGTAAGAAATAAACGGTATTTGATTCTTTGTGAAATTTATAAGTTATTATAAAGAACTTTCAGAGCACCCATAAAACACATATGCCATCGTATTTGGTGCGCTACATATCATCAAAATCCGTCCGTTTGTTAGGAAGATTTTAATGAAAAACTACTGTAAATATGACGTCACATCGGAAAATCGGGTTCGGAAACGACGTGATCATACACCTTGATGATAGGATAATGATATGTCTAGTTCTAGAGATCGAGGTTTTACTGTATAAATAATACATTACCTAAATCATTACACGCCCCTTCCTAATCCAAGAAACTTAGTCAAACTTAACCCTTAAAATGACGAAAGAAAATGTTGTCATCTGCTGTGTATTTTTAATTTTCCTCCTCAAAAACATGCTATGACAGCATTTTAGAATCATTTCCAATGGAAATGATTCTAAAATGCTGTCAAACCATGTTTCATGCTCTGAAAAAAAGACAGAATATACACAACAGCAGACAACAATTTTCGTTTACCGCATTCTAAGGGTTAACACTCCAACATAATATAACGTTTTTGCTAATCGAAGATGTCCCCATCAAAACTTTGGTAGACTGCCAATAAGATGAGATTGTTCATGGAACTGTAAAATCAGGCTGCTGTAATTGACTCGTGCAGTCGTTGATCAATAGGGAACAGTCAATGGAAAACTTATTAACTGATCTGGACATTTGTCTGCCATTAGAAGGCGGGAAACAAAAAAATTGTCCTCTGCTGTTTTTCTTTATTTTTGTGTGCTGTAAATACCAAGAAAAATTATTTAATGAACAGTCAAAACCCTTATTTACTGATCTGGACATTTCGCTGCAAATCTGTTAACCATTGGAAGGCGGGAAACGAAAATTGTCGTCTGCTGTTTTTTTTTCATTGGAAATGATTCTTGTATGAATAATGAATTAATGAACAGTCAACATGGTCAATGAAACACTTATTTACTGATCTGGACATCTGCAGATCTGTTAACCATTCGAAGGCAGGAAATGAAAATTGTCGTCTGCTGTTTTTTTTCATTGGCAATGATTCTTGTATGCTGTCTTAAAAACAAAGAAATATGAATTAATTTGCCGACAATGAAACGCTTATTTACTGATCTGGATGTTTCGCTGCAGATCTGTTGACTATCTGAAGGCGGGAAACGAAAATTGTCGTATGCTATTTTTTGTGGTCTTTTTTTCATTGATTTTCGTATACTGTAAACATCATTTAATGAACAATCCACGAAAAGCTTATTTTCTAATCTGGACATTTCGCTGCAGATCTGTTAATCTGAAGGCGTTAAACGAAAATTGTCGTCTGCTGTTTTTTGTTTTTTTGTTTTTTCCCATTGGAGAAGATTCTCGTATACTGTAAAAGCAAAATGATTTAACTTTGCATGCTGGGAAACTTGTGGGCTATAAATAGTTCAAAACTAGCGGACAAAAATTCATCATATTTTCTTGTATTTCTCCCCATAACTATCATGAATATGTCTTGGAATTTCATTAAGAAATCAAAGACTTATTCATGATATTCACAGGGAGAAATGTAATGAATTGTTTTAATCATGCGAAGCCGGGAAATGAAAATTGTCGTCTGATGTTTTTGTTTGTTTCATTGGAGGCAAATCTGATGAGCATTCAAAACATGTATTGACTAAGAAAAATGATTTAGGGAACATTCAAAGAAAGGCTTATTTACTGATCTGGACATTGCGTTGCAGATCTGTTAACTCTTTGCATGCTAGCGGCGAAAATATCCGCCAAACAAATTAGGACTATACGTTTTATTTCTCTCTGTAAATATGTCTTGGAATTTCATTAGAATTGAGTCCTCAGGACTCAATTCTAATGAAATTCCAAGACATATTCATGAGAAATAAAAGAAAATAAGATGAATTTTTGTCCGCTAGTTTTGAACTATTTATAGCCCACAAGTTTCCCAGCATGCAAAGAGTTAATCATTGGAAGGCAGGAATGGTATTTTTTCCTCTCCAAACACATGTAATAGAGCATAAAATAGATGTGGACATTTCACGGCAGTTTGGCTGTTTTTTATGTATATTTTCAGTTAGACAGTTGCAATTGTGGTTGGAGATGATTCTCATATCTGCTGTCAACACATATTTTCATTACATGGTGATGGTGGTGATCATGACAATAAATCATGATGATGATGATGTTGGTGGTGGTGCTGGTGGTGGTGGTGGTGGTGGTGGTGGTGGTGGTGATGATGGTGATGATGATGATGGTGATGATGATGATGACATGTGATGATGATGATGATGATGGTGATGATGATGATGATGACAATGATGATGATGATGATGATGATGATGATGATGATGATGACGAAGACGATGACGATGATGACGATGATGATGTTGACGATGACGACGATAATGGTGACGATGTTGGTGACGATGATGGTGACAATGACGATGATGACGATGAAGAAGAAGATAACGATGATGATGACAACGATGATGATGATTTCAGCAGCGTGTGCTTATTATGGACTATGTGGTAATTAACCTAAATACTGCGATATACATGCAACCTAATAGGACAACGGATACCGGTAGACCCAGGCGGCTTGACATTCACATATGACATCTATATATCCAGGCCAAATATGATTAGAGATTGCAAACTGCTAATGTACTTCAGCTAATTAACTCATTTAGGGAATATTATTGAGATGGATAGACCGTGATCGGACAAAACCCGGCTACTTTCTTTTCTTACCAGTGTTGTTCTTAAAGGTACATGCCCACTCAGTAGGCACAAACTGTTCTTTATAGAATTAAATAAGTCCAAATACATTGTTATTGTGATGAAACCAATACTAAATATTGGCACGCTCACTGTTGTGGGGAATCCATATATTTGTATGTGTTTCCTCAAATATATGGTGTCCAAATATTTAGGGTTATTACAGTAAGTTTTTTAGGCATATGGACATTTTTTACATTTCTTTTTCTTTTTTTATGTTTTGGGTACATATAATCCTGTCATTCTGTCTGTCTATCTGTCTATCCATCTGTCTGTCTGTGAGTTGTGTTAAAAGTTTCCGGGATACACATTATCTCTGTAACTGTAAGTCTGATTGGCTTTGCACTTATATGCTCATTAGTCATCATCCATATTTTCATTCAGTGACCCAGTCATGTGGCCCATGTGCCCAAGGTCAAGGTAAAATGACTTAGCAGTTAGTTTTTGAAGGCTACATCTCCCATTCAGTGTTACTGATTTCTTGTTTAACTACAGCAAGTGAGTAGAGGTGCAAATTTCTGAGTAATTTACCCTTGACCTTGGACATGAAGGCCACATGGGTGTGGTATGGAAAGAAAATATGGATGATGATAAGAAAGTATATGAAGTTTGAGGTCAATCCGAGTTACCATTACAGAGATAATGGGTAGCCGAAAACTTTAACGCAAATGGGACGGACGTGCGAACAATATGGAGGAAGGGGCCATTTCCATTGTTCTAGAACAATAGAAATGGCCCCTTGTTATGAATAGAATAAGGGGCCACACAGAATAAATCAAAGAATTATTTTGTGTTAGCCTCTGCCCCTTGGCCCCTTACTTTGGAATACCTGCCCGGACTGACGGACGGACGGACGGGCGAATGGATGGGCGAATGGGCGAACGGAATGACAAAATCTATATACCCCTCGACATACTTCTTATGCCGGGGGTATAATTAGGCGGTTATTGCCGTTCATCGCTAAATTTTAAAACACATACTGAGCATCTGGGGCCCGTTTCACTAAACTTTGTACGACTAAAATGTTCGTAAGCGCAAATTTATGATCGTCTGGAAATTTCAATTGATGGATTTACATTTATTGAGCATAGGCTGCCTATGCAGCCTATGCTCAATAAATGGAAATCCAATAATTGTTTACAGGAAAACGTTGATAATGTGATATTTACAGACAATAATAATTTTGCACTTACGAACATTTTAGTCTTACGAAGTTTAGTGAAACGGCCCCCTGGTACCTCTAAGTTTGCGATGGAAGGAATAACAGGTGAATGGAATGGCGTGTGGACAACTGACTCCAAGCATCCATAACACAGTATAACCAGATTTCCGCGGCGCATTTGTCATGCCCGCCAAGGTATTTGCTGGTCATCTGATCGTGACTCAGGCCACATGAGTGAGACATGGAATGAAAATATGGCTGGTGATAAGTAAGCATATACAATTGAGATTCAATCTGCTTCTGATTGCAGAGATATCTTATATAATTATAAATATTAACCCTTACACCGCTATATTATTTTTTGTCGTCTGCTGGTTATTTTCTATTTTCCATTTTTATCGCCAAAAGAATGCTTTGACAGCACTTTAGAATCATTTCCTACATGCTTCAGGAAATAAGGCAAGATCTAAAAGCAACAGCATACAACAATAATTATTGTTGTGGGTAGCGGTCTAAGGGTTAAAGCAAATGTTGCAAATGCGTTATGTAATGTTCTAAGAACTTGACCTGCGACACAGCATAATGTTTTCTAAGAACTTGACCTGCGACACAAGCAGTATGGGTGGTCTATATAATAAACATATATGGAAGACACGACACAAGCAGTATGGGTGATCTATATAATAAACATATATGGAAGACCTTGACCTGCGACACAGGCAGTATGGGTGTGGAAGACATTGACCTGCGACACAGGCAGTATGGGTGATCTATATAATAAACATATATGGAAGACATTGACCTGCGACACAGGCAGTATGGGTGGTCTATATAATAAACATATATGGAAGACCTTGACCTGCGACACAGGCAGTATGGGTGATCTACAGGCAGTATGGGTGATCTATATAATAAACATATATGGAAGACATTGACCTGCGACACAGGCGGTATGGGTGATCTATATAATAAACATATATGGAAGACATTGACCTGCGACACAGGCAGTATGGGTGATCTATATAATAAACATATATGGAAGACCTTGACCTGCGACACAGGCAGTATGGGTGGTCTATATAATAAACATATATGGAAGACCTTGACCTGCGACACAGGCAGTATGGGTGGTCTATATAATAAACATATATGGAAGACCTTGACCTGCGACACAGGCAGTATGGGTGATCTATATAATAAACATATATGGAAGACCTTGACCTGCGACACAGCAGTATGGGTGGTCTATATAATAAACATATATGGAAGACCGTGACCTGCGACACAGGCGGTATGGGTGATCTATATAATAAACATATATGGAAGACCTTGACACAGGCGGTATGGGTGATCTATATAATAAACATATATGGAAGACCTTGACCTGCGACACAGGCAGTATGGGTGATCTATATAATAAACATATATGGAAGACATTGGCCTGCGACACAAGCAGTAGGGTGGGTGATATATAATAAAACATATATGGAAAGACCTTGACCTGACGACGACAGGCGGTATGGGTGGTCTATATAATAAACATATATGGAAGACATTGGCCTGCGACACAGGCAGTATGGGTGGTCTATATAATAAACATATATGGAAGACCTTGCAGTATGGGTGATCTACAGGCAGTATGGGTGATCTATATAATAAACATATATGGAAGACATTGACCTGCGACACAGGCAGTATGGGTGATCTATATAATAAACATATATGGAAGACATTGACCTGCGACACAGGCAGTATGGGTAGGTGCTATATAATAAACATATATGAAGACATTGACCTGCGACACAGGCAGTATGGGTGGTCTATATATAATAAACATATATGGAAGACATTGACCTGCGACAGGCAGGCAGTGGGTGGTCTATATAATAAACATATATGGAAGACCTTGACCTGCGACAGCAGTAAGCAGTATGGGTGATCTATAATAAACATATATGGAAGACATTGGCCTGCGACCACAGGCGTATGGGTGTCCTACCTACTAATAAAACATATATGGAAGACCTTGCAGTATGGGTGGGTGATCTACAGGCAGTATGGGTGATCTATATAATAAACTATATGGAAGACCTTGACCTGCGACACAGGCAGTATGGGTGATCTATATAATAAACATATATGGAAGACCTTGACCTGCGACACAAGCAGTATGGGTGATCTATATAATAAACATATATGGAAGACCTTGACCTGCGACACAGGCAGTATGGGTGGTCTATATAATAAACATATATGGAAGACCTTGATCTGCGACACAAGCAGTATGGGTGATCTATATAATAAACCTATATGGAAAAGATTGACCTGCGACACAAAGCAGTATGGGTGATCTATATAATAAACATATATGGAAGAACTTGACCTGCGACACAGGCAGTATGGGTGGTCTATATAATAAACATATATGGAAGACATTGACCTGCGACACAGGCAGTATGGGTGGTCTATATAATAAACATATATGGAAGACATTGACCTGCGACACAGGCAGTATGGGTGGTCTATAATAAACATATATGGAAAGACATTGACCTGCGACACAGGCAGTATGGGTGATCTATATAATAAACATATATGGAAGACCTTGACCTGCGACACAAGCAGTATGGGTGGTCTACATAATAAACATATATGGAAGACATTGACCTGCGACACAGGCAGTATGGGTGGTCTATATAATAACATATATGGAAGCATTGACCTGCGACACAAGAACAGTAGGGTGGTCTATATAATAAACATATATGGAAGACCTTGACCTGCGACACAAGCAGTATGGGTGATCTATATAATAAACATATATGGAAGAACTTGACCTGCGACACAGGCAGTATGGGTGGTCTATATAATAAACATATATGGAAGACCTTGACCTGCGACACAAGCAGTATGGGTGGTCTATATAATAAACATATATGGAAGACCTTGACCTGCGACACAAGCAGTATGGGTGGTCTATATAATAAACATATATGGAAGACCTTGACCCTGCGACACAGCAGTAGGGTAGTCATAATAATACATATATGGAAGACCTTGACCTGCGAACACAGGCAGTATGGGTGGTCTATATAATAAACATATATGGAAGACCTTGACCTGCGACAGATGCAAATGTATGGGGGTGGTCTATATAATAAACATATATGGAAGACCATTGACCTGCGACACAGGCAGTATGGTGGTCTCAGATATATGGAAGACCTGACCTGCGGACTCAGGCAGTATGGGTGGTCTATATAATAAACATATATGGAAGACCTTGACCTGCGACACAGGCAGTATGGGTGATCTATATAATAAACATATATGGAAGACATTGACCTGCGACACAGGTAGTATGGTGGTCTATATAATAAACATATATGGATGATGACTTATACTGTAGAGATATAAATAAATCAATTTAAAACACTTCAACACAGATTTTGGATACACAGCAGGGGCAGATCCAGTTGTGGGGGGGTGGGGGGTGGGGGGTGGGGGGGATGGGTTGTCTATATTCGAGATCCACAGAGTGAAGCGAAGTATGGCATGCCCCCCCCCCACCAGAACAACCCCCGGAAACCCCCCCCCCCACCTCCAGATCCACCCCTGTGAACACATGTGCACATAGTTACATACAGAAATCTTTGTGATCACTATGCATCGCTTTCTGCAAACGAGCTGAACAAACACAGTGTATACTAACCTAGAGGTACCGCAGGAATATTCATGTACATTTGTTAACATCACTTTATAATTCCAAATATAATACAAAAAGCAATCTGTATGTGTTTCTTAATATGTGGACATTTACAAATGTTGTCTAAATATTATATTTGTTACAATCTTTTGACGAAACCAGAATTAGCACTCTTGCAGTAAGGTATGTACTTGAATGAATTTCCTCAAACCTCCATATATACACTATATACACATTTAACAGTTAGAATGTGGGAAACATACATTGGCGTCTGCTGATATTTTATATTATGTCTTATTCTCAATAAAAAACATGGTTTGACAGCACTTTAGAATCATTTCCAATGGAAATGATTCTAAAGTGTTGCAAATCCATGTTTTTGATGATAAAAATTAAAAATAAAAGTAAATAGCAGACGACGAAATATAATTCTGCAGTGTAAGGGTTAAGCGTAACTCAATTGGGTCAATATTCCTTTTGTGTAACGCATAAACTTTGCATAAAGTGAATATATAAGTCAATAACTCACAAATTTAAAACTTAAAACAAAGAAAGAATGTGACTTAAAGGTACATGCCCACTCAGTAGGCACAAAATGTTCTTTATAGGAATTAAATAAGTGCATAATTGTGTCACTACTCCACCAGTTCTAAAAATTACGAGTGCCCGCTATGCAAATAAAATCATTTTGTAATATTTGTTTTACTGATAGTGACTCATGTGGTATCAGGCTATTTTCATATATATGCAAATAAGGCATGATATTTTTTAATTATTTCTAATTAAATATGTCACCTGAAAAAATAATATGTTCGACAGAAAAAATAGTAATGTCCATTAACATTTTTAAGGAAACACGGTTATCGCCCCTGATATCAGTGTGGAAATTTACGTCAGATATAAAATGTATAATAACATCAATCAATACGTGGGGTAATCATGGTAATGGAGTAATGGTGAATGAATGTTTATTTTGCCAGAAAATGTCTCACATGATGTCTCTGATACAAAGAACAGTTTGTGTCAACTGAGTGGGCATGTACAATAGAACGTTTTATTTAGCAGCCAGCTGATTGGTGATTAAGACTGGTTGCTAAATGTACAAAATGAATATTTGTTGACCATGCAGTGCAAAGGGAGAATAAAAATGCACAGGCTGATAATGGACATCATGGTTTGTAAAAGTCATAGTCCTTTCATTTTGTGACAAACCAGAACATGGAGAAATGTAGTATGGACAAATGGACTTAGAAAAGTGACCTTACGACGCATGCAACCAGCATAGCAACAGACCAGCCTGGATATCTGCGAAGTCTGATCAGGGCGTGCGCTAATCGCCATTCTGCCAATCGAGCATTGCGTGTGCCCCTGAATAACAGCTTGGACTGCATAATCACACTAGATCAGGATCTACACTGGCGGCAAACATCCTAAGGTCCATTTTCTCAGCCGGCGGCACAAAATACAATCAGGTGTTTGGTTTCTCTTTTGAGTGGTTTAATATACATGTAATAATGGTATATTTAGGTGGTGGAAACTTGATATTGGACAGTAATGAACACCAATAGTATGATAAAAACAGGCTTAACCCTTCCTACGCTGTTGACGAAAATTGCCGTCTGCTGTTTTTCATTTTTGCTTTAATTCTTAACAAAAAACTGGTTTTGACAGCACATGAGAATCGTCTCCACTGGAGACGATTCTCACGTGCTGTCAAAAGCAGGTTTTTGTCGAGAAATATTGAAAATAAAACAATTCCAGCAGACGACAACATTTAATTCAGCGTAAAATTAATAACTAATTAATAACTAATTAGTGAGCAGATTTATTGATTCATTGGTCGGTCGGTGATCGGTCGGTCGGTCGATATGGGTTGGTCGGTCAATCAAATTGATTGCTTGATTGGTACTGGGATTCTACATCCGTTCACCAGCAATGTCATATACAGACGCTGGGATGGGGGAGCACCGTCTACTCGGTACTAAAAGTACAATAATAATGCATTTCAGCACATACCCAAACTACACCGTATCACTTGAAACCAAGTGTAAATCTCAGTAAAATTTACACTGTGTTTTTATATATATGAGAATAGCATGGATTCACTGTTAACCCTTACACTGCTATATTAATTTTTGTTGTCTGCTGTTTATTTTCTATTTTACATTTTTCTCATCAAAAGTGACAGCACATAGTCACTCTTAAAGTGCTGTCAAACCATGTTTTTATTGAGAAATAAGGCACAATATAAAGCAACAGCAGACGACACTTGTTGTGTGTACCAGTCTAAGGGTTAACCCTTACACTGCTATCTTAATTATTTGTGTCTGCTGTTTAATTTCTATTTTCCATTTTTATCATCAAAAACATGCTTTGACAGCACTTTAGAATAATTCACAACATGCTTTGACAGCACTTCAGAATCATTTCCATTGGAAATGATTCCAAAGTGCTGTCAAACCATGTTTTTATTGAGAAAGAAGGCACAATATAAAGCAACAGCAGACGACACTTGTTGTGTGTATCAGTCTAAGGGTCAACCATTACACTGCTATCTTAATTTTTTGTCGTCTGCTGTTTAATTTCTATTTTCCATTTTTATCATCAAAAACATGCTTTGACAGTACTTTAGAATAATTCACAACATGCTTTGACGGCACTTCAGAATAATTTCCATTGGAAATGATTCCAAAGTGCTGTCAAACCATGTTTTTATTGAGAAAGAAGGCACAATATAAAGCAACAGCAGACGACACTTGTTGTGTGTACCAGTCTAAGGGTTAACCCTTACACTGCTATCTTAATTTTTTGTCGTCTGCGGTTTAATTTCTATTTTCTCCATTTTTACTTTAGAATAATTCACAACATGCTTTGACAGCACTTCAGAATCATTTCCATTGGAAATGATTCCAAAGTGCTGTCAAACCATGTTTTTATTGAGAAAGAAGACACAATATAAAGCAACAGCAGACGACACTTGTTGTGTGTACCAGTCTAAGGGTCAACCCTTACACTGCTATCTTAATTTTTTGTCGTCTGCTGTTTAATTTCTATTTTCTCCATTTTTATCATCAAAAACATGCTGTGACAGCACTTTAGAATAATTCACAACATGCTTTGACGGCACTTCAGAATCATTTCCATTGGAAATGATTCCAAAGTGCTGTCAAACCATGTTTTTATTGAGAAAGAAGGCACAATATAAAGCAACAGCAGACGACACTTGTTGTGTGTATCAGTCTAAGGGTTAATATATGCGTAGCCATCCTCTGCATTGTTGACCTGCATAGTTCAGTAAAGATTTGGCGTAATATTTTTGATGGCTAATGAAAACTTTTGATCCCTTTCAGAGTGTATAAGTTAGATGAATGATCATGGTTGAAAATTAAATACATGTACATAGAGAGATGTCCAGCCTACTGTCTGTTTCACGAAACCTGCCCAAATTTTACGGCCATATAAACAATGCAAAAACAGTATTTTTTTCGATAATATTAAACTTTATCAAAATTTAAGAATGTCAGAGCCTTCTTTTTATTTCGTGAAATTTGGTCAAATATTGATTTTATTACGAAAAATTGATTTGTCTATGGGAATTGAACATTGGGTAAAAGGAGGTGGAGGAGTTGCGGGAGGAGTCAGAAAATGAAAATGCTTGGAAATTGACTCCGAAACCTGGCTAGATAGCTTGGAAATGGTCTCATCGAGACGGTTCAAATGAATGGTCACAACATATACTTTCATTGAGAAATAACAAAAATAAAATTAAAATATTTAAAAACAAATCATACCTGTAAAGGTATATTCCGCATGTAAATGGGTTAAGGTGCGTAATTTGGAGGTAATATTTCTTATTTCTCCATCAAAAATGGCAAGTTGGGAGTGCTTTAGAATCGTCTCATTGAGACGATTCTAAAGGACTCCCAACTTGCCATTTTTGGTGAAGAAATAACAAAATTTCACCCCAAGTTGGTAAAATTACGCATCTTAACTGGAGCTCTGAATAAAGTTGAAAATTTTGTTTTTGCAGCTCAAATTAGTGAATTTTTACATTTTTATCATTTGTTCCCTATTTAATAAGGATAATACATTTGCAAAAGTAAAATACACATTGAATTTTAAATCTGGGGGTATAATACTCTTTAGATACAAAACTTATCTGGAGCTCTGATCATATGGTATAAACACAGGTGGAAGACTTGGACCTAGGACCCAATACTTGGCTCATTTGGAAAACGTTACCCCCCCCCCCCCCCTCCAGCCTTTTCTGAAAAGGCTGTAAGGTATAGTGTATGGAAATGGGTGGGTGGGGTAACGTTTTCCAAAGTATTGGGTCCTAGGTCCGAGTCTTCCATATAAACAGTTGTAAGATACCATACCTATCCACGTAACAGTCTTTGAATCCTTCATTATTCCAATTAACAAACACAAAACAAAATTTGCATATTATCAGTGATTCTGTACGAACAACGCTGTAATCCCAACATCGTTGATCGTTCGTCAAGTTAACAACACACATGTAAGCTTACACAACACAGCCAAAACCATGATAAAGACGATCTGTCATCGTCATTATTAATTCCCAAACACATAATGTAATGAATAAATAACAGGAATTGTCTCCCCTTTCCAGGGCCAAGAACCCACCAATCAAAACTTGACATTTACCATGGACTGCTACTGTTTTGCCCATTGTAACGAGGGCAATTTGTCACTGCTCTAGAAGGATGGTAACTTTTGATGTGGCATAAGAAAATGCGAGATTTGTCGGCGACAAGCATCGGTCCAGATCAGACTGTGCACCTGTGGGTCGTCGCTTGTCAGAGTATACATGGTGAGCCATCATCGTCAATGGTTACTACGACGAATTACACCGTTGT
The DNA here is from genome assembly GCA_029237695.1 of Conchocele bisecta. Lineage (NCBI taxonomy): Eukaryota > Metazoa > Mollusca > Bivalvia > Lucinida > Thyasiridae > Conchocele > Conchocele bisecta. The sequence goes on from CM055275.1 coordinate 2,726,622, forward strand.
TGATGTAAATTACTGACATAGCTGATCATGAAGTACACCAGTCAACGATGAAATAAGCTACAGTTTGTAACAGAGCGTTACGTTTGTCAATCTCATGGAATTTCCCACGGGAACTTTCAATAGCTTTTAATTACAATACATCCGTTGTGCCTGCCACGTTTTAATAACTTGATGGATGGCTTACATCCTGTTAACTACAGGCTGACCAAATTTGTAGACGTTTTCTTCAGTTGTCAGTGGAATTTCGCTTAACAATCAAATTTGTCATTTATTTTTTCCGTTTCTGTGGATTTTTCTATGAAGTTCTTACAATTGACAATCGGAAAATTGCAACAAAATTTTCACCCATGTGACAAAATCTGCCATCAAGTGTATACTTGGGCTGAATATAATTGATAGCACGTTGTGGACAAACACCTTTGGAATAAATTGCACCATCTCTAAAAATGTTTTCTGTCATATTATTTCTGTAATTTTTCACTATAAGATGTGAAACTAACCGACGGTCTGTGCATCATGTCTTAGATGGCCACTCAATGTATGGCAGAGCTTCAGATAAGGTGCGTATTTGCGTAAATACCCAATTAAAATTGCCAAAAACCCAATTGAAATCAGAAGTAGTGAGTATCAAAAAGCAATGAAAAATTTCTGGTATCTTTATCATGCTACAGAAAACAATAAACAGACCACAAATATTGCATATTTTCTTATTTTTCCATAAAAACACATCTTGGTATTTCATTAGAATTGTCTCCAAGGAGACAATTCTAATGAAATACCAAGATGTGTTTTCATTTAGAAGCAAACTATTGAATAAGTGCGGTCTGCTGATGTGTAAACAGTAGTGTGATGCAAGTCAAAGATTTTTATTTTGACAATGCCACCATACTTTTGACCTTTATGTCTCACTTTTTCGTTGATAAGGTGAAAGGTGAAACGGTTTAACTTCCCAGCACAAGGTAAGGCCATGCAGCGACATTTTGCTGTCAAAAACCAGTTTTTTGTTAAGAATAAAGCAAAAATGAAAAACAGCAGACGGCAATTTCCGTCAACAGCGTAGGAAGGGTTAACTTGACCCAAAACTCTTTGACCAGGAGCTAATTCTTGTCCAAACATACATGAATTCAGCATTTGGCTGCTAATAATCAAAAACATTCAAGGTCTGTGAAGCAACCGAAATAATTACAGCTGAAAGTGAAACCCCCTTTTCAAAAATGCTGGTGACGCCCATGACTGTCATTGCCCTGCTAATTATTATATTGAAAGGCAAACTGCAATCACACTGTAAACCTGTTAAAGGCCCTGTGTTAAAGGCCCTGTGTCTCAATGATGCATCAGATTCAAGGTGTATGATCATGTGGTTACAACAACAACAACAAGTACTGAAACTTCCAGAAGCCCTCCGATTTAAAGTATGTATTCTTTTATAATTCTTTTATTATTATTTTATATGGCGCATCAAACGCGTCCTGTTAAGCTGCATTTGGTGGTATTGGTACTGTGGCCTAAACTTCTGTTGTTTTTTACATATTTGCCGAACTCCCGGGACCACCAAATACAGCTCATGAAGACGCTTTTGCTGCGCCATATTTCATCAAAATCCGTTGCATATTAAGGAAAATATCCAATAGTACTTACTTTGGAGTGGGCGCGCTTTCAACACTTTCAGCCATTGTTGTTGTTGTGGTAACCACGTGATCTTGAGATACAGTATGTCGATATTTGATATTTACTATGGACTGAAAACGACCTACGAAGGCCATTCAAAAAGTTTTGATACGGAGGCTGTATTGCTTATGACGGTGTGCAAGTATGGTGGTTCTAGGTGGTACAGTAACAGAGGTATGGACTTCATTGCTTGCATTGATGCGAATACAGATTTATCCAGTTTTCCATAAATTGTCCGAAAAAAACAAAACAGGCCATATCAGTATGAGATATCGTTACTATAGCAACCGCTGTTGGAGCATGTGGAGCAACTCTGCATCGAGTCATAATATATAGAGAATACCAGGGGGTCGTTTCACTAAACTTTGTACGATTAAAATGTTAGTAAGTGCAAATTTAGGATCGTCTGGAAAGTTCAATTGATGGATTTAGATTTATTGAGCATAGGCTGTTATTTTTTATTTGATGTGCAATGATCATACTTAATAGTCTGTCGAAAATATTATTTTTTCAGATGACGCATTTAATTAGTATAAATAATTAAAAAATATTATGCCTCATTTGCATATGAAAATAGCCTGGTACCACCGTGAGTCACTATCAGTATTACGAAATAATTATATCTGTATAGCGGAGACTGGTAATTTTCAGAAGTGGTTTAATAGTGACACAATTATACACTTATTTAATTCCTGTAAACAACAGTTTGTGCCTACTGAGTGGGCATGCACCTTTTAGTAGCCAAACGTTTGCCGACAGAAAAATGTGGAATAGACCGTAGTGTAGTCATTATGGTTATGAAAGACAACTGTAAATACTTGTAACAATGGAATTGCGGTGCTTAACTCCCTTTCATACAATTTACCATACACCGCTCAGTTGAAGCAGTCTGGAATAAGAGGCGCGGATCCAGGATTTCGGGTTAGGGGGGGCGTAACATGTTTGCAATACTTTACTATATTATCGACTACGCTCATTCGTTGACCGAGCAGAGCTCCAGATAGCGCTAGGTGGGTCCTGCGTTCTGGCACATTTTGGAGCGTTTATTTTTTGGCTGCACCCCCACCCCCCCCCCCCCCAATAAACAATAAATTCACAACGAGAACGGAGAAACGAGCCTTGTAACTTGTAAAACATCTGTACTCGGCGAAGTTTAGGGGGGCGCGAGCCGGGTCCCCCCCCCCTGAAACCGCCCATGAATAAGGGGGCTAACTCAGCCACAGACTTGGCGTCCTTTCACTTACATGAGTGATGATTTAATACAATATTTATTAAACGAGTTTACCGATTTCATATGAAACTCGGCATAGCCTCGTTTAGTCAACAAGTTTAATAAAGACCATATTAAATCACTAGTGTATTGTATTATGATTTTTATTATAGGAATGATTGGCCTTTTTGTGGAATTTATCGGGGTATAATCTTGGAAAAGTCGCGGGAATACTGGACGAAGGCCGGAAGGCCTCGTCCAGTATTCCCGCGACTTTTCCAAGTTTATTATAGGAATGAATGTGGCCTTTTTGTGGAATTTATCGGGGTATAAACTTGGAAAAGTAGCGGGAATACTTGAAGAAGCGATAAAAAATTACAATTTTCAAATTATTTATTTTCGAAAATTGTAATTTTTTAAGACCTCGTCCAGTATTCCCACGACTTTTCCAAGTTTATATCCCCATAAATTCAACAAAAAGGCCATTCATTCCTTATAATTCCAGCATTTGAAATAAATTCATCAAGAAAATGTGTTTATTTTCCGTTTTCTTAAGAATTATTTTAACTGCGCCTCACGGTTACGGAAAGTAGTTTGGCGTGGGAGTTTACTGGGATATAAATTTTGGACAGAGACTTGCTACGGGCCAATCAAATGTTAGGGAATTGTGTAAATATTTTTGTGCTGGAATTATTACACCGTGTTATTAAACTGTTAAAGCCCATTTTATACAATAAAATACATTATTACTCAACTCCCTACCCTAAAAAAGTTGATATTAAATAGTTTCGACTAATTCCCTGGGTTTTGACGTGCTTGGGCAATAGTTCCGTGTGACCTGTCAATTATAAATTCCGCGTGCCGGTCAATAGTAAAAACTATTTCACCCCTGAAAATCATGACGTCATGATTTTTGTCGAAGATTACGTCATAAAATTCAACGTAGATCGTCTGTCCCAAATTTATGTTCATTGTGTCATATATACTATTTACAGATTGAGTAAGAAAACAAGTTATTTCATTAGTCACAACATATTGCCCCTCGGTGCTGTGGACGACCCGATGCCCTCGGCCTGTGGAATAAAATAGGTCAAGGTCAAAAAAAGGTCACATGTTGGATAGTGGTATGTGTTGGGCACCCATTGGTTATGAAGTTTTGCAAATATGGTTGTTCTAGGTGGTACAATTACAGAGATATGGACAAAACACAAAAACATAACATTGAAAATGGCCATTGGTGATGATGGTGTGCAAGTATGGTGGTCCTAGGTGGTACAGTAACAGAGGTATGGACAAAACACGAAAACTTAACATTGTGGACATTGCCGCCGACCGCCGCCGCCGCCGCCGCCCGCCGCCGACCACCCAGCTTTCGCCAATCCAATAGCCGTGATTTTTTAAAAATAAAAACATCTTGGATACTGTACGGAGGAATAATTTTGCGGTGTTTTTTTCTGCGGTTTTCTTTCATAATAATTATTTGCGGTGATTTGAATTCGCGGTCTTGAAAAATAACATTCGCGGTGCATTGAAGTCGCGGTTTATGGTTCGTTCCGCCAAAAATGGATGGACAGGATGTCACATTCTCCAGGAAAAAGTAGCCTCAAGCATGTGACAAACAACAAACAAATCCGCTGTCACTGTCCAAGTGTGAACGGTTTATTGTTATTTATTGACCTGAAGCCTATTTCATCAACATTGCAAAGTATACTTTAGTAGCAAAGTATACTTTGAGGGAGAAATTTTCAATTTTATGATAAATTTATTAATTTTTATTATACTGAATTTATTACATTATCACAGCCAATTTGGCTGTGATAATGTAATAAATTCAGTATAATAATTCTGCATACTTTTAATCATGAAATATATGCATTTGTTAGTTCTATATGAAATAATGCATTTCAGGAAAAATAAATGATTACTCCCTCAAAGTATACTTTGCTAGTAAAGTATACTTTGCAATGTTGATGAAATAGACTACTGAAGTCTCCTTATGATACGCTCGTTTCCTTAGTGATTACTAAAGGGAATTAACTCATGGTCACTTAGCACATGAGAAAAAAGGATCGTCTAAATGTATAGGTTTTTTTCCCATTATGCAGACTGATAAAGATTGACCTGCAAATTTGCTGTTTACACTGCCAATTAATATTAACCCTTTGAACCTGAAAGCCCGCCAAAGCCGGGTTTGCAAATTAACTCATGGTCACTTAGCACATGGAAAAAAGGATCGTCTAAATGTATAGGTGGCAAATACGGTATTTGTCCAGAACAGAGCCTCACTACAGTAGTCTATAAAATATGAAAATATATCAAAAATACTTTTACTCGTCTTTTTTGTGTTTTGTTCCTATTATGCAGACTGATAAAGATTGACCTGCAAATTTGCTGTTTACACTGCCAATTAATATTAACCCTTTGAACCCAAAAGCCCGCTATAGCCGGGTTTGGAAACAGTTCTGTAGCAGATTTCATCAAAATTGCAAAGTATACTTATCTAGCAAAGTATACTTTGAGGGAGTAATCATTTATTTTTCCCAAAATCTATGATTTCATATAGATCTGACGACTGCATATATTTGATGATTAAAAGTATACGGAATTATTATACTGAATTTATTACATTATCACAGCCAAAATGGCTGTGATAATGTAATAAATTCAGTATAATAAAAAATAATTAATTAATCCTTAAATTGACAATTTCTCCCTCAAAGTATACTTTGCTAGATAAGTATACTTTGCAATGTTGGTGAAATTAGGCTACAGATCCAGCTGAGCCGGCTCGTAACAAGCCGTCTCAACAGGAGTTTGCACTTTTTGTAAGTAATTTTCATATCGTTTGTGGAGTATAACTAGAAAATGTGTTCATAGAACACGGATGCCCCACATACCGCTTTGATAATAAACGAGGCAAAATTTCAGGTCCAAACGGGGAGTTAATCCATGATCAAATAAAAAATTGAATAAACTTTGCACATACACTCATCATAAGGAAGCTAAATACCAAAATTAAGGTTTGTAGCTAGTATGGTTTAAAAGTTACAAGGTTGGTGACGGACGGACAGATGGACAAGGGTGGGTAACACTAAATGCCCCCTCCCCTATTGTGGTGGGGTATAGAAACACCCCCTTTTCATAAATGGACAATTGGATCGGTTACCCGTTGGTTATGAAGTTGTGCAAGTATGGTGGTCCTAGGTGGTACAGTAACAGACAATAATTCTGCCATGGAAGCGGTATTGCGCCTGCCGAGGCATTTGACCGTGTTGTGAAAAAATTAACTTTAACGCATTTGCCTTACCAAAAAAACGGACGACGCGGACAATGAAGCCGATGACGAAAAAAGCGCCGACAAAAAAATGGACCTATGGACTTGGATGCCTCCCGCCACCCGCTCATCCACCCGCCCATCCGCCTGGCTTTCGCCAATCCAACACGGCTAAAAAACATCATTTTGTTGTGGTACATCACATATATTAACTCTTTGCATGCTGGGAAATTGTGGGCTATAAATAGTTCAAAAATAGCAGATGACAATTCATTATATTTTCTTTCTCCTTATAAATGTCATGAATATGTCTTGGAATTTCATTAGAATTGTGCCCGGAGGACACAATTCTATTGAAATTTGAAGACATATTTACAGAGAGAAATAAAACATATACTCCTAATTTGTTTGGCGGATATTTTCACTGCTAGCATGCAATGAGTTAACCGAGTTTTTCCAGTAATAATTAACACAATAACACACATTTGCCTTGCTGAATACCAAGGTAACATTTCCTTTTGATTGCTGTATCATCTATCTGATTTCCCCCGGGGGTGGGGTAATTACATTAGACCCAAGTATCAAGGCAGTGCAGAGGTTACTCCAGAGATGACACCAAATGAGACAGGGCGTGTGATTTTGTACCTTCGGACATATGCGTAATTTCATGAAATATGTTTACAAAATTTACAATATTTTCATAAATTAAGTAAGAAATTTTCAGAGTACATGCGGAATATAATTCTATATTCCGCATGTACCAGTACTCTGAAATTTTGTCAACTTTTGACATCATTTGCGGAAAATAGTGTAAATTTTGTAACCGTATTTCATAAAATTGCGCAGATGTCCGAAGGTACAAAATCACATGGCGTGTCTCAAATATGTTTGTAACGCCCACACTGATAGTGTTGCAACACCCACACACTCGGTAATATTCTTATGTCAGAATGACACGGTGAACAAATTGCAGTATGTGGCGTACCAAATTATTGAAATTAACCCTTTCAAAACTACAGGCCTGTATAGTGAGTGGTATTGGCAAATAGTGTAGATCCAGATGAGCCGGCTCGTGACGAGCCGCCTCATCAAGATCTTCACTTTTTGCAAGTAAATTAATATTTTTTTAGAAAAAAGAAACAAACCCACTTTTATAAATGGACTACATAGTCTGAAAATCATTTTGTGACAATTGGATTGGTAGTCCATTCAAGTTATTTTCGGGTGAATGGGTTAATATTCATATGTCAGAATGACACGATGAACAAATTGCAATGGTATACCAAATTATTGAAATTACAAGCAAAAGTGAAGAGATCCACTCGCCGAACACGACTGACTACATGTATCAGTAAAATATACTTTGCAAGACTATATTGTTATACAATTCTTTTCCTTGTGCCTTGCTAAGAATTGTATAACAATACAGTCTGTAATATTTTCCATAATATCATGTTGCAAGTTGACAAGAAATTCAGTGCCAAATTCAGCTCATCCAATTTGGCACTGAATTTTATAGTCAATTTTCGTTGCGATGCAGGCAAAATATAAATAGTTTTCGAAATCAATATCAGCTTATCTCTTTGCATGCTAGCAGTGAAAATAACAGCCAACAAATTAGGAGTATTTTTCTTATTTTTCTCTGTAAATAAACCAGGCACGAATACACACCTCCCCATACTAGTGAGTTACATACCGTCACATACTTCCATGCCAAAATGAAATTCGTCCCCGAATTCTATATTTAGTCGTCTCTGAATTCCATATTTTCGGTACATTTTGGGCAGTATTTATCAGTCACGGTCCCTTGTTGGGCGCAAAATGTCACAGTAATGCATACTGGGGCACGAACCCGGAACCTCTGGTTTACCTACCATAACCGACTGAGCTAACTGGGCACCAATACACACCTTCTCCCCATAGTGAGTTACATTGTATGTACCGCGACATACTTCCTTGCCAAATATTGTCACAGTCAACGACACAAATACGTCCCAGACAGTGACCTGATCTAGTATTAGACACCACTACTATACCAGATCACCCACAAAATTAGACAATAAAATATCTCATTGGCAGGAATTAGACAGCCAAACAATTATTAGGATGATATTACAAGTCCATTGTGTGTCTCCAATACCGTCATATCTATTTAAATACATCATTCACTAGGAATTAGACGCGCTATATTCCAGGGCTCCAGATAAGGAATTAGTAATTGAGTACTGTCACTCCATCATTTCTGAAGCAATTGGGTAAATCATTTTAATCATGTTAATTAAATAAAATCACACTACTGTTTGCACATAAACAGACAGCAATTATTGAATGGTTTGCTTCAAAATGAAAACACGTCTTGGCATTTCATTAGAATTGTCTCCTTGAAATACCAAGATGTGTTTTCATGGAAAATAAGAAAAATATGCTATATTTGTGGTCTGTTTATTGTTTTCTGCAGCATGATAAAGGTACCACTGTTTGATACTCGCTACTTCTGATTTCAATTTGGTTTTTGGCAATTCTAATTGGGTATGTAAGCAAATACGCAGCTTATCTGGAGCTCTGATATCCACCAGTACAAGATCTTACATGAGTGATGATTTAATATGATCAATTTAAATACGTTTACTGATTTCATGAGAATCGGGGATATACCGGGTTTCTTATGAAATTAGTCGACACGTTTAATAAATAACATATTAAATCATCACAAATGTTAGATTATATTTATTGCATAAGCACATCATCATACACTGAAGTTGTACTGGTCAGTGAGTGGTCACCAAACGTGTTTTCTGCAACAAGCTGTGATTTGCGTATTTATTACACTAGTCAGGGGTGGATCATCCAGCATTTGGGGGGGGGGGTTGTCCTATTTTCGAGCTCCACGGATATAAATTTTCCTGTGGGGCATGCCCCCGGACCCCGCTAGCATATGCAAGGGGGGTCCGGGGGCATGTCCACCAGGACAACTTTTGAAATCTAAATGTCCAGAAATGCACTTTCCTGTGTTTTACGGCATTTAAATTCAGACTCCCAACTGGTGGTAAACTGTGATCTATGTAAACTCCATGGCTGAATGGGGGGATTGCAACCCCGGAACCCCACCTGAGCCTCCAGATCTGCCCCTCATTGCATATACGTTTCCTTATTGAAAACACACCACGGACATGTATGTAGTATGAAGCCCCCCTCTAGATCTGCCCCTGCTAGGGTATTATGATTGTTATTACACCGTGTTAGTACACTGCGAGCGCCCATTTCATGGAATAATATCATGTATTAGTTTATAAGGTTCATACACAACATGTATTATACACAACATGTATTATACACAACATGTATTATACACAACATGTATTATACACAACATGTATTATACACAACATGTATTATACACAACATGTATTTGTATTATACACAACATGTATTATACACAACATGTATTATACACAACATGTATTATACACAACATGTATTATACACAACATGTATTATACACAACATGTATTATACACAACATGTATTATACACAACATGTATTATACACAACATGTATTATACACAACATGTATTATACACATACACAACATGTATTATACACAACATGTATTATACACAACATGTATTATACACAACATGTATTATACACAACAATGTATTATACACAACATGTATTATACACAACATGTACTATACACCAACATGTACTATACACAACATGTATTATACACAACATGTATTATACACAACATGTACTATACACAACATGTACTATACACAACATGTACTATACACAACATGAATTATACACAACATGTATTATACACAACATGTACTATACACAACATGTATTATACACAAACATGTATTATACACAACATGTACTATACACAACATGTATTATACATCAACATGTATTATACACAACATGTATTATACACAACATGTACTATACACAACATGTATTATACACAACATGTATTATACACAACATGTACTATACACAACATGTATTATACACAACATGTATTATACACAACATGTACTATACACAACATATTATACACTAACATGTATTATACACAACATGTATTATACACAACATGTATTATACACAACATGTACTATACACAACATGTACTATACACAACATGTATTATACACAACATGTACTATACACAACATGTATTATACACAACATGTATTATACACAACATGTATTATACACAACATGTATACACAACATGTATTATACCAACATGTATTATACACAACAGTATTATACACAACATTGTACTATACACAACATGTATTATACACAACATGTATTATACACAACATGTATTATACACAACATGTATTATACACAACATGTATTATACACAACATGTTATTATACAACATGTACTATACACAACATGTATTATACACAACATGTATTATACACAATATGTACTATACACAACATGTATTATACACAACATGTACTATACACAACATGTATTATCACAACATGTATTATACACAACATGTACTATACACAACATGTATTATACACAACATGTAATTATACACAACATGTATTATACACAACATGTATTATACACAACATGTATTAACAACAACATGTATTATACACAACATGTATTATACACAACATGTATTATACACACACAACATGTATTATACACACACAACATGTATTATACACACAACATGATTATAACACACACAACATGTATTATACACACACAACATGTATTATACAACATGTATTATACACAACAGTATATACACAACATGTATTTATACACAACATGATTATAACACAACATGTATTATACACAACATGTATTATTACAACATGTATTATACACAACATGTATTATACACAACATGTTATACACAACAGTATTATACACAACATGTATTATACACAACATGTATTATACACAACATGTATTATACACAACAGTATATACACAACATGAATTATACACAACATGTAATTATACACACACAACATGTATTATACACAACATGTATTATACACAACATGTATTAGTACACACAAACATGTATTATACACAACATGTATTATACACAACATGTATTATACACAACATGTATTATACACAACATGTATTATACACAACATGTATTATACACAACATGTATTATACACAACATGTATTATACACAACATGTATTATACACACACAACATGTATATACACACAACATGCATTATAACACACACAACATGTATTATACACAACATGTATTATACACACACAACATGTATTATACACACACCATGTATTATACACACACAACATGTATTATACACACACAACATGTATTATACACACACAACATGTATTATACACACACAACATGTATTATACACAACATGTATTATACACAACATGTATTATACACAACATGTATTATACACAACATGTATTATACACAACATGTATTATACACAACATGTATTATACACAACATGTATTATACACAACATGTATTATGTATTATACACAACATGTATTATACACAACATGTATTATACACAACATGTATTATACACAACATGTATTATACACAACATGTATTATACACAACATGTATTATACACAACATGTACGCGAGTCTGAGACAGTCGTCTCTTGGGAAACGTGAAAAGTTGCCGGAATAATGAAGTCTGGCAGCAGGCAGTGATGCAAACAGAAAACAATGGAACAGAACAATGATAAAAACATGTCACTATCTGTAGTTGCTGTCGCACGATCAATACCAGGCATCTGCTGATCACAGGCGGCCGGCCTGGTCATATATACAGGCTCCAGATAAGTAATTGACCAAATTTTGTTATTTCTTCATCAAAAATGGCAAGTTGGGAGTGCTTTAGAATCGTCTCATTCAGACGATTCTAAAGCACTCCCAATTTGCCATTTTTGATGGAGAAATAAGAAATTTACCTCCAAATTATGCACCTTAATTGGAGCTCTGAGTACCTCCCCTTGAACAAGGCCATTGTGTCCGAAGCATATGGCAGGCTCCAGATAAGGAATTAATAATGGAGTATTGTCACTCCATCATTTCTGAAGCAATTGGGTATTCATCAATCGAAAAGGACTGAATAAAAATGTGGAATGTGTCACATTGCCGGGCGCGACAGTTGATGTCACATACAGAAAAATTCAAATATATGACCTGAAACAATTCAATAATATAATTCTATATGTCGGCGGCAATGACGCTTCTCAGACATGTTGACTCTGAATTATTTGAAGAAAAATATGAACAGATGTTGAAGTACGTGAAAAGGGGCAATACATCATGTAACTTATACATCTGTAATTCATGTCCTCGTGGCGATGTTGATGTAAAAGACTTCAACGAGATAATACAACGCCAATGTGACGAACATGATGCCAAACTTATTGATACACACTCGGCCTATTTTGACAATAGTGGGCAATTAAGGAGCTATTTCTATCGACCAAGAGATAATATTCATCTTTCAAGCTCCGGAACCAAGCGACTCCTTGGAACAATAAACCAACATATCCAAATAGTGGATAACTTTGAACAATGTATACACGATTCATATAATAGAAATCGACAACGGCATACATGCCAGAATGACTGGGACCGAGTTACAAGAAACCCTGAACAGCCACTCTGTCGAGGTGGGAATCGTCATAATGGACACATGGGTGGACGGACAAACATGCGAAGAGAAGACCAGTACGGTCGACATCACAGACCAAATCAAGGGGGAGCTCGGGATAGGTGTATGAAATGTGGTCTCGACAATCATAGCACCAGTGAATGTCGGTTTATAAATCAGCTGCAATGTTTTAAATGCAAGTTGATGGGACACAAAGACGCCATCTGTTGGAATGTATAGGACATTGGCGAAGGTGCCAGTACCCCTCATAAACAGTATACATGTACCAAGCTCAACAAGTTTAACCTGTATTCTGAGGAAACATTATTTTCTTTGTTGGGACATATTTGTGATCAGTGCAATCAATTTTCATGCTATTGTGATCAAATAGAAAATAGAAATATAATGAATACTGTTTATTTAGAAGATACTTTTACCGAGCATCAGAAAATGAAAACAATTTGTATGAATTATCAACACTGAATGATATCTCGATTTCTGTTAATGAACATGAAATTAATGTGTTTGAAAATTCTGTGCATGCATGTAGTAGTGATTCTTCCAGGAGTGCCCATGATATGTTAAATCTTCATTTAGATGCGAAAGGTTTGAAAATTGGACATATTAACATTCAAGGAATGACAAACAAAATAGACCAAGTGAGGGTAATGCTAAATGAATGCAATAATGATGTTCATGTTCTAGGTATTAGTGAATCAAAATTGAACAGTGTACACCCAGATCATTACTTCCATATAAATAACTTTCAATCATTCTATAGAAAGGACAGGATTATAACGAAAGAAAGACCAGCAGAAGGTGGGGGTATTCTTGTATATGTTAAGGATGGAGTGAGTTGTAAGAGGAGAGGGGATTTAGAGAATGATATGCTTGAATGTTTATGGATAGAAATTTTCCCTAAAAATAGTAAAAGTTTTTTTAGTAGGAAATATGTATAGGAATCCAAACGAGTCTGTGAAATGGAATGAAGAATTTGAAAATCATATTGAGAAAATATTACAAGAACAAAAAGAATTCTACTTTCTAGGCGATTTTAACCGGGATCTTGCTTAACAACAAATAAGCAAAGGTTGGCTCGATTTTATGGAACAATTTGGTCTCACACAGGTAGTAAATACACCAACAAGAGTAACAGACCATTCTGAGACACTCATTGATCATATTTACTGTAGTGTAAAATCAAATATGAAATACAGTTAACGTGCCTAAATTAGGGTTAAGTGACCACTTTCCTATATTTATAACAAGAAAAAATCTAATTCAGCAATACCTAAAAACACTCATTATAGTAATAACATATAGATCTTTTAAGAATTTCAATGAAACAGATTTTATAACTGACCTTGAAACCGTTCCTTGGGATATAGTAAAAATGTTTGATGATACAAATGATGTAATGGACGCATGGTCAAAACTTTTCTTGGATATTGTGAACACCCATCTACCAATGAAGCAACACCGAGTTAAACGTAAGCAACAGCCAAAGTGGCTAACACCAGACATAATGGATGCAATGAAAATGAGAGACAGATTTAAATCACTCAATAATGACACACAATACAAATTACATCGCAATAAAGTAACTGAATTGATTAAAAAGTCGAAAAAAGCACAATATACTGCCATTCTAAATGAAAATAATAATAAACCTGCAAGTGTTTGGAAGCTATTTAAAGAAGTAGGAGCTAGCAAAAGAAATTCACCTGCCACAGTATTTTCTCTAAATGTTGATGATAAAAATATTGAAAGCCCCCCGGTCGAAATTGCAAATGAATTTAACAAGTTCTTTGTAACAATTGCATCAAAAATAAAAGAACCCACCAAACTTTCCAATTTCAAAAAGCTCAGTTCATTTTGTGATAAAAAGGTGCCTCAAGACACCCATTTCAATATTCCAGAAATAACAAAAGTGCAGGTAGAGAAATATTTAAAAACAATTGATGTTTCAAAAGCAACAGGTTTAGATGACATTGGCCCAAGATTGTTGAAAATTGCCGCACCCTACATTTCTGACAGCATAACACATTATGTAACCAAAGTATTAAAATGGGAATATTTTTCCAGAAAAATGGAAAGTGGGGAAGGTGACTCCATTATTTAAAACAGGTGATAAGAGTGACCCAAATAATTACAGGCCGATATCAATTCTTCCAGTGCTATCCAAACTCTTAGAAAAACATGTTCATGATTGTTTGATGGCCTTCCTAGTTACTTTCAATTTGCTACATGAAACACAGTCTGGTTTTAGGCCTAAACATTTCATGTGAGAACTGCACTAGCATGCATGATTGATAACTGGTTAGGTGCAATAAATAATGGGAGAATTATTGGAGCTGTCATGGTTGACTTTAAAAAAGCATTCGATTTGGTTGATCATTCTCTCCTGCTCAAAAAGCTATGTCACTACAAATTCTCAAATACCACAATTAACTGGTTTTCGTCTTATTTACGCAATCGAAGTCAAAAGGTATCGACTAATAATACAGTATCTAAAGCAGAGTTCATCACATCCGGGGTCCTCAGGGCTCTATTAGGGCCACTTATGTTTTTACTGTTTATAAACGATTTGCCTTTATACACAAACGTAGTTAACACTGACTTATATGCTGATGACACAACACTTTACGAAATGAGCAAATCAATACAAACGGTAAAATCAAATCTTGAAAATGCACTAGAAAAACTGTCAAAGTGGTGTACTAAAAATGGAATGGTTATTAATGCAACGAAAACAAAGGTAATGTTAGTAACTACGCACCAAAATCAAATACGTTTGGACATTAACTGTTTGAGATTAAAACTTAATGGTGAAATTTTAAATACTGTATCTAATGACAAAATCCTAGGTGTTCATATCGATAATAACCTAACCTGGTCAACTCATACCGACAAAATAGCGAAGAAAATTGCAACCAATTTATGGCTTCTTAGCACAATAAAACATTTTTTGTCGTTCGCACACCGCGTACAATTCTACAAAACATACATACAGCCACATATTGACTATTGTAGTATTATATGGGGAGGTACATCTCAGACCAATCTGACCAGATTGTACAACCTGCAAAAAACGAGCCTGCAAAATAATTACTAGATTATAGTATATGATATAGTTAAAAGCATGGAAGAACTAAAAATATTAAGTGTTTATGAACGTATATTCTTAAGAAAAGCCAAATTTATGTTTAATGTTAATAGAAATAAAACACCAAGTTACATTAATGAATTGTTTCACTTAAGACACACAATGAAAATTTACCAACATTAAGATCCACAACCTCCAAAAATTATATTACTCCAAGACCACATAAAGAAATCTTCAAACAAAGCATATCATATTCTGGCTCTATTATTTGGAACTGTTTACCTGCCAATATTTAAAAACAATAGATACTGCCACAAAATTTCACTGCCAATTCATTCAATGGATGAAAGCAAAATGATCTGGAGAATTATGTCATTGACACTACGACTTTCCGTGTAATTTCGCATCTTATATATATAATGAATGAATGTGTGTATATATATAGTGTATGTCTATGTGTGTTTACCATTGGAAGATTGATGGTACATTTTGTATGTGCACAATTATTAGCTATGTGATTGTATGTGATTGTATGTGTGTTGTTGAAGTATAGACATCAGCAGGGAAAACAGATGGACTATCACACTTTAATGCTTTGCATGCTGAAAAATAAATGACTATAAATAGTAAAAAATCAGCAGCCGACAATTTGTTATCTTATTTTCTTATTGCTCTCTGAATACTGTGAAGATATGACATGCAATTTCATTAGAATTGCGTTGTCACAACGCAGTTCTAATGAAATTCCATGACATATTTGGCTGTTGTTTTCATCGCTAGCGTCCAAAAAGTTAAGAGCTTTCATCTCTC
This sequence comes from Conchocele bisecta, assembly GCA_029237695.1. Lineage (NCBI taxonomy): Eukaryota > Metazoa > Mollusca > Bivalvia > Lucinida > Thyasiridae > Conchocele > Conchocele bisecta. The sequence goes on from CM055275.1 coordinate 2,743,371, forward strand.
GATTGTATGCCAACCATTTATGTCTGTCTATGCAATTGACAGCTGCAGGTTTTGGAGAAATGTTTGAGTCCAGTGTTTAGCCATGGGTTGGTTGTACAAATGTATGTTTGCTTGTTGCGTCATGTTTTAAACTTTTCCTTTAACTCTGTACATTTTGTATATACATGTATGTAAGTCTGTGAGGGCCTCATGGAAGATTAGTTTATAACTAAATGTGTAACCCTCTTTAAATAAAGTCTATTATTATTATTATTATTATTATTATTATTATTATTAACAGTAGACGACAATTGTTGTGTTAAACAAGAAATCAGTTACAGGTATGGGTGTACCCTCAATAACATTATCACATAGTCATTTCACCTTCACTTGGAGAACTGGGGCCCGTTTCACTAAACTTTGTAAACTTCGTACGACTAAAATGTTCGTAAGTGCAAATTCAAGGTGTATGATCACGTGGTTTCCGAACCCGATTTTACGACATGACGTAATCTATGACGTCATTTTTACAGTAGATTTTCATTTAAATCTTCCTAACAAACGGACGGATTTTGATGATATGTAGCGCACCAAATACGATGTCATATGTGTTTTATGGGTGCTCTAAACGTTCTTTACAATAACTTATAAATTTCACAAAGAATCGAGTACCGTTTATTTCTTACATTCACATGCTCTAGTTTTTATTTACATTTACGGTAACCGATTCTTCGTCAAAACGACATAATTATGAGATTAAAGCCGCCTATGCAATAAAGGGCAACGTGTACCGCATTTGCTGCGGTATATTTCATAAAAATATGTAATTCCATTAGCAAGATATTAAAGGGAATCTACTGTAAACACACCTAAAAAACAAGACGTCATGTCGTTCGGAAACCACGTGATCCCCACCTTGAAATTTAGGATCGTCTGGAAATTACAATTAATGGATTCACATTCATTGAGCATAGTCTGCAATAAATGTAAATCCATTAATTGTTTACAAGAAAACATTGTTAATGTGAAATTTTTCATAATCATAATTTTGGACTTGCAAACATTTTAGTCATACAAAGTTGAGTTAAACGGCCCCAGGAGTCGCTTAGGTGGGCTATAGAATGAAGATTATGGATGGTGACAAATACTGGTAAGTACTGTATATGAAATTTCAAGCCAATCCCATTTTCTACATATCTACAAATTAGTACGGCCTGCATGTTGACCCTGCCGAGGTATCTGGTGATCTCAGGGTAAGATATATATATAGCAGCCTTAATAATTAATAATAAAACAAATCAAGTCCTCAGTGACCTTGACCTTGGGTGGTCAGATGTGGGTTGTATGTAAAATAAAGCAGCATCCATAGACACACATTGTGGCCAAATATTATCAAAATCGGTGAAGTTGTTGACGAGTTATTGAAAATAGAAACAAAATAATAACATTTTTGCCTTATAAACTTCTAACTCAGTTGACCTTCATATTGGGCACAGTGGCTGCATGCATGGGACATAAAATGAATATATAGATGATGAATAATAAGCATATAAAGTTTCAAGCCAATCTGACTTACGGTTACAGAGAAAGTAGGTACCGGTGCCTGAAAACTTTAATGCAAATTTTGACAAAAACATTAATGCAAACTTCCAAGTCCTTTACCCTTGTTGACCTTGGGCACAGGGGCCGCATGAGTGAGACACATAATGCATATATGGATGATGACCAATAAGCATACAAAGTTTCAAGCAAATCTGAATTACGGTTACAGAGATAGAAGGTATCTGAAAACTTTAACACAGATTTCAGATTGACTCACGGATGGACGCACAGACGGACGCACGGACACCCGGACGTCATTGTAATCACTATGTCTCGCTTTCCACAAGCAGGCTCGACAAAAATTTTTAAGTGCCCTTATCTAGCTAAATGAGAGGACTTTTCAATTTATACATCAATTAAATAAGATTTTAAATTGATGAAATAAAATATTTTTCATCATAAAAGTGACTGATAATTTAATAAATACACTACATGAATAAAGAATAACCATCAATATCAATAATCTGGTTAATATGAAATAATGTGTTTTAGTGTAAATAAATAATACTACCGCAAAGTGCACTATGGTAGATTAGAGCACTTAGCACTTTGGTGAAATTTGGTACAGACATCAAGTACAGATCAGGGCTCCAGAAAAGGAATTAGTAATTGAGTCAACAAAATATTCACATCGAGAAAAAATACATTCAGCCCTGAAATTAGAATAACCCGACCTGGTGCCAGGTCCATACCACACCAAAGTCATTTGGCCACTTTTATTAACCCTTCCTACGCTGTTGACGGAAATTGCCGTCTGCTGTTTTTCATTTTTGCTTTAATTCTTAACAAAAAACTGGTTTTGACAGCACATGAGAATCGTCTCCACTGGAGACGATTCTCATGTGCTGTCAAAACCAAATTTTTGTCGAGAAATATCGAAAATAAAACATTTCCAGCAGACGACAACATTTAATTCAGCGTAGTAAGGGTTAATATATTTTACTTGTTTGAGATGTTCGTTTGTCAACCAATAATTTCTGAAGCAATTGGGTATTTCAAAATTTTAATTGGGTAAAATAAAATCACACTACAGCTTACACAGACAATTCTAATGAAATACCAAGAAGTGTTTTCATGGAAAATAAGAAAAATATGCTATATTTGTGGTCTGTTTATTGTTTTCTGCAGCATGATACAGGTACCACAACATTGTTATTGCTTTTTGATACTCGCTACTTCTGATTTAAAGTGGGTTTTTGGCAATTTTAATTGGGTATTTAAGCAAATATGCAGCTTATCTGGAGCTCTGTGCTTGTTTGTTTAGAAGAAGGACTCAATCACTTCTGCATTACGGTACTTTGTGATATTCATTTCACCTGCTTGAATGAACAGTGTATAACTTTTCAAAATACATTTGTCTCATTAGACACAACCCACCTTTCTGGCTTCTTCCACTTCTTCTCCCAACTCCAGTCACGTCACCACGAGATTCAGCACTGCTGCTACGTCGTCTATCCGTGAGTGTGCCATCCCTGCTGCGTTCTACACTGGCAACTCTGTAATCTTGTCCTCTATCACGGTTTGTGGTCTCAGTGTGGTTTATCCCTTCATGTTTATTACTGCTACGAGGCCCATTATCGTTTTCTCTATGTTCATTACTTGAATTTCTTTGATAATCTTCTCTACGATATTTAGTATCTCTGCTATTTACTTCTTTACTTTCCTTATTCCGATCCCTCTGATAATTTTTTCTGTGATATTGACAAACATCGGCACTATCTGCTCTATTTTCCATACTCCTATCCCTTTGATAATTTTCTCTACCATATTGAACAACATCTCTACTATCATGTTCTCTACTTTCCCTACTCGAATCCCTCTGATAATTTTCTCTGCGATATTGACCATCACGGGTATTTTTCTCCATGCTTTCATAACGAGTATCGTTTGCTCTATTTTCCATACTCCTATCCCTCTGATGACTTTCTCTGCGATATTGACAAACATCTGCACTATCATTTGCTCTATTTTCCATACTCTGATCCCTCTGATAATTTTCTCTGCAATATTTACTACCACAGGTATTTTTCTCCATGCTTTCATAACGATTATCAGTAGCATAATTTTCTCTGCAAAATCTGCTGCCATCTGCAATACCAAATTCCTTCATCTCGTTGCTTCTATTCCCCTGGTCCTGTGCCCTGTTTTCCTTATTGTTATCACTACGAGGTTTATTATCTTTTTCTCTATTTTCTGTGCTTATATCCATGTGATAACTTTCTCTGCTGGATTTACTAGTATCACCATAACGTTTTTCTTGGCTTTCTGTCCTAGTATTGCAGTTATCCATCATTTTCCCACTTCCGGCGTCTTTAGCATATGTATCAGCAATTGCTTCTGCAGCTTTCTTATTAGATATATTATCTGTAGCTGGATAAACAATGTACGCAGTATTTGATTGGACACCCGTACTCCTCTTATACAAGGCTTTGTCACTATTCCTTTGTTGAAAATATTTCTCTCTTTTATCCTGTTTTACGATATAATCTCTGTATATTTCTTTACCCTCCTTTTGTTTGGTAACATAATCCACCTTACCTTCAGGTATATCATGACTATCTGCCTTCTGCCATTTAGCCTCATCAACTCCCTTTAGTTTCTCAATAACATCTCCCTTTAGCTGAGTAGCAATGTTCTCTTCAGTGGATTTATACTTGGCATAATGCTTGACATTTTCATACCGATGGTAGATTTCTTCTTTGTCCTGCATTTTTTTTGGCACATTTTCATAAGTATGGTACTTGGATTTCTGCCTTTGTTTCCTCTGTAGCGGTACATTTTCATCATTGGATCTTGATTGCCAGTCACCAGTATCGGTGCACTCCCTATCATTATCAGATTCATTATCAACACTCTTCTGTTTCCGCAAACTACATCTTGTCCGTCCCGAAGCATATGCTTCATGTTTCAATTGCTGAACTCTATCCAGATTTATGGTCTCTGTATCAGTATTAGAAGTCTTCGCCCTCTCCCTCACTTTATCTATTCCCTTAACATGTTTGGGGCTGACATTGTCATGTAATCCTTGCTCTACAATGGTGTCTGTTGAAACTGTTGTATGTTTTTCGGCATCCATAACATTATCCATATAATTAGCATGAAATTCAGGGTGACTAATGTTTTGCAAAGATTCATCTGTTGCTTCAAGTATTGTGTGGCTTGAATAATTTGGCTTTGTTTCAGAAGTTGTAATTTTACCATCAATTGTGTCAGAGAGTTGCTCAGCTATGTTACTCTTCATATCAGCTTCATTACTCTTAGCTCCAGAATTCTCAATATCATTAGTATCATCTTCCTCACAAGATATTTGTTCAAGTCGTTTACTCAGTTCATGTTTCATCTGCATAAAAGCGGCATTTTCAAAACTGTGGTCATAACTATAAACACTTTCATCACTTAGAGATTCCAGACTTATCCAGTTATTAACATGTGAATCAACAGTGCTATGTGATGTATCAATACTATCAGAATGATCAACTGAGATATGTGACTGACAGTTGATATTTTCCTTGTTTAATTTACCACCACCATTATCTATTGCTGCTAGTTTCACCCCAACCACCTTATCTGTGCCACTGTCACCTTTAGTGGATTCGTGCAAACTTTTGACAGTGTCGGGATAGTGATAATCACTAATGTTTACATCCAAATGTGGTGGAGGCACGCCTTCAACTTTGGAAGGGACTATATTTTTTGTGGTCTCTGTATCCACGGAGAATACATCATCAAAATCTTCAGCACTTTCATCAAGTAGTATGAACCAGTTATTAACATCGCTTGCATCACTATATTGAGTATCAAGCGCATTTACAATTATCTTGTGTTTGTCCTCAATAGGGTCAGCATTTATTTTTCCATGTCCTTGAAATATTTTATTTTCTATGTAATTGCCACTTTCAACATTGTCCTTTAAAGTCTCACCTTTAGTTTTACAGCCTCCAGTCTCTCTTTCAGAATTTCCAACACCATTCCTTTTTACCAAATACTCAATAGCTGCATTTGCTTCAAGCCCACTTTCACTTAGAACTCCTGGATCCAGTCTGATTGGTTCTATTGATTCATTAATTGTTACAATGCCCTCTATTATTGTGGTGTTGTCATGTTTAAAACTATTATTATCACTGACAATTTCCTTAAGCTCAGCATTACACATGTAAGCCAACTTGGAAATGGTGTCTGCATGTGTATCCCTAGATGGATATTCATCTTGAACAGGGTACGTCACTACAGATGTAATATTATCCACAGCTGTTAATTCAGTATCAAGATTATCTGTGCTATCATCAGATTCATCCAGTTCAAATATCAATGACAACCTCTTCCTCTCTTCCAATGTCAATGGAGCTTCTCTCCGTTTTACCAGAATATTACTAAAATCTTGCACACTTTCTTCACCAAGAATATCTGTATTTATATCAATTTCTTCTTCATTAACTTCATCAGGTTCTGCAGTAGAAATGGCATCTGGAGTTGTACATGAAGATGTTTCATCATAGCAAGATTGTGGTGATTCGATAGTAAATTTCTTTATTACTTCTTTTATAGACTTTTCTAAATCAGAGTCTTGATCAGGAGACATACTTACATTCCCTAATGAGTCATCTACACATGACATGTCATTTTCCAGTGGTATATAAACAGGAGACAAGTCACCAGTTACATCACTCATAATATCACCACTCTCAGTTTTATATTCACATGTACCAAATGTGTGTGCATCTGCCACATAATTACTTACTATGTTACTAATCCTGGCAATAAGAGTACTATCAGTGTGTGTCGTTTCTACTTTGTTTCTTTCAAAGGTATCAAAATCATCATTATCAAATAGTTTGAAACTAATTATTTCCTTGTCTGTTTTGTCAAGTGAAGAATCCGCAAATTCAGTATCACTGTCTACATCAGCAACATAATTGCAGTGTAATTAATATCTTCAACTTCATGTACTTCTAACTGTTTAGGTATTACGTCAAATGCATCATTGGTGTTGCTATTCACAGATTTGTTATCAACATCTACTTCTCCTTCAAACGCATCAGAGTTTTGGTAAGACTTTCTTTCTGTTTCAGTGTCTATTTTAATTGAATCTTCACAGTGATGAATGTCTTGTAAAATTGTAGTACTTATTGGTATGCTAGTCCCTATGACATTAAAACTGTCATGCCCATATACATCAGAACTTTCATTCACAGTGCCGGTGTGTGATGTATCTTGACTTTCATTTACACCTGTGGAAGAACTAATATCCAGGGTTTCTGCACTACCAGCATCACTGATTGATTCAGTTGTCAGATTCGGCTCAAGGTATTTGTTTGTAGATAGGAAATCATTTATATAACCTGAAACAGTGTCTTTAACTGTTTGTGTGCCTATTTCTATTTCATTAACTGGGATATCCACTTTCTCCGTAATAACAAAATCATCAGCCAACTCACATATTTCATCAATATCCTGGATTATTGATGGGTCTATTGTGATATCCTGTGTTAATGTATATCCTGTTTCAATCAGATCAACACTATTATCACATATATCACCATGGCCTCCTTCACCTCCTATTGTACTTGGATAACGTTGTTCTGAATCAGTATAGTTCACATCATTTAATTCATGATCAAGTTCTGACAAATAAACTATATCTCCAACATTATCATATTCAGAAAGTACTTCATCATCAGTTGGTACATTAAGGCAACAAAACGTACCACTGATGTCACTACTTGCAGCTGTAATATTGTCTACAGCCACAACATCAACCTCAGGCAAGCATTTGCTATCTATACCATCACTAGTGTCAGCTGTGTCAACATTAGAGATGACATGAAATTCAGCTGTTTCCAACTGCTTTAAAGCAGTGCTAAAATCTGGCAACTGTTTACTGCCACTTACAATTGATATATCACACTCTGTGCGACTAGATTTGCTAATGTCATCAAGATCAGGTGAAGCACAGTCTTTTAAGAGCTGTTCATATGCCGATACACTTCCAGCTCTAATGAAACTGCCAGTGTCAAATACAATGTCAGTGTCCAGTATCTCACTACTGTCAGGACAGAGATCTGAACCAATTACAGAACTAGTCTCGGTTGATAATTCAAGTACAAAATCTGCATTTTCAAACACGTTGTCACTATACTCTGCTTTGTCAGAAATGTCACTTTCATCAGGTGTTTCATCCGGAACTGAACTGGAATTCACAGTATAAATAGGAAAAACATTTGAAATGTATTCAAAATCACTACCAATGATACTTTCTGAGTTTATTGCAGGACTGCTATCTGCTGATAGTTCTGAAATAGAATTGTCGTCTAGAAATCCTATCTCCTTATACACTTTAGGGACAGCAGCATCAGTTTCACAAAAACACTCACAGCTGTGTCAATAACCGGTGCTTCAACACTTTCTGTAAATGATATAGCATCAGCTTCGGCATTATAACTGTCATTCAAATTGCTGGCTGGATCAATCACTGGTTCAGAAGTATAGTCGGTATCCAATATTTCACATACTGGAGGTGTGTGACATATTGCTGAATTGATTTCGAACACATCTCCAGAATCAGAAAATTGTTCAGCAATAATGTCAGTAGAATCTGTAATAGCTGGCTCACAAAATATTGCTTTGTTGTCAGGTGCGACAAGTACAGAAACGTCCACATTTTCTGGGATGTGCTCGATATAATATGTAGTAGACACTGGTGACTGGGAACGTTTGTCATTGTGTGTCTCAATCAAAGGTTCATTTACACTTTCTAACTGTGTAGTAGATACTGGTGGCTGGCAAATTATGTTTGCATCCGTTTTCTCAGATACAGACAAATCAGACAATTGTTCAGAAGCAGTGTCATTAATAATAGTTATGGAAACAGGTAGTTGACAAACTGTATTTCCATCAAATTTATCAAGTTGAAATGTTTCGGAAATTTGTTCAACAATTGTGTCAGTGTAATCAGCAGTTGACACCTGGGGCGGTACATGTGCGTCCTCATTCGGTGACTCAATTGTAGACACTGTAATGCTATCAATGAGTCCTAAACTATTGTCAATACCATCAGAACCATGTATGAATGGTTCAATATGTTTGTTCACTTCAGTGTTCTCTTTCACAGCTGTACTTGCACTCCCATACAGTGGTACAGAAGCAATATCATCATTAGTAGTTGTAGACTCATCTATGTTTTGAAGGATTGCATCGGCATCATCACAGGCAGATACAAATGCAGATTTGTTCCCATCAGTGGTTTCTGTCACAGGATCATCTTCACTGTCAACTAATTGTTCAGATATATATTTAGCATTATTAGCAGCAGATGATTCAGTCACAAATGTAGTGTCACTTTCAGACAGTGGTTCAGTGGTGTCAACATTGGCAGTTATATACTCAGCTATACACTCAGAGGTTGGTTCAGCAATATTGTCAGCAGAATGAGATTCGGGTATAAATGACTGGCAATCAACAATTGATACTTGGGGTGGTAAGCGGTTGCCCTCATCAGTTGTGCCAATTGCAGACACTTTAATACTTTCGCTGAGCTCTAAGCTATTGTCAATATCATCAGAACTATGTATGTAGGGCTGGCTAAGTTCATTCACGCTGGTGGTCTTTTTCACAGATATATCAACAATTGCAAGCTGTAATTCAGAAACACTGTCAACAAAGGAAATTGCAGATTCATCTAGTTTATCATCAGTGATAGCTACGGATGCAAAGTTGTTCCCATCAGCAACAGGCAGATCTTCACATTCAGCTAGTTGTTGAGATGTGCATTCAACATTATCAGTCATAGATATAGTGTCACTTTCAAGTAGAAGTTCAGTGGTGTTTATGTTGTCAGTTACAGACACATCTATACATTCAGAGGCTGATTTAACAATAGTGACACCATCATGAGAAGTAGGTACAGATGACTGGTAAATGTTGTTATCATCTAAAGTATCAGCCACGGATAAATCTGCACTTATGAGTAATTGTTCCAAATTAGGATCAACTTTTTCTGTAGCAAATACAGGTTTCTGGTACAGTGTGTTCACATCAGTCGTTTCAGCTACAGTTACATGTACACTTTCAGAAAGTAGTTCAGATCCTGTGTTGTCAACATTGGAAGTTACAGAATCATCTATGTGTTCAGTGATCGGTTCTATGTCTGCACCTTCGGGCAAAACTTTATCAGTAGAAAATGCAGGTAGTTGTTCAATTACGTTTCCACTAGTTGTCACTTTGTCAGATTCAGCTGTACTGTCTTGGAATTGAACTGAAATACTTATCAGCATCACATGCAGGAGACTGGCTGTATTTGTCCTCATCAGGTTGCTCAATTACCTGTTCAGTGAAATCTTCAAAAATACTGTTACCATCATCAGAACCAGATATATATTGCTCACCAGTTTTGTTCACATCAATTTTGTCGAACCCAGACATTTCAACAGATTCTGTGAATTGAGGAGATATGTGATCAACATCCCCAGTAGCATATACAGGTAGCTGACATAACCTATTCACACCAATCGGCTCAGTTTCAGACACCTCCCTAGTTTCTGGTATTGGTTCAGTATCAGACGTACATACAGGTAGATTGGCTATTTGATTCTCATCACTTGTCTCAGTAATATATACTTCCCAAATTGCTGGCATTGGTCCACAACTACTGTCAACAGCATCAGGTGTATATACTGGTAGCTGGCACAGTTTATTCACAACTGCTGTGTCAGTCACAGAAACATCCATATTGTCTTGCAATGGTCTCGAAATATTGTCAACAGCATAGCTTGTAGATACAGGCAGCTGGTGTAGTGTGTCAACCAAGGTCTCAGTCGCAGAACTGTCACTGTTTTCTGTAAAATGTTCAGAAATACTGGCAACAGGATTAGTAGCAGATACAGGCAGCTGGCATACTCTATCCACAGTGGTTGTCTCAGTTACAGAAACATCCCTGTTTACTGGTAATGGTTGAGACGTACTGCCAGTTGTACCAGATGTAGAGACAGGAAGCTGGCATTGTTCATCCACATCTGCAACTTCAGTCACAATAATGTCCCTATGTTCTGTCAATGGTTCAGAAATAATAGCAACAGCATCAGGTGTTGATACTGGTAGGTGGCATAGTTTATCCACATCTGTGGTCTCAAGCAGAGGAACCTCGCTATTGTCTGGTATTGGTCCAGGTATACTGTCAATAATGTCAGTAATAAACACAGGCAGCTGGCATAGTTTATCCACATATGTTGTATTAATCACAGGAACCTCGCTATTTTCTGGTATTGGTCCAGAAATACTGTCACTAACATCAGTAGTAGACACAGGCAGCTGACATAGTTCATCAGCATATGTTGTTTCAATCACAGGAACCTCACTATTTTCTGGTATTGGTCCAGAAATACTGTCAATAATGTCAGTAGAAGACACGGGCGGCTGACATAGTTCATTAACATCTGCTGCCCCAGTCACAGAAACGTCCCTATTTGCTGGTAATTGTTCCGGAATAATGTCAACAACATCAGTAGTAGACACTGGTAGATGACACAGTTCATCCACATCTGATGTGTGAGTCACAGGAATGTCCCTATTTTCTGCTAATGGTTCACAAATATTGTCAACAGCATCAGTCGTTGATACAGGTAGCCAATATAGTTTATTCACATCATTTGTATTAGATAAAGACACACCCCTATGTTCTGAAGATGGTTCAGATATACTGTCAACCCCATCAGGAGCATATTTAGGTAGATCACTACATTTGCTTGCATCCATTTCATCAATTAGCAACAAATCTTGAAATTGTTCAGTAGTTTTGTCAACAGTATCATCCACAGTAGAAAAATCCAGCTGGCAATGTTTATTTCTATCCAGTGACTCTGTAACAAATACTTCTACATACACAGGTTGTGGTTCAGAAACATTGTCAATATCATAACCACCAGATGTTGGCGACTGGCAAACTTTGTGTCTATCAGCATCAGCTATTTCAGTTACAGACACATTATCTACTAAACATTCTGAAATATGTTTAACAGCAGCTGTCGATGGTGGCATGAAAAGTTCATCTGCATCATGTTTGTCAATCAGCGACACATTTGAACTTTCCGGAAATGCTGGAATAACAAGGTCAGTTTCACATAAATGTCTAACTGTTTCAGATACAAGCGTAACTGTTTCACATGTAGGTGCTTTGCAGAAAGTGTTTACAACAATTTCACTGTCAACTGCTGATGTGTCTCTCCTTTGAGCTGTGTTGGTGTTATCTAGAATATCATCAGCATAAAATACATCAACTTCCAATACACATTCACTATTGTTGTCTTCAAATTCATCTGACACATTGTTTATCTCTTCTACTTTCCCAGTGGCACTATCATGAGAACTTGTCCCAAAAATGTCTATATCAGTTTCACTAAGTTTCTCTATTTTCACCACAGTTTCATCATCCAGCAAGTCTTCTATCTCAACAAACTCTGTATCCTTTAAGATGTCACTTAGTCCAGCTGGACTTGATTTTCCAAGCACATCACAGAACACTGTAACATCGACATTAACATCACTATCAAATATGTCAGTCCAGTCCGAAGATTTACTCCCAGAATCCCCAGAATCTCTTCTATAGTTGTTGTCACCATCAAATGATAGCGGCTGACTGTCACCTTCATCAGGATTTTTGTCAGTATATCCATTGTCTGCAATCTCACTAATTACTTCATTTTGTTTGTAGACTGGCTCCCTTCCATTTGCCTCCAAATCAGAATTGTCCCACAATTTTACAGTATTCCAGTCCAATGCCTTACAGTCTGGTTCTCTAGTTGTTACATAACGATCTGATTCACTCTGTTGCCAAACAAGATTCCAGTCTGGATATGTGTCACATTGTAGAATTGGTGCCTCTTCTAATTTGATAAAATCCTCCCAGACTGGCAATTCGATTGCAAACTGTTGATGCATGATGTGTGTGAAATTAAATGTCTGCTTCTCGTATCAGTCAGTGATCAATCATAAACAAATGTATCTAACAAGATAAATAACACATCCGAGTATATACAAGCCCGGGCGAAGAAAAGGGACATGAACATGTGTAGGATCAGCGTAGCCCCAGATCATCCTGCACATCTATGGAGTCTGATCAGGGTCTACACTGTTCAAAATTCAGTCAATTAAGCAGACATACTGGTGTCAATACATCACCAAATAGTCAATAATGCAGCCTTACTGCCATCAATAAAATTATTAGATTCCAATCCAAATTTGTAAACAAGAAAAAGATTAGAATATACAATTGTAGAAATGATGTATGTCCCTCCACCGCCAGTAGCCAATATATAAACACGATACATAATTCACTGCCGACCAAATTGGCTAATCAACGCCTGCATTACATTCAATTCATACATTAGAGTATGCTTACAAAACCATTTTCATTCTGAGAATACAAACAACATGTACAGTCTACACTCGTTTATTCAAAAGTCCAGGGGACTGAGGAAAATACTTTGAGTTAACAAACATTTAAGTTAACGAGTTATTACAGAGCTCCAGTTAAGGTGCGTAATTTGACCAAATATTCGAGGTATTTTTCTTAATTCTTCACCAAAAATGGCAAGTTGGGAGTTCTTTAGAATCAATGAGACGATTCTAAAGCACTCCCAACTTGCCATTTTTGGTGAAGAAATAACAAAATTCCCCCCAAAGTTGATCAAATTAGATTGGTCAGTAAGCGAGGCTTACGGAATACCCCCCGCGTGGGCCCAGGTACCCCTAAATATGTAAAATTGTCCATGTGTGTGGGCTTGTGGCCTTGTCTCTGGGCTTAGCGGGGGCGGCACGAACGTGAATGTGAAGCAGATCCGAGCAAGGAAATAGAAGTTATAAGCGATTTCTGTGATGTTAAGTTTTGTAAAGAGACTAAGTATGTGATCTTGACCTTGGGTTCAGCGGAGATATGTCACAGTATGATAGTAGAGCCTTAGAGGAATGTATGCATGAACTATTAAGAATTTTAGATGAAGTTATAACATATTTCTCTGATGTTAAGTTTTGTAAAGAGACCATGTATTTGACCTTGACCTTGGGATCAGCGGGGGTTGGACGGTCATGGAATTGGCACAGCATGGTAGTAGAACCTTACAGGAATGCATGTGTGAACTATTAAGCATTTTAGATGAAGGATATAGAAGTTATAACAATATTTATCTGATGTTAGTTTTGTAAAGTTTTGTGAGACTAAGTATTTTACCTTGACCATGGGATCAGCGGGGTTTGGACGGTCGTGGATTTGGCACAGCATGGTAGTAGAGCCTTACAGGAATGCATGTGTGAAATATTAAGCATTTTATATGAAGGAAATAGAAGTTACAACAATATTTCTCTGATGTTAAGTTTTGTAAAGAGACTAAGTATTTGACCTTGACCATGGGATCAGCGGGGGTTGGACGGTCGTGGATTTGGCACAGCATGGTAGTAGAACCTTACAGGAATGCATGTGTGAAATATTAAGCATTTTAGAAGCAGGAAATAGAAGTTATAACAATATTTCTCTGATGTTAAGTTTACGGATGGACGGACGGACGGACGGACGGACAACCTGACTCCAGTATACCCCCCACAACTCGTTGCGGGGGGTATAATTACGCACCTTAACTGGAGCTCTGTTATTATATAGTGAAACCTGGGACTAAGAATTTGACTTTCCGAGTTATCAGTACTTTGACTTAAGAGAGTTTGAGGTAACAAGTGTTTACTGTATGCATATAATATTGTTATTAGAATAATAATATTTTGTTATTTTTCCTCATAAGCCTATGTTGTGAGCACCATTGGAACTGTTCCACTAACAAACAAGAAACTGCATTGTTAGACACGTCAAATCACCGCCAGCAGCCTCACGAGGGATAATTAGTGACAACATATACATCAGTGACAAGATATAAGAAATAGAGAGAAAATAATCTAAATGTTCATATGCCTAGTAGCGCCATTTTTGTGTAATGGGTGAACTGCTGGACATGAATTGTTTTTATCCCATCAACACAGTGCGTATGGCAGAGCCTCGCCCATCCCGTTTCCTGAGCCTTGCCAGATATTTTTTCCCATTCACGGCACTAACCTACTATTCTCTATCTATTTTCCTTATTTCTCAACCAAAGTATATGTTGTGACCACTCATTTGAACCGTCTCGGCGAGACGGTTCAAATGAGTGGTCACAACATATACTTCTGATGAGAAATAAAGAAATTCATGAGCCTGGTTATATGATTTAATTTGATTTATTGGTGTTTAACAGCCTATCAACAGGTAATGTCATATTTGATCCCACGTTGAACCTGCATCCCACGATGGGGGAAAATCCCAAAATAAGAAACGGAATCTTTACATTGAAATAAAAATAGAATGAACTAGATTGGTCAGTAACCGAGGCTTACGGAATACCCCCAGCGTGGGCCCAGGTACACCTAAAATATGTAAAATTTTCCAAGTGTGTGGGCTTGTGACCTTGACTCTGGGCTTAGCGAGAGCGGCATGAACGTGAATTTGTCACAGGGTGGTAGAGGTCCATTGAAGCAATACGTGTGTGAAATGTGAAGCAGATCAGAGCAAGGAAATAGTAGTAATAACCAATTTCTCTGATGTTAAGTTTTGTAAAGAGACTAACTATATGACCATGACCTCGAGATCAGCGGGAATTTGTCACAGTATGATAGTAGAGCCTTAGAGGAATGCATGCATGAAATATTAAGAATTTTCGATGAAAGAAATAGAAGTTATAACATATTTCTCTGATGTTAAGTTTTGTAGAGACTAAGTATGCGGTTGTAGATTTGTCACAGCATGATAGTACAACCTTAGAGGAATGGACGAGTGAAATATTAAGAATTTTCAATGAAGTTATAACTTATTTCTCTGATGTTAAGTTTTGTAAAGCAACCAAGTATTTGACCTTTACCTTGGGATCAGCGGGGGGGGGGGGGGGGGGGGGGGGGGGGGGGTGGGGGGGGGGGGGGGGGGGGGGGGGGGGGGGGGGTTAGACGGTCGTGGATATGGCACAGCATGGTAGTAGAGCCTTAGAGGAATGCATGTGTGAAATATTGAGCATTTTAGATGAAGGAAATAGAAGTTATAACAATATTTCTCTGATGTTAAGTTTACGGACGCACGCACACACAGACGCATGGACGGACGCACGAACGCACGGACAACCTGACTCCAGTATACCCCCCACAGCTCATTGCAGGTATAAATATAATAATGAAATAGAAATTAGAATAACCTGACCTGGTGACTGTGAGGGTTGGTTATATGAACATTTGAATGTGCAGTATAAAACAAAGATTCAATGGTTACAAACAATGTATTTCCATGCACAAAGATTTCTAATGAATAGAAAAGTATTGTATTGAAGATTACTATTTCTCAAACATTTCAAACTGAAAAACTGAATTTCGAAAGTGTTTGAGCAAAATGATCATTCAATATGGTAATATTACTGTCAGCAATTGGTCAGCAAATGGTCCTTACAAATGTTAAACCAAGTTTGAGTATAAAATGTCCAAAGTTTGCAAAGCTGAATATACAAAGACCAGTGAATAGGTTGCAAAACATGAATCAACCCAAATATGAAATACGCTATTTGGCATATATATGAACATTTTTAAACATTTTCCCCATTTTTTTCTTATTTCTCAGTGAAAGTATATTATGCTGTTACCACTCATTTGAACCATCTCGACAAGACGGTGCAAATGAGTGGTAACAACATATACTTCTGAACATTTTCTCTATTTTGTTCTTATTGCTCAGTGAAAATGCATGTCGTTACCGCTCATTAGAACCGTCTCGATGAGACGGTTCAAATGAGTGGTAACACCATATACATCTGAGGAGAAATTAGCTTCTGAACATTTTTAAACATTTTCTCTACTTTTTTTCTTATTTCTCAGTGAAAGTCTATGTTGTTACCACTCATTAGAACCGTCTCGGTGAGACGGTTCAAATGAGTGGTAACAACATATACTTCTGAGGATAAACAAGCAAAATATTTTGAATTTTCCTTAGGTAGAACGGTGTATATTCACTACAAAGTATTCTCAGAATGCGAATAGTCAATAATCCAAAACACTACAATACCAGTAACATACGCGTGATTCAGAAACATTGTCTCACAAATCCTCGTTTCCAGTTCCATCGCGAACGCACTAAAGTCACGCCTTACACTTGCGTTATGACACCAGTCTATTCCAGCGACGCACAATAAATAACTTATTATCTTTCCTTGTATGCCAATGGCTCTGGTAATCACCAAATGCATTCAATATTTATTACACATCTACATGTATCTCTTGGTTAGAAGAAATATTGATCATGGGTTTCTCGTTGTTTCAAGAATGAACATTTTTAATCCGGCTTGTTTTTCACATAGGGTAAACCTATGTATTGTTTTATTATGCAAACATAAGGAAAGAATATTGTCTAATAATTCCAGCACAAAATATTTACACAATTCCCTAACATTTGATTGGCCCGTAGCAAGTCTATGTCCAAAATTTATATCCCAGTAAACTCCCACGCCGAACTACTTTACGTAACCGTGAGGCGCGGTTAAAATAATTCTTAAGAAAACGGAAAATAAACACATTTTCTTGATGAATGTATTTCAAATGCTGGAATTATAAGGAATGAATGGCCTTTTTGTGGAATTTATCGGGGATATAAACTTGGAAAAGTCGCGGGAATACTGGACGAGGCCTTCCGGCCTTCGTCCAGTATTCCCGCGACTTTTCCAAGTTTATACCCCGATAAATTCCACAAAAACGGCCATTCATTCCTATAATAGCGAGATCTTGCAGTACATCATATGGTGATTTGTAGCGCTATTTTGATACATAACACATCGCAATTATTGTAGCGTTGCTACTCCCGGCGATTAATCAATCGAGATGTATTACTGCATTAGAAATGTGGGCTGCTGGCATTGAAATACAGAGCTCCAGATAAGCTGCTTAATCCTTTGCATGCTGGGAAACTTGTGGGCTATAAATAGTTCAAAACTAGCGGACAAGAATTCAAGTACATGTACAAATGGGGGGAACATCCCAAAATCAGAACTGAATATTTACAATAAAAAATATATATTCAGTCCTGAAATCAGAATAATCCTGATCTGGTGCCAGGTCCTCACCACACCAGAATCACTTGGCCCCCTCCCAAAAGCAGTAGGATCAGTAATAATCTTACTACCGGTACTTTTATAATGGGCAATAATCCAATTATCTCCCAGGTAACAAAAGAGCCAAAGATAAAAACATACCTGAGGGCCAAACCAGGCAAATTGTGATTCCTATATGACACCACCCACTAAATACCCAATTAAAATTGCCAAAAACCCAATTGAAATCAGAAGTAGCGAGTATCAAAAAGCAATGACAAATTTGTGGTATCTTTATCATGCTACAGAAAACAATAAACAGACCACAAATATAGCATGTTTTTCTTATTTTCCATGAAAACACATCTTGGTATTTCATTAGAATTGTCTCCAATGTTTTCATTTAGAAGCAAACTATTCAATAATTGTTGTCTGTTGATGTGTACGGTAAACAGTAGTGTGATTTTATTTTACCCAATTACAATTTTGAAATACCCAATTGCTTCAGAAATGATGGAGTGATAATACTTGATTACTAATTCCTTATCTGGAGCGCTGTTACACACAGTAAGAGAGAACATTTTCATACTAAGCGAGATAACTCAAAACGTTGGTAATCGAGAGTTGTTAGTCTTTCATATGAGAAATGGTCTTCACTCCTCATTGATGGAAATTAAAATAGAAAGAATTTCATATTTTCTTGTGGTTTCTGTTTTAGTTAGACCGGTCAAAAAGAAATAAAATCCATTAAGACGTTTTCATATTTTACCGAACGGTTCCAGTGAACACAGCATTTGAATATTTGACACATTTCACATCGAAGCAACTGCAAGCAATGCGAAATTGCAAACTGCACGTATCACATATGTTTCTGTGACTGGAGAAATGGGGCTTATGGGTTTTGCGACCAGTGTAGATCCAGATCAGCTTGTGCATCCGCACAGTCTGATCAGGATCTGCACTGTTTGCCATTCCGACAATGAAACATCCGTCATGCTTCTAACAATGAATATAGATCATTATCAGGCTATAGGAGGGTGCTATTTGATCTGGAGCTACACTGGTCAGAAATCCCATAAGCCACATTTCTCCAGTCACAGCCACATATATAACCTAACTCTTTGCATGCTAGCGGTGAAAATATCCGCCAAATGAATTAGGAGTATATGTTTTATTTCTCTCTGTAAATATGTCTTGAAATTTCATTAGAATTGCGCAATTCTAATGAAATTCCAAGACATATTCATGATATTTATAGGGTGAAATAAAAGACGAGGATGGCCGCGGCCCACATGTCGAGCCCACCGAGGCATTTGATGGTCTCAGAGTGTATTTATTTGAAGTTTGATGCCCAATAAGCATACAAAGTTTCAAGCAAATCTGACTTACGGTTACAGAGATAGTAGGTATGTGAAAACTTTAACGCAAATTTTGACAGAAACTTTAACGCAAACTTCTAAGTCATTTGACCTTGACATAGGGGCACAGGGGCCGCATGAGTGGGACACAGAAAGAATATATGGATGATGATAATAAGCACATGAAGTTTCAAGTCAATGTGACTTAGGACTGCAGAGATATAAGGTATTTAAAAACTTTAACGCAGATTTCGGAACACAGACTTCTAAGTCATTTGACCTTGACCTTGGGCACAGGGGCCGCATGAGTGGGATACAGCATGAATATATGGATCATAACTAATAAGCATATGAAGTTTCAAGTCAATGTGACTTAGGACTGCAGAGATATAAGGTATTTAAAAACTTTAACGCAGATTTCGGACGGACAGACGGACGCATGGACGCACGGACGCACGGACGCACAGACACCCGGACGTCATTGTAATCACTATGTCTCGCTTTCCGCAAGCGGGCTCGACAAAAATACAATGAATTGTCGTCAGTTATTTTTTAACTATTTATAGCCCACAAATTTCCCAGCATGCAAAGAGTTAACCAGGTTACATCCTACAAACTACAGCAGAGCTAATGGCATCGCAATTCGTGACTAGAATGTTTATTGTAAGGCTTGAAAAAGAAATAATTTGTTTCAGGTAGCGCGTCGAAAAATAGTTAGGGAGGGTAGGGGCATTTTACAGTTATTTTTATATTTTATTTTTAATTAAATTTGTTGTTTTTTAGCAACTTTAATATTGTAGTATATTGCATAAAACATGGCTGATGTTATCGTTTTACCCAAAACATCTAAAAAAAATGTAGTGTCGGCATTTTATCGATAAAAATGTCCGGTAGGGCCTGTTACCTCAAACACACTTTTTTTAGGCCTAAGCCGTTACTTAGTGTTTTTTAGTTAAATTATATCTCAATTTATTTCATTTTACAGGTACATGTATATAAATAAACCAGAAGAAAACATCCAAGTGAACTAGACATTATGCTTGTAAAACATGGATATGCCTCCTTGTCATACTTGACTGTAAAAATGTGTAAAAATATCTTCAATATTACGTGAAGGATTGCTTCAATACATGACCTTAACCGTTATTTCACCGTCAATGTGATGGTGAAATAACGGTTAAGGTCATGTATTGAAGCAATCCTTCACGTAATATTGAAGATATTACATGTTGAAAAAAATCTTACCACAAACTCTTTGACGCAACAAAATTGCTAAGCGACATTTAGAAGGTGACAAAGGTCGACGTCGTGTTAATGGTGGTGCGAGTGTGTGACAATAATTCAGGTGATTCAAGTGTCCAAGTATCGAAACAATCCTTCGTGTAATATTGAAGATATTACATGTTGAAGAAAGTCTTAAAAGCTTTTCGACACAAAAAACTGGCTAGGTGTTTCAGCGACATTTCAAAGGTGACAAAGGTCAAGGTCATGTTAAAGGTGATGTGAGTGTGTGACAAATGTTCAAGTATCCAAGTATCGAAGTAATCATTCACGTAATATTGAAGATATTACATGTTCGAGAAAAGTCTTTCAAACTTTTCGAAGCAACAAAATGGATAAGTGTTTCAGTGACATTTTGAAGGTGACAAAGGTCAAGGTCGTGTTCATGGTGGCGCAAGTGTGTGACAAAAGCTCAGGTGATTCAAGTGTCCAAATATCAAAGTAATCCTTCGTGTAATATTGAATATATTACTTGTTGAAGAAACTCTTACAATCTGTTTGACATAAATGTACATGGACGTACGTACGGACGTACAGATGTTCGAACAGACGGCACCTCAAGAGCAATGCAATATGCCCCCTTGCTATCGCAAGTTGATAAAAATAAATGGCAATTTTTATCAACTTGCTGATAGGCAAGACGGGATATGATATAGCGTTAGTCAATGTTATCAACTTGCTGATAGGCAAGACGGGATATGATATTGCGTTAGTCAATGTTATCAACTTGCTGATAGGCAAGACGGGATATGATATAGCGTTAGTCAATGCACGTACATGCGTGCGTACGTACGTTGGTAACACTTTTCATTTTTATGCCCCCTATCGAAAATTACGGACGATGTTACCATAAACAAACAATATAAATAAATAAATATTCAATATTTTGTCATCAATCATTTAAGAATACTGGTGTATGTTTGTGGAAACTCTGGAAATGTTTTTCTTTAGCAAATATCCCACGATGGCTAGGCCATGTCATTGTCAGTATGTTCAGCCAATATTCCATGATGGCTAGGCCATGTCATTGTCAGTATGTTCAGCCAATATTCCATGATGGCTAGGGGTGTCACAGTCTGGAAGTTTGTCATGAAAATCATGGTTTCATGGATTGTTGTGAGGTGACACGCACATGGTGAACTATCTTGTAGGTGCGTGCGGGCTTACGATTGGACGTACGTATGGACATATGGACACACGGATGGACTGTCATTTTGATTCCTCCACATATACCCCACCCCCTTCAAAACTTGTGGTCAGGGACCCATTTTACTAAACTTTGTACGACTAAAATGTTTATAAGTGCAAAATTATGATAGTCTGTACATTTCACATTAACACTGTTTTTGTGTAAACAATTATTGGATGTACATTTATTGAGCATAGGCTGCCTATGCTCGATAAATGTAAATCCATCAATTGAAATTTCCAGACGATCCTAAATTTGCAATTACGACGAGCATTTTAGTCGTACGAAGTTTAGTGAAACGGGCGCCAGGTACTCATGGCTACCCAGCCACCACCTGGACATTGAATGCATGTATAATAATTACGAGGATCATCCAATATATAGTGAAAATGGCTCCGTATTATTTGTTTGTTTGGAATATACAATCTGGGCCATTATAGGAATGAATGGCCTTTTTGTGGAATTTATCGGGGTATAAACTTGGAAAAGTCGCTGGAATACTGGACGAAGGCCGGAAGGCCTCGTCCCGGAAGGCCTCGTCCAGTATTCCTGCGACTTTTCCAAGTTTATATCCCCGTTAAATTCCACAAAAAGGACATTCATTCCTTATAATTCCAGCATTTGAAATAAATTCATCAAGAAAATGTGTTTATTTTCCGTTTTCTTAAGAATTATTTTAACTGCGCCTCACGGTTACGGAAAGTAGTTTGGCATGGGATTTTACTGGGATATAAATTTTGGACAGAGACTTGCTACGGGCCAATCAAATGTTAGGGAATTGTGTAAATATTTTTTGTGCTGAATTATTGGAATTATACAATCCTGGCCATGTATCCATAATCATACAACATAGCCTTCTGTCAGTAAACTTGTTCAACTCGATAGATATATAGTAAATCCGACAAATGCTCCCCGATGACGCCTGGATTGAAATTCAAAGTCCTTGACCATGGGTATTGGTGTAGTATGCTTATTAATCACAATAAATGGTGATAAATGTGTATATGAAGTTTCATATCATAATCTCAATTGGTAACAGAGATAAATTCCAGAAAGGTTTAACACAATGTTTTGTTTACTAGTCACAATAAATATTTGGATGCTAGTTTGAATGGAATTGAATTGAATTTGAAAAACTTTAAACAACAAGTTTAAAGTCATTTGACATTGACATTGGGCTCCTGAGCAACATGGGTTTGGTATACAATGAAAAAATGGATGGTGATCAATGTGTATATGAAGTTTCAAGTTGATATCCCAAGAAGTCGCAGAGATATAGCAATTTGAAAAACTTTAACGTAAAACTTTAACAAAAAGTTTAAAGTCATTTGACCTTGACCTCGGGATCCTGGGGAGCATGGGTAGGGTATACAATGAAAATATGGATGGTGATCAATGTGTATATGAAGTTTCAAGTTGATATCCAAAGCAGTCACAGATAGCAATTTGAAAAACTTTAACATAAAACTCGGACGGCGGATGCCAGACAAAGTGGTAACTACGGTATATGCTCCCCGAAAATGTTTATATCATGACTCATATGGAAAATCCTCTATTCACACATGTATTTCTACTTGAAAACAATGGAAAATCCTCTATTTCTACTTGAAAACAATGGAAAATGGATTGAGATAAGTCATACATACATTATTTAACTTTTTGCATGCTAGCAGCGAAAATATCCACCAAACGAATTACGAGTGTATGTTTTATTTCTCTCTGTAAATATGTCTTGAAATTTCATTAGAATTGAGTCCTCAGGACTCAATTCTAATGAAATTCCAAGACATATTCATGATATTTACGGGGAGATATACAAGAAAATATGAGTATTTCTCCTTGAAAACAATGGAAAATGGATTGTTTGTTTGTTTGTTTTTGTTTGTTGGGGTTTAACGGCCTCAACAGCTAAGGTCATTTAAGGCCGGGTCAATGGTTTTAGAACTAAATCCCATATATTACCTGTACAAGTACATGTACATGTTCAAGTACATGTATAAAAGGGGGGGAAATCTCAAAATCAGAACTGAATATTTACAATAACAAAACTATATATTCAGCCCTGAAATCAGAATAATCCTGATCTGATGCCAGGTCCTCGCCACACCAGAATCACTTGGCCCCACCCAATAGCAGTAGGATCAGTAATAATCTTACTACTTTTATAATGGGCAATAACCCAATTCAACTCCCAGGTAACAAAAGAGCCAAAGATAAAAACGTACCTGAGGGCCAAACCAGGCAAATCGTGATTCCTATAAGGAGGAACCCCATCGTCAATTTACACCATCACGTTCGCCCGACCAACCACCCACCTGCATGATCAGGATCTACACTGGTCATATGACTTACCAATTGATTTATTGGCTGAGTGATTGATTGGTGTATTGATTGATTGACTGGCTGGGTGATTGATTGACTGGTTTTGAACACAATGTACATGTATATAAGGAGGAACCCCATAGGTCATACATGCATTATTTAAAGGACCTATCTGCATCTTTGGAGGTTGGGTAACTGCCATAATGCCTATTGACTAACTGACCGACATAGATTGTCGACATGTACAAAATCGATGAATCAGTGCGTGAAGGTGGAATTGACGGGGATTCCCTCGATCTGAGTTATCAATATGATCAAGATAGTCGGTCATGTTTTGACAGTTTTTTGTTGGAATAACATCACCCCCATATGAATGGCCCTGCTGAGAAAAGAGACCTTACGATGTACACAACCAGTTTAGTGCCTGATCAGCCTGCGCATGCGCGCAGTCTGATCAGGCGCTACATTGGTCGCCATTCCGTCAATTGAACATAGTTTTTGCCTCTCTGACCAATCTCTGACATGTATGTATAATGAATATGATTTACTTTTTCCACAAATGTCTCAAGCTCCATTTTCTAAGCTGGGAGTCATAATTCAGCTAGAGTTACTGACAGTTATGATCGCTTCACCCAGCAGAGACTCGTGTGTAAATATGTCTGTCGCCATTTCAACAGGCACTTAGTGGTATGAATGACAAACACATCTTTAAAAAATCATTCCCAATTTTACTCTCCAATATTAAATATCTACAAGGTATGATATTTGCCATCTTTGTAAACAATGGAAGTCGTACGAGTGTAGCTTGGGCCCCGCTCTCTAATTCAGTAATTGTAAGGCACACAAAGGCCAGGACCAACATCACTCGAATGACACTGGGTGGATAGACATCAATGTGAGGAAGCTACTCATGAAGTTTGGTAAGAATCTGACCAATATATCAGCAGATATACACAAATGGACATGTGTACGTCCAACATTGTAGATGCCAATGATGCCTTAGTATGATGCTGCCGGAATTGTCACAGCTATGTCTCACAAAACAAAACAAGCAATTATTTTCTAGCATTATGTGGTCTTGATTTTAAATCTTTTGAACTAACATAAGAACAAGTAGTTTCTGTCATGTGACTTTTGTCATGTGACATTCTGACTTTTGACTAAAACTATAGTTTCATGTGTAGTCCTACGGAGCCCCGCAGAGGACATGGATTTTTTTTATTAATTTGTTCCCTCAATTTAACAATTTGTTCCCTCAATTTAACACTTAGTTAACACGAATTAACAATTCGTTCCCACACCCTCAATTTAACAATTTGTTCCCACAATATGACAATTTGTTCTCTCAATTTAACAATTCGTTCCATTGAATTAACATATTGTTCCCACAATATAACTATTTGTTCCCATGAATTAACAATTCATTCCCGTAGGAACGAATTGTTATTTCGTGGAAACAAATTGTTATATTGAGGGAATGAATTGTTAATTTGTGGTAACGAATTGTTAATTTGTGGGAACAAATTGTTAAATTGAGGGAACAAATTGTTAATTCGTGGGAATAAATTGTTATTTTGTGGGAACGAATTAATAAAAAAAAAGAATTCTACGTCCGCTGTGGTGCTCCATAGTAGAACTAGAACTCGGCCATTCATCATCTAATGACATCTCCAATACCAAAAAACATATCACCCACACATCTACTGGTCATCCATCATAGTGTTCTGACTTGCATGCCCGAGTAAACGTTTCCCGTTATCTATAAAATAACGGCCAATTTTCATACAGGGAACTCTACGGAGCCCCGCAGGGGACGTAGAATTCTTTTTTTTATTAATTTGTTACCACAAAATAACAATTTGTTCCCTCAATTTAACAATTCGTTCCCACGATATAACAATTTGTTCCCACAAAATAACAATTAGTTCCCATTATGGAATATATGTATAACATATATGTGAACATTGCCTCGTTACTGTATCCTATAATTGCCTCATTACTGTATCCTATAATTGCCTCGTTACTGTATCCTATAATTGCCTCGTTACTGTATCCTATACGACACATGTAGTGGCTAACTCAGCAATCTTTGTGTATTCCAGCCATCAGCCAGTTTCATCTTTTCCGGCGTTTGACAAGAAACTGACAATGCGAATTAGAACATATGATATAAAGTAGCTAATCATACATAGAAAAGCCAGGACAACAGACTCCTATCAATTACATTACACCAAACTGTAAAATATGTCTGTTTTCTGGACAGTTTTATGTCTGGTTCTTTAACAACATGTATCACCATTGTAAATAGCCTCACACACAGAAAATTGCACAGACTGTCACTTTTACCTTGCTAACCACCCAACACATACCATAATATGGTATGTGTTGGGTGGTTAGCAAGGTAAAAGTTATATATATATATTACAAAGTATTTAAAAGTATATATATGTAAAAGTATATATATTATATACCCACTACTGAACTCTATTATTAGACACTATTACAATAGGTGCAATGAAGATTCTTATGGGGAGAGTATGTATGGCCCATGTGTATTTACATATAGCACAGTACAGTGTCTAGGAAAAGTGTACGGGTCAGCCATTATGTATGTCGTGTTGACAAAAGAACACCAGTATCCAACTTGAAGTACATCTTGCTGTAATATAATTGATAGGAGTCCATTGTCCTGGTTTTTCTATGTATGATTAAATGTCCCCAGTTATCTATGAAAGAACTGCCAATTTTCATGCGGAGAACGCCATATTTCACTGTTTCGGAGACACACATTATTTCTGCAATGACGGGCCACTGGTTATCAGAAGATGGAACACGGGCATCACATTAACCCTTAGACCGCTACTCACAACAATTGTCGTCCGCTGTTGCTTTCATATCTTGCCTTATTTCTCAATAAAAACATGCTTTGACAGCACTTCAGAATCATTTCCAATGGAAATGATTCTGAAGTGCTGTCAAAGCATGTTGTAAATTATTCTAAAGTGTCGTCAAAGCATGTTTTTGATGATAAAAATGGAAAATAGAAAATAAACAGCCGACGACAAAAAAAATAAGATAAGCGGTCTAACCAATTTGTAGTTATGACTGGGGAACTGAGGCTTATGTTTTTTTGTGACCAGTGTGACCAAATAGCAGGCTCCTGTAGCCTGTATATCGTGTGTTTATAGAATATGCACAGGCTGATCTGGATCAACTTACGAAGCAATACCAAGAAGTTTTGATGAGAACTAATAATAGGAATATTTGTTTACTACCCAGAAAATAATTTATTTTCAGAGTGGGTCCCGGTGTTTTCAGATCCAACCTCAGTCATATTTTGCCTATCCTGTATTGACAGGACCAGAACCAGATACGAAACGAGCCTCTGCAGAGAACGACAGTCCCCACAGACCTGTATATTCTTTTAATTAGTGATTTTCTTTCGACTTTCTTCATTTCTCCATTAAGGTATATAGTGTTACCATGGGAAATAATAATAAATAAAATTCTAAACAGAAAAAAGTTTATTTTCGTCATGGGTCCTGGTGTCAGATTCAGCCTCAGTCGTATTTTGCTTATCCTGTATTGACAGGCTAGAACCAGATCCGAAACGAGCCTCTACAGAGAACGACAGTCCCCACAGACCTATATATACTTTAGTGATTATTTATATTTTCTTATTTCTCCATTAAAGTATATGTTGTTACCACTCATTTGAACCGTCTCGACGAGACGGTTCAACTGAGTGGTAACAACACATACTTTTGATGGGAAGTAATAAAAAAAATCTATCCGGCATGGGTCCTTGTGTTTCTATTTTCTTGATTTCTCCATGAAAGTATATGTTGTTACAAACCACTCAGTTAAACCGTCTCGTTGACAACACATACTTTTGATGGGCAATAATAAAAAATATACTAACACAGAAAAAAGTTTATTTTCAGCATGGGTCCAGGGGCCCGTTTCACTAAACTTCTTACGACTAAAATGTTCGTAAGTGCAAATTTAGGATCGTCTATAAATTTCAACTTATGGATTTACATTTATTGAGCATAGGCTGCATATGCAGCCTATGCTCAATAAATGTAAATCCAATAATTATTACAAGAAAACATTGTTAACGTGAAATTTACAGACTATCATAATTTTGCACTTACAAACATTTTAGTCGTACGAAAGTTTAGTGAAACGGCCCCCTGGTGTTGTGATGTCATATTTCACTGGCCAGAACCAGATCCGAAACAAGCCTGTAGTCCCCACAGACCTGTATACTTTACTGATTAACTGATCGCATGCATTCACACACAACCAATTATCAGCCGATCTCCGGATTAAGTGCAAATCAATCTGCAACCTTTTTCGGTATTTTGGGGTAACTGTTGCATACTGAAGGTGCACGATGTCGCTCATATTTATAAATCATATTTATACATCATATATACATCATATTTATACATCATATTTATACATCATATATACATCATATTTATACATCATATTTATACATCATATATACATCATATTTATACATCATATATACATCATATTTATACATCATATTTATACATCATATATTACTATTACTATAAATGTAGCTTAGTGTACTGGGGCCCGTTTCACTAAACTTTGTGCGACTAAAATGTTCATAAGTGCAAATTTAGGATCATCTGCAAATTGCAATTGATGCATTTACATTTATTGAGCATAGGCTGCATATGCTCAATAAATGTAAATAAAATAATTGTTTACGAGAAAAAAATGTGAAATTTATAGACTATCATAATTTTGCACTTACGAACATTTTAGTTGTACGAAGTTTAGTGAAACGGCCCCGAGACCTTGATTATTTCATAACATTCGGACCTTATAGTGACCAATGAAAATGGACATTACAAATCATATTACCCCACCCAACTGTCTTTGTTCAGTACAAATCATATTACCGGTACCCCACCCAGTACAAAACATGTACGTAATATATAACTTATTATCTTACATTACTTGCAAGGTGAATGGCAGTAAAAATATGTTACATTTTCACAGTTAAAATTATGTTTGAATGATAATAATGATGGCTGTAAAACAACTGTCAAATGCAAACAGATAACCAGGGGGCCGTTTCAGTAAACTTTGTACCACTAAAATGTTTGTACGTGCAAAATTATGACAGTCTGTAAATTTCAGATTAACAATGTTTTCTTGAAAAACAATTATTGGATTTACATTTATTGAGCATCTGCAGCCTATGCTCAATAAATGTAAATCCATCAACTGAGATTTTCAGACGATCCTAAATTTGCACTTACGAACATTTTAGTCGTACAAAGTTTAGTGAAATGGCCCCCAGATTACCAGAATATATATTGTAGATACATTTCTGTTTTGGGGTAGCTGGAGGTTGTGGTGGTGGGGTGAGGTTTGGGGTAGCTGGAGGTTGTGGTGGTGGCGTGGGGTTTGGGGTAACTTTGTATCATGCTGACACCACATGCTACTGGTACACATAGGTACCGTATTCATTCTAATAAATGCCCATACTCTAATAAACGCCCACCCCCCATTTTTGGGCAAAAAAATGAACATTTTATGCCCGATTTTACAAAAATTGGGACCTCTAATAAACGCCCATGGCCTCCTCTGGAAAGAAAAATGGACATACCTGTCAAACTGTAATTTTCCGTATTTCCCTTTTTAGTAACACGAGGACATGTGCCTTTCGTTCTTTGCGTCCAAATATTCTGTAGGAACATGGAATTTCAAGGCCACCTCCCCTTGCAAATGTCCCGATAGAGGAGGGTCGCGGTTCCCCAGAAGTAACTGCGATCACCTGGGTGATATCTCCGTTATTAAATAATGTTGTCAATGGCTGACACAGTCCTTCAGGAATATGTCCCACAACAGTTTCGCCTTGTTTAACAATTATTGCAGAGTCACCATAGTCGTTATCTGGTTCTAATATACAATCCAGTTCTGTTCCTGGTGGATAACTTGTTCTATACTCGTGATATCCTTTGATCATTGCTTTTACAGATAATAACATGCATGTACACGCAGTCATTGTGTAGAACAAAAGTAGCTACACACAACACCGTTTGTCTGGCCAGTACTACCGGTATGAATCAAATTACATCATCACAGTACCATGTGGTCTCTCGTTACCGTGGCCTAGCATTAGATCACATGGTCTCTCGGTACCGTGCATATTCTGCCCGAACGGGAGGGCCCACATGGGGTTACCATGGGTAGACCTGAGATCAAATTACAGCGATTCGCTGCAAGATATCATAATCAAACAATTAATAGAAGGTCAGTCAGTAATTAAAAAAGCTCTCCCAGCACTCCCGACTTGATATTTCTGGTGAAGAAATAACAAAATTCCCCCTAAATTACGCACCTTAACTGGAGCGCTGCCTAGCATTTTCCTTATTCGTCGTTGACAGCCATCGGTACCCGGTCACGGTTTAACGCACAATATTGTACAGCAAAACCATGAACCAGATGTGATGATGGGCTTGCTTGATTATGAAAAAAAATATAAAAAAATACGATTTGGTATGGGGACGATTTTGGTCTGGGGACGATTTGACCAGATAGTATATGTTACGCGAAGAGTGATGTCCCTTTGTTATTGTTTGGATATTTTGAGAAATTTACGGATTTGGGGTATGTCCGAATACGTAATTATTCTAATGAGAAATGGACCGGTCCAAACATACAGATTATCCGAATACAAACGTCCGATACGGTAGTAATTGCTAAGACTACACCGTGAGTACATAGAACGTCTGTAAGGTTTACAAATCCAATCGTTTTCTTCACTTTTTGACATTTTTTACTCGGACCAAAAACCATTGCCTCTATTAATCGCCCACCCCCGACCTGTGACTTACCGATGATTCTAATAAGCGCCCGGGCGTTTATTAGAATCAATACCATATATGTAATTTTTCAAAATACTTTCCATTTTATTCGTATTTCTTTTCTGAAAGTAATATTTCGACTATACCAAGTTAACTACTGCCAAGAAACTCGTGAGACCCATCACCATGTCAACAAGTGGTCCAGCGAGAAACATTAATCATAATTCATCGTGAGAGCAGTCGGCAAAATACCAGCCATCAATCATGTCTATAACATCAAATGTCAACATAAAACATCTATTGATCCCTGTATCCAGTGAATTGGTTGAAACACACAGAATCATTGAACTGTCTCCACGAAAATATGGGTGACTTTACACAGAGAATACCTGTCTGGGGCCCGTGTCATTAAACTTTGCACGACTAAAATGTTTGTAAGTGCAAATGTAGGATCGCCTGGAAATTTCAATTGATGGCTTTACATTTATTGAGCATAGGCTACTCAATAAAGTTAACCCTTAGACCGCTACTCACAACAATTGTCATCTGCTGTTGCTTTTATATCTTGCCTTATTTCTCAATACTAGATGGCCGCGGCCTGCATGTCGCGCCTTGTGGCGAGGCATGGACACTAAAAAAAAAGATATAGTATAACGAAAAACTTTAACCAAAAAATTTAACCAAAAACTTTAACCGGACACACGTACGTACGCCAAAGTGCCGACTATATTGCGCTTTCCGCAAGCGGGCGCGAAAAAAACTTAACCAAAAACTTTAACCAAAAAACTTAACCAAAAACTTCAAAGTAATTTGACCTTGACATTTGGCACAGGGGCCGCACGGCAGGGGGGTAGAATGAAAATATAGATGATGATAAACACCCATGTGAAGTTTCAACGTAATGGGCAAAGCAGTTGCAGAGATATAGTATAACGAAAAACTTTAACCAAAAAACTTAACCAAAACACTTAACCAAAAACTTTAACCAAAAAACTTAACCAAAAACTTCAAAGTAATTTGACCTTGACATTGGGCACAGGGGCCGTACGGGAGTGGGGTGGAAAGGAAAATGAAAAATAGATGATGATGAAAAACACCCCAATGTGAAGTTCCTCAAGGTTAATGGGGCAAATGCAGTTGCAGAAGAAATAGTATAAACGAAAAACTTTAACCAAAAAAACTTAACCAAAACAGTTAACCAAAAAACTTAACCAAAAACCTTTCAAAGTAATTTGACCTTGACATTGGGCAACAGTGGCCGCACGGGAGGGGGGTATAGAATGATAGATGATGATAAACACCCATGTGAAGTTTCAAGGTAATGGGCAAAGCAGTTGCAGAGATATAGTATAATGAAAAACTTTAACCAAAAAACTTAACCAAAAAACTTAACCAAAAAATTTAAAAAACCAAAAAACTTAACCAAAAACTTCAAGTAATTTGACCTGACATTGCACAGGGGTTCCGCACGGGAGTGGGGAGAATGATAGATGATGATAAACACCCATGTGAAGTTTCAAGGTAATGGGCAAAGCAGTTGCAGAGATATAGTAATGAAAAACAAATTTAACCAAAAAACTTAACCAAAAAACTTAACCAAAAACTTTAACCAAAAAACTTAACCAAAAACTTTAACCAAAGAACTTAACCAAAAACTTCAAAGTAATTTGACCTTGACATTGGGCACAAGGGCCGCACGGGCGGGGGGTAGAATGAAGATATAGAGATGAAACACCCATGAATTTCAAGGTAAACACAGGTTGCAGAGATATAGTACAAGAAAAACTTTAACCAAAAAACTTAACCAAAAAACTTAACCAAAAACTTCAAAGTAATTTGACCTTGACATGGGCACAGCCGCACGGGAGTAGATAAAATAGATGAGATAAACACGCCCATGTGAATTTCAAGGTAATGGGCAAAGCAGTTGCAGAGATAGTTAACAACAACTTTAACCAAAAAACTTAACCAAAAAACTTAACCAAAAACTTTAACCAAAAAACTTAACCAAAAACTTCAAAGTAATTTGACCTTGACATTGGGCACAGGGGCCGCACGGGAGTGGGGTAGAATGAAAATATAGATGATGATAAACACCCATGTGAAGTTTCAAGGTAATGGGCAAAGCAGTTGCAGAGATACAAAAAACTTAACCAAAAACTTTAACCAAAAAACTTAACCAAAAACTTCAAAGTAATTTGACCTTGACATTAGGTACAGGGGCCGCACGGGAGCGGGGCAGAATGAAAATATAGATGATGATAAACACCCATGTGAAGGTTCAAGGTAATGGGCAAAGCAGTTGCAGAGATATAGTATAACGAAAAACTTTAACGAAAAACTTAACGAAAAACTTTAACGAAAAACTTTAACGAAAAACTTTAACCAAAAAACTTAACCAAAAAACTTAACCAAAAACTTTAACCAAAGAACTTAACCAAAAACTTTAACCAAAAAACTTAACCAAACAACTTAACCAAACAACTTAACCAAAAACTTTAACCGGACACACGTACGTACGCCAAAGTGCCGACTATATCGCGCTTTCCGCAAGCGGGCGCGACAAAAAACATGGTTTGACAGCACTTCAGAATCATTTCCAATGGAAATGATTCTGAAGTGCTGTCAAACCATGTTGTAAATTATTCTAAAGTGTTGTCAAAACATGTTTTTGATGATAAAAATGGAAAATAGAAAATAAACAGCAGACGACAAAAGAAAATAAGATAGCGGTCTAAGGGTTAATTCCAATAATCGTTTACAAGAAAACATTGTTAATGTGAAATTTACGGACTATCATAAGTTTGCACTTACAAACATTTTAGTCGTACAAACTACAAAGTTTAGTGAAACGGGCCCCTGGTGTCTGTTGATAAAGTTTATCAGGCTCGGATCGGAAACGCGTAGAAATTCCGAGACTCACCGAGGAATTCCAACCGTTTCCGAGCCAAGCCTGATAAACTTGATATCAACAGACATTTAAGGCTGGTATTCTATGTATCAGGTAAAGTTTTATGCTAGCCGATGGTCAAACATAAAACAGATTTCGTTGAAAAGAACCCAGACTATGTTGCGTCATTACACCGACGTCATTCAGTAAAAACTTGGAAAAGTTGCGGGAATACTGGACGAGGCCGGAACGCCATTTGCTGCTGCTTAACCAATGAAACGTTAGTTTTCAATTCATTGTTACCCGGACATTTGTATCAGTTCAATGCCTGATATGGCAGTATGCTATCAGTTAGCTACAATAATTTGCCTCCGATATGTTATCCTCGCGAGAGGTATGGAGCGGGGTAGCAATTTTGTTTCTAGCTATCATTCACTACATATTTGGCCAATACAAATTAAGCTTGTTACATGATAAAGTACAATTACAAGGAGTGTCCCACAAACGAGTAGTCACGGTCTAGTTCCGAGTACATAACTCTAATTACATTTCATTACACTGCATTACATAAGCATCATGATGGAGCAGTATTTACAAATGTGCGTTTGAAGCTTTCTTTGTTTACTTTCTACTTCGTGGAGATTAACAATTTTGCTAATACACACGTATTAGGTAAGTTTTAATATGGTAATAATTTTGTGTCATATTGTAGAATTGTCTCTCAATAACAATATAGCGAAGTATGAATGCTCACGCCCTGCAGGTATTTTCTATATTTAGTGCACAAAATATAAACACTATTATGCAAATTTTCACCGTTGATCGTGGTATAGCGATATAGTGCGACCTGTTGACTATACAGCGAAAACGTACAGCTAGTTACGGTCAAATGAATGAAACAGTGTAGCTAGCCATCTTTGGGAGACAGCTATTGATGAAGTTTAATAAATATCTGATATTTCCTTTAATCAACATGATCAATGCTAAAAATAACACAGTTTGCGATATTGTTGTCACTGATAGTTGAGGTTGCCATAGCGACAATAACAGGCACTAACCTATAGATGATAGAGGGAGATCTCTAACAAAAACCTGGCTGTCACACTGATATATAGTTGTGAATGGTAACTCTTGCAATCTACTCCCGTACCATCCGTAGGCAGCCTACGGACGGTACGGGAGTAGATTGCAAGTTACCGTTCGCAACTAACTGATCATATACTGAAAGATGAAAATAATCCTCAATGGGAGACAGAAATTATGACAGAATTGAGAAACTCAGACTAAATTCTCAACCGTACCGACAGTCCAAGCGCTATATGCCTCCGGCTCTACTGAGACCGGGGGCAAAATGATGCATAAATTGCCCAACTGTCGAAATGACCACCAAGGATCTAGAAAATAAATTACAATCTACAGCTGTCATAACTCGAGTTCACAGTCACCAATATACAAGTATAGCCCACACGCGTCCATTACCGTCGTAGTAAATCAGGCTGACAGTTTTCCGCAAGCCGCGAGTGTGGGCGTAACAATCGCTATGATTATTAAAAAGTTCCATTACATAATAGAGACAGTCCCTGGTGGGATAGGTCTGATTTGCATGTAGATCATTACAACGGTAATAACCCTATACCACAGGTTGAAGTAACGGACCAAGATCTATAAATACATGTACATTAAATATACCTAAAAGCATTAATAAGTGGAAAAAATAAGCTAAACAATTATTTTGTTTAGCTTATTTTTTTTCGCTTATTAATGCTTTTACATATACCGGTACCGGTATTTAATGTATTTATAGACCTACCTCGGTCCGCAAGGTCTATAAATACATTAAATATACCTAAAAGCATTAATAAATGAGAGAAAAAAATAAGCTAAAAAAAATGTCTTTACTCCCTCCTATACACTGTATGGTTACTGTGTATAGGAGGGAGTAAAGAAACCTTTGTTTAGCTTATTTGTTTCACTTATTAACCCTTCCTACGCTGTTGACGTACGCTGTTGACGGAAATTGACGTCTGCTGTTTTTCATTTTTGCTTTAATTCTTAACAAAAACCTGTTTTGACAGCACATGAGAATCGTCTCCACTGGAGACGATTCTCATGTGCTGTCAAAACCAGGTTTTTGTTGAGAAATATTGAAAATAAAACATTTCCAGCAGACGATAAAATTTAATTCAGTGTAGTAAGGGTTAATGCTTTAAGATATACCAGTACCGGTAGTTAATGTATTTATAAACCTACTTACTTCATTCAACCTGTGCCCTATACCGAGACACTGGAGCACGGAAGGGTATGAATATCTGAACTGAGGAATACTGAGGATTAGCTACAATATGCGTAGCGGTAAGCGAGAGCGGAAGTATGACTATTCATTCTAACTGAGGATATGTCATATATTGTTTGTGAAAAATCCTAAATATTTTCTTAGTGCTTAGAAGTCTTAGACGTCACCACCATTTGAACCGCCTCGTCGAGACGGTTCAAATGAGTGGTCACAACATATACTTTCATTGAGAAATAAGAAAAATGAAATATTTCAAACGCGTAAAGATGTATTCCGAATGTTAACTATGAAAGTGAAAGTAAATGGGTTTAATGTCCCTGCAACAACAGCTCATGTCCATAGAGACAACACCTTGGTTTGAAGTTTGTTTGTTTGTTTGTTTATTAGTGTTTAACGGCCTATCAACAGCTAAGGTCATGTAAGGCCATGCAAACGGGTTCGATCCCATTTTAACCTGCTGTATTGGGGGGAAAATCCCAAAATCAGAATGGAATATTTACATTGAGAACAAGTATATTCAGTCCTGAAATTAGAATAACCTGACCTGGTGCCAGATCCATACCACACCAAGTCACTTGGCTCCTTCCCCTAAAATAGGATTACGAATATTGTAATACTCACATTAGTTGGTTTGAAGTTGTATACAAAAGACTAGCGGGATGGAAAAAGTATGAAATACCACAGGTTCTTGAAAAACGGTCCGTATTTCGGTGTTTTATGGGTTATTTCGGTATATCTGGTGGTTTCGGTGCATTGTTACCAACATACAATTTCAGTCACCTCCCGCGAATTACACGTGTAACTAGAAGTACAAAGGTGCGAAACAGTGATTCTACCCGCGAACGTTTTTAACCAATAAAACCATTATTTGTTAACCGCTAACAATAAAACCGGTCCCAAATTATTTGTGTAGATTATAACGCTTAGACCGCTATCTTAATCTTTTTGTCGTCTGCTGTTTATTTTCTATTTTTCATTTTTATCATCAAAAACATGCTTTGACAGCACTTTAGAATAACTTACAACATGCGTTGACAGCACTTCAGAATCATTTCCATTGGAAATGATTCTGAAGTGCTGTCAAAGCATGTTTTTATTGAGAAATAAGGCAAGATATAAAAGCAACAGCAGACGACAATTGTTGTGAGTAGCGGTCTAAGGTTTAACGTATGTATTGGACCTGAACTACCAATGCAAGTCAAACATTTATATATCGTCTGAAAAATGTCAAATACTCTCGGATAGATGGTCGAGCTCTCAAAGCGGTGAAATTTGGTTACACACTGTGTTTACAACTTTACAGTGCGACGTTCATTGGCTGACAGGATATGTCGTAGTGGATTTTGACACATCGCGGGAAATGGCTATCCAATCAAATGGCACGTCACACGTGTAATCTCTGCTTTGAGAGCTCGCTAGAAAATCTTTCAATTGTATGGATTTTAATGTCTTAAATGTAGTAACAGATAAATGTAGTTCACGTATTCTATCGGCATAAGCAGATTGATATGATTGATGTCTCCTGAATCGTTAGAAACTAAATTTGGAGTTTGTGGTTGAAAATTGATTATATAATCGGTCTGAAAGCAACATATGTTGGAAATTTTATTGGCCAAATATTGAAAAAGGTTTCATTCCTTCGTTTCTTTGTGGGTATTTTGACAGTACCGTATAAAAGGTGTCTTAAAGTTTTTAACTGTGCATGTGTACGGTAGTTAATTGACTATTTCTGTCGAGTGTAATGATTTGGCATTAGTAATTGCACAAAACTATGTAAATTACCAAAAACCAACAAAATCCACCCAAATCTACCCAAAACATCCATATGACACCAACATCCTGACCATCTGTTCACCTGTGTGAACCGTTCTTCCAGAACCTGTGGGGCCAAACATAATATTTTAATTGTTTCCCCTCCCGCTACCTACCCACCAAAATTATCAGAAATAAAATTAATTTTGGGTAGTTGGGTAGGGAAAATATTTTATTTCTTTTCAATTACCCACTCATGACCAAATTGGTGAGTATATTTGCTCGTGATAATACATAGATCCCATCTGTAGCCTTTAATAATACAGAGTTTGGGCAAATAGAAATGGTATAAGGTGTAATTATCTATTACAAACAAAATAATAACATAAAATAGAATATTATTTAGAATAAACAAAAGATTTTCCCTACCGACCTACCCACACCTATATGACCCGGGTAGTGGGAGGGGAAACAAATATATTTTTAATGTTAGCCTGGTATAGTGGGGTGAATTTCCCCAAAGACATTTTTTTCATATCTCATCAAAAGTATACCGGTATGTTGTTACCACTCATTTGAACCGTCTCGAAAAGACGGTTCAAATGATGGTCACGAAATAAACTTTTGAGAATGAATAAAAGAGATATTTAGAATTTTCTGAAAGCAATATCATATATCCACTGACTAGAATGGATTAATAATATGCCCATTACATAATACAGACGATCCACTGGGACTGATTTGATTTGCATTATACACTTGGTATACAGTGGTATCATCATGGTGAGACATGTTCTGGCAAAATAAACATTCATCCACCATTACCCCACGTATTGATTGGTATACATTTTATATCAAACATAAATTTCCACACTGATATCAGGGGTGATCACTGTGTTTCCTTAAAATGTTAACGGACATTACTATTTATTCTTTGTATTTATTTTTTTTATGTGCAATGATCAGTGGAAAATAGTACTTTTTCAGGTGACACATTTAACTCTTTGCATGCTGTGAAATTTGTGGGCTATAAATAGTTCAAAAATAGCAGATGACAATTCATTATATTTTCGTTTATTTCTCCTTATAAATGTTATGAATATGTCTTGGAATTTCATTAGAATTGTGTCCGGAGGAGAAAATAGCCCGATACCACCGCGCGTCACTATCAGTAAAATAAATATTACTAAATGATTATATCTGTTTTGGGGGCACTTGTAATTTTTAGAACTGGTGGATTAGTGACACAATTATACAATTATTTAATTCCTATAAAGAACATTTTGTGCTTACTGAGTGGGTATGTACCTTTAAATTTAAAAAATATTTAAATGTAAGTATTTTTTCATCAATAACAAAATAGTCACCCTCTCCCAAAAAATTAAATATTGAATTTATTGCGAAAAAAATATACTGATTTTCTAAATCTAACTTTTGTTTTCTTAATTTACATCATTTCCAAACTATCTCACCAGGTGTCGGGGTCAATTTCCAAAACTTTTTGTTTTTCGATCCTTCGTTTTTCGCAATAAAATCAATATGTTATGGAATTTCATCAAATAAAAAAAATTGGGGAGGGTCACTTTTTTTTATTGATGAAAAAGTACTTACAGTTAAATAATGTTTTTATTTAACCCTTAGACCGCTATCTTAATTTTTTTGCTGTTTATTTTCTATTTTCCATTTGTATCATCAAAACATGCTTTCACAGCACTTTAGAATAATTTACAACTTGCTTTGACAGCACTTCAGAATCATTTCCATGTCAAACCATGTCAAACCATGAAGTACTCGGTGACCTCGGCGAAACAAAGCACCATCTATAGACAGACAGTCTGGCCAAATTTTATTGAAATCGGTGAATGGGTAAAGCAGTTATTATTGATAAAACAAACAAGAAATGCGTCTGTCGAACGCGGATGCCACCTACAGCATATTTGAGAAACTGTGACAAAGTGGTTAACCGAAAAGTGTGACGGACGGACGGACAGACGGATGGACGGACGGACGGTCCAAACACTATATGCCACCCGTTTCTTCGAAACCCGGTGGCATAAAAAACGTTTAATGCATTTGCCTTACAAACAAGGGGCCCAGTTTCACTAAACTTCGTAAGAATAAAATGTTCGTAAGTGCAAATTTAGGATCGTCTGTAAATTTCAATTGATGTATTTACATTTATTGAGCATAGGCTGCATATGCAGCCTATGCTCAATAAATGTTACTAAAATCCAACAATTGTTTACAAGAAAACAATGTTAATGTGAAATTTACAAACTATCATAATTTTGAACTTACAAACATTTTAGTCGTACAAAGTTTAGTGAAACGGCCCCAAGGTGAACATATTTGATCAATGATCTTGACCATGGGTGGGTGTTCAGACGTGAAGTGTATTTGAGCCAAAGCACCATCCCAGGACACACATTGTAACCAAATATTATTGAATATTTGATGAAAGGGGTTAAGCAGTTATTGAGGAAAACAAATGTAACGTATTTGCCTTACAAACGAGGTGAACAGAAGTCGTTCAGATGTAGGGTGTATGCGAAACAAAGCTTGACATATACATGTATTGTGGCCAAATATTCAAATCAGCGAAGTGGTTCATAAGTTAATAATTCCAGCACAAAAATATTTACACAATTCCCTAACATTTGATTGGTCCGTTGCAAGTCTCCGTCCAAAATTTATATCCCAGTAAACTCCATGCCGAACTACTTTCCGTAACCGTCAGGCGCAGTTAAAATAATTCTTAAGAAAACGGAAAATAAACACATTTTCATGATGAATTTATTTCAAATGCTGGAATTATAAGGAATGAATGGCCTTTTTGTTGAATTTATCGGGGATATAAACTTGGAAAAGTCGCGGGAATACTGGACGAGGCCTTCCGGCCTTCGTCCAGTATTCCCGCGACTTTTCCAAGTTTATACCCCGATAAATTCCACAAAAAGGCCATTCATTCCTATATTAACAAATGAAAGGTGTATGCACGTACATGGACTATATAGTCTGTTTCACGAAAGCTGCCCAAATTTTACGGCCATATAAACAATTCAAAAACAATATTTGTTTCGATAATATTAAATTAAAGGAAAATTTAAGAATGAGCCTTCTTTTTATTTCGTGAAATTTGGTCAAATATTGGTTTTATTACGAAAAATTTATTTCTCTATGGAATTTAACATCATAACATGCGGGAAAAAGAGGTAGAGGAGTTGTGGGAGGAGAAAAAAAACGACAAATTTTGGAAATTGACTCCGAAACCTAGCTAGATAGCTTGGAAATGATCTAACTAAGAAAACAAAAGTTAAATTTTAAAAATCAGTCCAGTATTTCTGAAATTCTAAAAAATGTCTGCATGTTAAATCCCCATAGATGTCTATGGGGATTTAACATGGGGAAATTGTTTTTTCGCAATAAAATCAATATTTGACCAAATTTCACGAAATAAAAAGAAGATTCATTCTTAAATTTTCCTTTAATTTAATACTATCGAAAAAAATATTGTTTTGGAATTGTTGATATGGCCGCAAAATATGGGCAGCTTTCGCGAAACAGACTATAACATTATATCCATATTGGTGAGAGGATAATTAATACACTATGTGAAGTGATAATGTCCATAATGTCACTGCAATACCTACCAGGTGCTTTGAAATGGCACAGAAAGTTCCCGAAATTCGCAAAATCTGCATTCAGGCACATGTTAACTGTGGTCAAATCTCAGAATTGAGAAATCACAATGTCCTGTTAGTTATTAGACACGGAAAGTTACATCGCTGCTGAATACACGTCTATCACTCATTTGAAATTTAACTTCAAACATCTCTGCAATTTAGACAAGTCCAACTATGTGTAACCATAGTAACCACGACTTGTAGTATCTTGGCACACAGATTTCAGCACACAGACATCCTTCAATTCACGGAAGTTAGCTGATGATTAGAGATTTATTTAACCCTTTTCATGCTGAGGATATGTCATTTTATTTGCGAAAAATTTCTAAATATATTCTTTATACGTGCTTAGAAGTATATGTTTTGACCACCATTTGAACCGTCTCGTTGAGACGGTTCAAATGAGTGGTCACAGCATATACTTTCATTGAGAAATAACAAAAATAAAAATATTATTTTTTAAATTTGTACCCGTAAAGGGGTATCCCGCATGTAATGGGTTATTTTAAAGCATCCACGCGATACAGTTTAGGTCTTCATAAACTCCCACGCCACTTTGACAATTAATGAATTAAAACATCCAAAGGAAATATTTTCCATTACAAGCAGCATCCCATATGTCAGATGTGGCGCCGAATAAAGACGAAAATCTTCATAACTTTGACCACCTCGGCACTATGAATGACGTCATATCCAGCACACCAATTTATTATTACAATGATAAACCTTTCCATTAACACGGAGCGTCTATATAAACAACACAGTCATAGCCTTGTTCTAAAAAGCAAGCTTCTTGCCTAATGTTTTTATTGATCTCTATCATTTGGCAGCGGGCTTGGTATATTGGGTACAGATATCAACAACGCCAGCTATCGAATATTAGTTAATTGTCAAGTTTACGCCAATTTCCCGCACATCAAGATATGCGATGTTCGCAAGCCTCCTGCCAAAATGTGTTGATATTGCATCAGTTGATAGACAGAAATAAACAGGGGCCCGTTTCATTAAACTTCGTACGACTAAAATGTTCGTAAGTGCAAAATTATGATATTCTGTAAATTTCACATTAGCAATGTTTTCTTGTAAACAATTATTGGATTTACATTTATTGAGCATAGGCTGCATATGCAGCCTATGCTCAATACATGTAAATCCATCAATTGATATTTCCAGACGATCCTAAATTTGCACTTACGAACATTTTAGTCGTAAGAAGTTTAGTGAAACGGCCCCAAGGAGACTGGATTTCATAAAATATTGTGGCGTTATGTTTTCTTCTATTCTTGTATTAGTGTCAAAGACACGGTTGGTCCCTCTTGTAATTTAAATCTCTCTTGTAAATTTTCCACACACATGTTTATACGATGTAATCAAGGTGCATGACCATGTGCTTACAACAACAACAACAACAGTGGCTGAAAGTTGAAAGCTCGCCCACTCAAAAGTAAGTATTATTTGATATTTTCCTTAATATGCAACAGATTTTGATGAAATATGGTGCAGCAATTGCGTCTTCATCAGCTGCATTTGGTGGTCCAGGATGTTCGACACAGGCTTATATCATTTTTGCGAAGAATCGATTTCCGTGTCGATAGGAAATTGATTCTTCGCAAAAACGCCAGAAGTTTGGGCCAAAATACAGTGACCACCAAATGCAGCTTAACAAGACGCATTTTATGCGCCATATTTCATAAAATTCTGTTACATAGTAAGGACAAGATAAAAGAATACGTACTTTGAATCGGATGGATTCTGGAAGTCTCAGTACTTGTTGTTGTTGTTGTAACCACGTAATACACCTAAGTAATGTCACGACAGTTATTTATATGGTAGGTGGCAGATGGAAAATTTCTGAAAATCTATCAGTTGGCTTTACAAATTCAAGTAAACATCAAGTTAATTTACTCAAATGACTGAACTTTGGTTGAAAATGGTTCCGGTGGGAGGCTTTTATTTTTTTATTAAAATATGTTGTAATTTGTGCATTTTTGGATAGTTTCAAAAATGTAAATAACCAAATACGGCTTTAAAATTTGGAATCTTCTTGTTTTACATCATTTTGTCGCAATTCACAGAAAAAATATCCGGCAAGGCTCATGAATTTCTTTATTTCTCATCAGAAGTATATGTTGTTACCACTCATTTGAACCGTCTCGCCGAGACGGTTCAAATGAGTGGTCACAACATATACTTTGGTTGAGAAATAAGGAAAATAGATAGAGAATAGTAGGTTAGTGCCGTGAATGTGTGTTGACGGGATAATATAATGTACTGGTATATAAACGCAATACATTGAATAGGCGTTTACATTATGAATTTATGAACAGTGTCAAATATTTCTAACCACTAAGTATCGGCAAAAGCAGCGACGATATGGGAGGTAATCCAGTCCATTTATCTTGGATGTTTTCATTGATCTGTGTCAAAATAATGTTGAGAAATTAGATGGTCGAAGAACGAGTAAATAAGACGTAGTTCAGACATGACCAATAATTGACAGAAATGAAAACATGTGAGACATAAAAACAATCTCCCGAAAGGATGCTTAAACTCGATAATTGTAAACCTTGTACGACTAAAATGTTCGTAAGTGCAAATATAGGATCGTCTGAAAATATCAATTGATGGATCTACATTTATTGAGCATAGGCTGCATATGCAGCCTATGCTCAATAAATGTAAATCCAATAATTGTTTACAAGACGACATTGTTAATGTGAAATTTACAGACTATCATAATTTTGCACTTACAAACATTTTAGTTGAACGAAGTTTAGTGAAACGGCCTCCAGTAGCCGATTTCACTAACATTGCAAAGCATACTTTTCTAGCAAAGTATACTTTGAGGGAGTAATCATTTATTCTTCCCGAAATGCATTATTTCATATAAAACTAACGACTGCATATATTTGAGGATTAAAAGTATGCAGAATTATGATACTGAATTTATTACATTATCACAGCCAAAAATACTTTGCTAGAAAAGTATACTTTGCAATGTTAGTGAAATACATGTAGGCTACATGTATGTGAGTAGAAAACTAAAGATGTTCCCATGGTACATGCGGAGCTCCACATAATAATATAAGGTGCGTACATGTATTGGCGTATTATTATTTTATGCACTTATTTTAGCAGAATACACATTGAATATCAAAGTTGCGAGTACAAATGTGAAAATATACATTGATTTTCAAATTGAGTAGTGAAAATACTGTAATAAAGTTGAGAATTTACATACAAACAGTGTTTGCTTTTTGCAGTTCCAATAAGATAATTTTTAAATTTGTTTTAATTTTTATCATTTATTTCCTATTTTAA
Organism: Conchocele bisecta; assembly: GCA_029237695.1. Classification (NCBI taxonomy): domain Eukaryota; kingdom Metazoa; phylum Mollusca; class Bivalvia; order Lucinida; family Thyasiridae; genus Conchocele; species Conchocele bisecta. Next base: position 2,788,022 of record CM055275.1, read on the forward strand.
CTCTTTGCGTGATAGCGGCGAAAATATCCGCCAAACAAATTAGGACTATATGTTTTATTTCTCTCCGTAAATATGTCTTGGAATTTCATTAGAATTGAGTCCTCAGGACTCAATTCTAATGAAATTCCAAGACATATTCATGATATTTACAAGGAGAAATAAAAGAAAATGTGATGATTTTTGTCGGCTAGTTTTGAACTATTTATAGCCCACAAGTTTTCCAAGCATGCAGAGTTTAATAAGGATAAAAAAGCAATAATACAGTTGTAGAAGTAAAATACGCATTGAAGTTGAAATCTGGGGGTATAATAATCTTAACCCTTACACTGCTATCATAATTTGCTGTCGTCTGCAATTTATTTTCCATTTTCAAAAATATGCTTTGACAGCACTTTAGAATAATTTACAACATGCTTTAACAGCAGTGCTGTCAAAACATGTTTTTATTGAGAAATATGGCAAGATATAAAAGCAACAGCAGGCGCCAATTGTTGTGTGTAGCGGTCTAAGGGTTTAGATACAAAACTTATCTGGAGCTGTGGACACGGATGCCCCCAAAGGCAGCATATACCAATGGAAGCTGTAGGACCAGTGAGTCATAAGTGACATAATTGCACCAATGTGGTCTCCATACAGAATTTTACAATGATAAACATGGTGAAAAGCACAGGTAAGTAAATTTAGCTTACTGTTTTAGTTTACTACTGTCCGTTCCAAGTTTTGTTGCCGACAAACTTTTGGCTATTAAACAAATTTTATTTAAAAAATATTTAAATATAATTCCAGCACATTTTATTTAAAAAAATATTTAAATGTAACTACTTTTTCATCAACAACAAAAAAGTCACCCTCACCAAAATGCCATCAAATATCGATTTTATAGTGAACAAATTATTTTCCTATTGGAAGTTAACATGAGGGAAAAGGAGGTGGGGGAAGAACTAAAAACTTTGGAAATTGACTTTGAAACCAGTAGCCGATTTCACCAACATTGCAAAGTATACTTTTCTAACAAAGTATACTTTCAGGGAGTAATCATATTTTCCTGAAATGCATTATTTCATATAGAACTAACAACTGCATATATTTGATGATTAAAAGTATGCAGAATTATTAACTGAATTTATTACATTTAAAATTTCTCTCTCAAAGTATACTTTGTTAGGAAAGTATACTTTGCAATGTTGGTGAAATAGGCTACTGGTTAGATAATTTGGAAATGATGTACTTACATAAATATATTTTTAGCCCCCATATTAAATTCCCATACGAATATCATTTTTTCACAATAAAATCCATATTTGATGAAATGAAAAAAAATTGGGGAGGTGACTTTTTTGTTATTGATGAAAAAGTACTTACATTTAAATATGTTTTAAATTTAATGTGTTTAATAGCCAAAAGTTTGTCGGCAGCAAAACGTGGAACAGACAGAAATGCACCGAGTGGCCGAGGAACATAGTTAAACCCTAAAAATGCTGGAAACAAAGTGTCGTCTGCTGTTGCTTAACATTTTCCCTTTTTCTCACTAATAAACATATGGTTTGACAGCACTTTAAAGTGCTGTCAAAACATGGGTTATTTTATGAGAAAAATGGAAAATATAAAATAAACAGCAGACAACACAATTTAATTCAGCAGTGTATTAAGGGTTAAAATATTAATATATATTTGATAACATTCAAACGAATCTGCACTGTACGAAATTGTTCATTCCAGAGCCTGTGGTAATCAGAATGGATAATTGTGATTAACTTCCCCTATTCCTGTACCATTAAACACAAATTGTGAAACACAATGCTGATTTATTGTTGAAAATACAATGTGAAAGTGTTTTTATGTTTGGCTCTTTTGTTACCTGGACATAGAATTGGGTTATTGCCCATTATAAAAGTAGTAAGATTATTACTGATCCTACTGCTTTTGGGAGGGGCCAAGTGAGGAAAATAAGCTAAACTTTTTTGTTTTACTCTCTCCATATAGACTTGGTTTAAGTCTATATGGAGAGCAAAAAAATTTGTTCAGCCAATTTTTTTTCATTTATTTATGCTTTTAGGCATATTTAATGTATTTATAGACCTCGTTTGTGAGCTTGTACAGGTAATATATGGGATTTAGTACTAAACCCATTGACCCGGCCTTAAATGACCTTAGCTGTTGATAGGCCGTTAAACCCCAACAAACAAGCAAACAGGTAATATATGGGATTTAGTACTAAACCCATTGACCCGCCCTTAAATGACCTTAGCTGTTGATAGGCCGTTAAACCCCAACAAACAAACAATGTACAAGTGACAAACTTTTATGAACTTACTAATGCATTATGCTCATTCATACGGAGCCCCGCAGGGGACATGGATTTCAAATAACAATTTGTTCCCTCGAACTAACAATTCGTTCCCACTAAATAACAATCTGTTCCCTCAATGTAACAATTTGTTCCCTCGAATTAACAATTCGTTCCCACAATATATAACAATGCGTTCCCACGAATTAACAATTTGTTCCCACAATTAACAATTCATTCCCTTCCACCCATATAATCAGTTCCCACGAATAATTCAATTTGTTCCCACAGTATATAACAATGAGTTCCCACGAATTAACAATTTGTTCCCACAATATATAACAATTTGTTCCCTAAAATTAACAATTTGTTCCCACACTATATAGCAATTTGTTCCCTCGAATTAACAATTTGTTCCCACAATATATAACAAGTTGTTCCCACTAATTAACAATTTGTTCCGTATGCCCCCCTCGTCATAAAAAAAACCCTAAAATTTTCATGAAAAAAAGTTTCTGAACTGCCTGAAAATGATAAAATCTTGGAGGGGTTAGGTTAGATTTTATCATTTTCAAGCAGGTCAGCAACTTTTTTTTCATGAAAATTTTAGTAAAAAAGAGGAAATCCTCTAAAAAGGATTTTTAACATTGCATCATAAACTGCAGACAACAGATAACCAGCATATATGCAATTAACCCTTAGACTGCTACTCACAACAATTGTCGTCTGCTGTTGCTTTTATTCTGAAGTGCTGTCAAAGCATGTTGTAATTATTCTAAAGTGCTGTCAAAGCATGCTTTTGATGATAAAAATGGAAAATAGAAAATAAACAGCAGACGGCACTTTAGAATAATTTACAACATGCTTTGACAGCACTTCAGAATCATTTCCATTGGAAGTGCTGTCAAAACAGTTTTCATTCAGAAATAAGGCAAGATATAAAAGCAACAGCCGATGACGATTGCTGTGTGTAGTGGTCTAAGGGTTAATTAATTTGGCCTCATATCAAAACATATGAAACAGGACACCCTGACTGGAGGATAATTTACAGACAATGTCCAGAGTTGACCTTCAGCAGGCAATTACTGTATATATGCTAGAATGACTTGGCAGAGCAACTTCATCAATGGAAAATATCTCATTGATACAGAGAGCTGCAGGGGACATGGATTTTTGTTATTAATTCGTTCCCACGAAATTCGAATTAACAATTCGTTCCCACGATATAACAATTTGTTCCCACGATATAACAATTTGTTCCCTCAAATTAACAATTTGTTCCCACAAAATGTTAATTCGTTCCCTCAAATTAACAATTTGTTTCCTCAAATTAACAATTCGTTCCCACGCTATAACAATTTGTTTCGACAAATTAACAAATTGTGGGAACGAATTGTTATTTTGTGGGAACGAATTGTTAAATTGAGGTAACAAATTGTTATTTCGTGGGAATGAATTAATAAAAAAAAGAATTTTACGTCCCCTGCGGGACTCCGTACATTGACCAATCCGAAAATGCTATAAAATCCACAAAAAGAATATTGGTGGCCGGATTAGCTCAGTAGATAGAGCATGGGACTGCGGATCGGGAGAACCCAGGTTCGATTCCCATCTCGACGCGCTGCGAAAGGCAAATTCGGCGTGTTCTTGGGCAAGACAACTTCGTGCGAGCCTAGTCCTATCGGATGGGGAGTTAAATAGTCAGTCCCAACATGCAAGATCTTCGAGCCAGTGCCGTCATTAAAGGTACATGCCCACTCAGTTCGTCGGCAGCAAAACGTGGATCAGACACTGAGACAGTATAGCTTATTGTCACCCATATGATATAGGCTTTACAGCTGTGACACAAAACACAATAATATACAATGCTGCATGAACATCATCTGCTACTGTAAGCCATTTAGAACATGTTTTAACCCTTAGACCGCTATCTTATTTTTTTTGTCGTCTGCTGTTTATTTTCTATTTTCCATTTTTATCATCCATTTGACAGCACTTTAGAATAATTTACAACATGCTTTGACAGCACTTCAGAATCATTTCCATTAGAAATGATTCTGAAGTGCTGTCAAACCATGTTTTTATTGAGAAATAAGGCAAGATATAAAAGCAACAGCATACAACAATTGTTGTGAGTAGCGGTCTAAGGGTTAAGGAAATATGGTAAGAACAATTATGTAATCACAGTAATTTACAGAAAATATTGTAATTTTGTAAATATTATTCATCGCACAATGTCATGTTCTTAGGTACAAAATCACATGTAGATTTTGCGACCAGCGTAGATCCAGATCAGCCTGTGCATCCACAGTCTGATCAGGACCTGCACTGTTCACCATTCCTTTAATAAAACACCAATCATGCATCTAACAAGCAATATACATAGAGGATATTCATATTTTTGCAACGAATATGACATATACATGTATGTTCATCGAGTGGTGTGAAACGTCCATATTTGATGGGCGCCTAACGGCAGTGAAATATGGACATTTCACACCACGAGATGAACATATATGTCATATTCGTTGCAAAAATATGAATATTCTACTTATGATATACCGCTCCATGGAAATTAGCAGTTTTTTAGACTGTATACGGTAATGAATGTGTATTTGCAGCCTATTTACAGTCCGGCACTGCAGATGCGCGTTATAAATATAGATAGCGGAAGTAGTCGTATTTTCACCGGAAGTTGTTTATTTCATCGATGAGAACATATGACTTTTATTTACATAGTATAACTATGTATTTCATGGGTAGGTACATAATAAATATAGCATGAGTGTGTTATTTCCTCAGGCACAACGCTTGTCACAAATCACATAAGCCCCATTTCTCCAGTCACAGACACATATATAGCTCCTCTGGGGTCATACTGGTCCACATCTCAATAAACCCCTTTTTGTCATGGCAGGGTGAAACATAAGTAGATCTGGCAGTCCCCTAATGGATATCCAGAGTACTGTGCCCCTAGCTATGTGTATATATATTATTTACTGATGTTTCTGCAACATCAAACAATCGGGAGAGACCACCAGATCCGTGAAATGATCATGTTGCATGCAGGCAGGCAGATACTCATGTGTGGTTTTAAGCAAAAGTAGTCCATAAAAATATAACCCGAATGCTTTAAGCCATAGATTTGGTTTGCTTGCAAAAATCTGTAGCCGAGTTCACATCTACCTAAATGCACTAATGTACCTAAATGAGGGGTACCTTATTTCTCAATAAAAACATGTTTTGACAGCACTTCAGAATCATTTCCAATGGAAATGATTCTGAAGTGCTGTCAAAGCATGTTGTAAATTATTCTAAAGTGCTGTCAAAGCATGTTTTTGATGATAAAAATGGAAAATAGAAAATAAACAGCAGACGACAAAAAAATAAGATAGCAGTGTAAGGGTTAACCCTTAGACTGGTACACACAACAAGTGTCGTCTGCTGTTGCTTTATATTGTGCCTTATTTCTCAATAAAAACATGGTTTGACAGCACTTCAGAATCATTTCCAATGGAAATGATTCTGAAGTGCTGTCAAAGCATGTTGTAAATTAGTCTAAAGTGCTGTCAAAGCATGTTTTTGATGATAAAAATGGAAAATAGAAAATAAACAGCAGACGGCACTTTAGAATAATTTACAACATGCTTTGACAGCACTTCAGAATCATTTCCAATGGAAATGATTCTGAAATGCTGTCAAAGCATGTTGTAAATTATTCTAAAGTGCTGTCAAAGCATGTTTTTGATGATAAAAATGGAAAATAGAAAATAACAGCAGACGATAAAAAAAATCTTTAAAGGTACATTCCCACTCAGTAGGCACAGATGTTCTTTATAGGAATTAAATAAGTGTATCATTATGTCACTATTCCACCAGTTCTAAAAATTTTGAGTGCCCGCTATAAACGATCACCCCACATATTGATTGGCATTATTATACATTTTATAGCAGACGTAAATTTCCACACTGATATCAGGGGTGATAACCGTGTTTCCTTAAAATGTTAATGGACATTAGTATTTATTCTCTGTATTTATTTCTTGATGTACAATGACCATACTCTATAATCTGTTGAAAATATTATTTGTTCATGTGACGTATTTAATTAGTATAAACTATCACAGGAGTGATCATAATACCCCCACAAAGAGTTGGACTTACAAATAGCTTAACATTAGAAGAGTTTTATAGGTTTGAATAAAAATTTCATGATCATTATTTAATGCTGGCCTTAGAGATGTGTGACATTGACCTTTTACCTGCGTACGTGGTCAATGAAAATGAGATAATCTGAAAACATTTGAAAATTCATTCATCAGTTGTAGAGGATCTTACACGAGTAATGGATTAATATGATTTTGATCAAAAACTCTGTGCCGAGTTTGTCAAGAACGCAATGAATCAATTTAATAAAAATAGAAAAAATGGCTAAGTTAAAAGGATGATATTTTTGTAAAAAAAATATTTGTTTGGCATAAAAAGTGTGTATAGTTTCAGATCAATCCACTGAACGGTTTCAGAGGAGTTGTGTACACAAACTATGCAGTTTATCTGTCTGCCGCCTGCAATAGGTTTGACCTTTGACCTTCAACTGTGACCTTGACCTTGGACGTAGGTGTGTGGTTATTGATCGCGACACATCTTCTCATCCTGAGAAACATTTGTGCAAAGGCATTTGATAATCCATGCATTGGTGTAGAAGATATAGAGCGGAAAGGAATTTCAATAGGTTTGACCTTTGACCTTCAACTGTGACCTTGACCTTGGACATAGGTGCATGATTATTGATCGTGACACACCTTCTCATCATGAGAAACATTTGTGCCAAGCCATTTGATAATCCATGCATCGGTGTAGAAGATATAGAGCGGAAGGGAATTTCAATAGGTTTGACCTTTGACCTTCAACTGTGACCTTGACCTTGGACGCAGGTGCGTGGTTATTGATCGTAACACACCTTCTCATTATGAAGAAACCATTTGTTCCAAGCCATTTGATAATCCCCTGCATCGGTGTAGAAGATATAGAAGTGGAAGGGGAATTTTCGATAGGTTTGACCGTTGACCTTGAACTGTGACCTTGACCTTGGATGCAGGTGCGTGGTTATTGATCGCGACACACCTTCTCATCATGAGAAACATTTGTGCCAAGCAATTTGATAATCCATGCATGGGTGTAGAAGATATAGAGCGGAAGGGAATTTCCATCAGACCGACCGACCGACAAGCTGACTCCTATATACCCCCCAAACTTTGTTTGTGGGTGTATAATAACTAAAAAATATCATGCCTCATTTGCACATATGCCTGATACCACAGTGAGTCACTATCAGTAAAATAAATATTACTAAATGATGAAATGTGTATAGAGGGCACTTGTAATTTTTAGAACTGGCGGAATAGTGACAGAATTATAAACTTATTTCATTCCTATAAGAACATTTTGTGCCTACTGGTTGGGCATGTACCTTTAATATTTATTTATACTCAATGCATTATGTCATAAAAAAACAAATGTCTGTTCATATTTGATGGTTAAAATAATTTAACATTTATACATATATTTAGCCATTATTCTCATTTATTGTTTACCCTAGTTTCTCAATCAATGAAAGAACAGCATTTCGTCTCAATTAATCGCATATTGCGAAACTTCCGCCACTATCTATTAAATTAATCATTAAATGTTCAGCCGCTATATTTAGAACTGATTTTACGCCTTGTTGTCATCAGTTCACGAGACGCAAAGCATATTACCGCCCACACACGCTCTCCGTTCGTGTCACACCGCTAATCACATGCAGTATATAGTGATTCGAAATCACGTTCAAGGGCGGAGCTTCGAGAGTCGGCTGGTAAACTATAATTATAATGAACCGAAAATAGAAAACACACATCTGATTGGTCAATTGAAATCACAGCCTATAAAATATGAAAAATCACAGCATATAAAATCTCCGTTTTACCAGTCTGTGTTTAACAACTTGACAGATTTATGTAACCCTACACGCTTTTGTAAACAATGGCCAGCGTCGGGGAATGCAAATATTTCCAAATTAATTTCGGTACATTTTCGGTTATCCATCCTGCCATATTGACCTGTACAACCCAAAGCAGAAAAGAGAATCTACCAACGACTGACAAACGTGATTTCAGTGTGGTGGCCCTTCAACAAATTCCCAAAAATATTACCCCACCCGTCCAAAATACAGAAGAATTTAGTAAAGTGCTCAAATGCAAACTCAATATGCCAGTACCAGCCAATAACTTTACGAATTCCAATGTGCACATACATGGCTATATATAATAAACTGTATTGCAGATGGGTAATCACCCGAATTAGGCATAAATCCAGGGAAATCCTAGGCCTGTTGACGCCTATTGTTGACATTTCCTTTGTAAAAATCACAGGTCAGGTCATTCCAATTCCAATTTACAATTTTGTTTAATGAAATAAAACATTTAGTAAGTTATAGTTCATATACTTAATTTTTAAATAAATTAATTTTGTAGCGAGCGAGAATTTAATTTATTAAAAATTCAATATGTGAACTACAACGTACTTACTAGTAGGGGATAACCATGCTTTGTTTTTCGATTTGGAGCGGTATGTGGGAGGTTTTTACTGATTCACAGACCATAAAACCTCCCACATACCGCTCCAAATCGAAAAACAAAGCATGGTTTTCCCCATTCTAATGCACCTAGTGTGCTGCCCGCTTTTTGCAACGTCGTAGGATATCACAAACAGTAATATTTTTCAATATGTCAGCAGGTCTCACACCAAATGAATTTGAAAATTAATGTCACTCCGCCGAAGAATATTCCGATTTCAAATTGAGATTAACGGGACTTTTTCTAAGACATCTATACATTTATTCAACTGTAAAGTTTATTTTAACAATTGTACTGCTTTTATATGTGTAGTTGCAACAGTTATTTGCTTTTATTCATTTAACTCTGCATGCTAGCGGCGAAAATATTCGCCAAACGAATTAGGAGTGTATGTTTTATTTCTCTGTAAATATGTCTTGAAATTTCATTAGAATTGAATCCTCAGGACTCGATTCTCATTTCTAATGAAATTCTAAGACATATTCATGATATTTACGGGGAGAAATACAAGAAAATATGATGAATTTTTGTTCGCTAGTTTTGAACTATTTATAGCCCACAAGTTTCCCAGCATGCAAAGAGTTAAAGAAATGACAACATTTCTGCATTCTAATAATCAAAAACATGCTTTGACAGCATTTTAGAATAATTTACAACATGCTTTTATTGACAAATAAGGCAAGATATAAAAGCAACAGCAGACGACAATTGTTATGAGTAGCGGTCTCAGGGTTAAAGGAATTTTTACCAGTCAATGAGCCAATTTTAAATACAGGGTATGTGATCAGGTCATTTTCATAACCATGTGACATATTTTAAGATTACGCTATAAATATTATTTTTACTTTCTTGAAGAATTCAACACCAATTTCTTTTTTCTTTTTTCTTTTTTTTAGCTTATATTTATATAACGGCAGCACTGGCTCTAGGACCTTGCATGTCGTCTCCCAATAATGGGAGAAAGAACGGAGGTAGAGATTTTTGAGAGAAGCCGGTAATTTGTATTTACAGAGCAACTACGAATTATCGGTACCCATTTACAGCTGGGTGAACTGGAGCAGTGTGACTAAAGTGTCTTGCTCAAGGACACAACGCACGCCGCTAGTCAGGCTCGAACCCACGACCCTTGGATCAGTAGTCTGACACACTAACCATTACGCCACGGCGCTCCATTTTTTTATTCAGATGCTCAACAACAAACATTGCGGCATTTGCTGAGTCAAGTTTCAGAAAAATATGTTTAAAAGTTATTGTGTGAAAATCTACCAAAAATGACGTCAAAAATGACATCACACTTACCAGTATCTGATATCACATGATTCAACACCCTGAAATGTGGCAGCGACTGGAGAAATTGGACTCATGGGTTTTACAACCAGTTTAGATCCAGATCAGCTTGTGCATGCACACAGTCAGATCAGGATCTGCACTCGTCGTCATTCACCATTCAAACACCTTCTAACAAGTGTAACCAGAGTTGCCCGAGCTCAACATTTTCATACTCTGGTATCTGTGACTGGCAACATGGGGCTTATGGGTTTTGTGACCAGTGTAGATCCAGATCAGCCTGTGCATCTGCACAGTCTGATCAGGATCTGCACTGTTCATCATACCATCAATGAAGCTCACGTCATGCTTCTAATGAGCAATGCAGATTGTTATCAGGCTACGTGAGTGTGCTATTTGATCTGGAGCTACAGTGGTCACAAATCAACATGGGGCTTATGGGTTTTGTGACCAGTGTAGATCCAGATCAGCCTGTGCATCCGCACAGTCTGATCAGGATCTGCACTGTTCATAATACCATCAATGAAACACCCGCCATGCTTCTAACAAGCAATGCAGATCATTATCAGGCTTCATGTGTCTACATTGACCACAAATCACATAAACCCCATTTCTCCAGTCACAGCCACAAATGTGATCAAAAGCAAACATTGCTACATTAGCTGAGTCAAGTTTTAGAAAAACATGTTTGACAGTTATTGTAGGAAAATTTACAAAAAACATCACAATTATCTATTGTTACATGGTTTCCGTTGTTTGCACATATGTGCAAACAAATAGCGCGTGCTGTTTGCACATGGCTTTAGGCAATGCTCATTCCGGGGCCGCGCGTAATGGAAGTGCCTTCATGACGTCACTACGCGGAAGTGCCTTCATGACGTCACTACTTCATGACGTTCATGACGCGGCCCTGGAATATGCATACCGAAAATTATCTACGTGAATGGGACGATTAATAAAAGTACTGAAAATACTGAATATAATGCTCAAAGTACATTAGTTTTTTGTTGGAAATGTAACAATAACGTTTGCACAATAACGTTTGAACCCGCGGCCTGCGGCCTTGGGGTTCAAACAGTTCTCTCGGGCCACAGCAAACGTTTGCACACGGCTGGACATGATCAAACCTTATATTGTTATTTATTGACCTGAAGCCTCCTTATGATACGCTCGTTTCCTTAGTGATTACTAAAGGGAATTAACTCATGGTCACTTAGCACATGGAAAAAAGGATCGTCTAAATGTATAGGTGGCAAATACTGTATTTGTCCAGAACAGAGCTTCACTACGGTAGTCTATAAAATATGAAAATATATCAAAAATACTTTTACTTGTCTTTTTTTTGTTTTGTTCCCATGCAGACTGATAAAGATTGACCTGCAAATTTGCTGTTTACACTGCCAATTAATATTAACCCTTTGAACCCAAAAGCCCGCTATAGTCGGGTTTGGAAACAGTTCTGTAGCAGATTTCATCAAAATTGCAAAGTATACTTATCTCAGCAAACGTTTGCACACGGCTGGACATGATCAGCAGTGTAAGGGTTAAAATATTCCTCGGGAACTGTTTGAACCCGCGGCCTGCGGCCTTGGGGTTCAAACAGTTCCCTCGGGCCACAGCAAACGTTTGCACACGACTGGACATGATCAAACCTTATAATGGCACATGATTCCACACACTGAAAAAACCTACCCTGGAGTCCAGAAATCTGGTTCGAACTTCCAGCACGTTTTATCGATGATAGGTCCTGAAAGCTGCCCATCTTTATTGTCGGCATCGCCCCGACACCCTGATCATGTGACGTCCTCGCTACATCAGCCAGGCTTACGGCCCTCGGAACCACAGGATGACCTTGACGACCTCCAAGTTTGAAGATTCCATCCTCAACATCTGCATTGTCATCGTAAGTCTGAGTGTGCTCGAAAGCATATTTATTCTTGTCGTTCTGTTGTCGACGCATGATCTTTGGTGATCTGTTTAGACGAACGTTCTTCTCTACGTCACGTAGAGGCTGGTCATCCATTTCCCGTAGCTCACCGGACGAGTATATCTCTGCCTCAGTGATAATGACATTGGGTCCATCTATGACCTCAATGTCCTCTATCTGGACTCGTGCTTTATCCATCACTTCTGATCTGGATATCTCAAGACTCAATTCTTCCCTGTCCCTTACAAGTTTATCCTTTCTTCCAACTCTATAGTCACTCTCGTCAAAACTCACTATTTCAGCGATATCATTACGTTTCTGTTCACTTTTCACTACAGAACTTTCTGAAATGATATTGTCATGGTTGTTTGCACTCTGCTGGTGACAATGGTCAATTGCTACATCAGGTTCATCAGGATTGTGCCGCTGTTGAACAATCTCACCGTCATCACATCTGGCTTTGTCATGTTTCTTTTCACCTTGATTATCCTGCGACAGATCTACATTGGTAACTCGTCTAAGCCTGTGCCTTTTTATTTTCTCACTCAACAAGTCAATGCTCCTACGATGCTTCTTTACTTCATCTAAAAGAGCACCTTTCCTTTCACTCCCATCAAATCCATGACTATTCCGATCTCCATGACCATCTTTTGAAGAGGTTCCATAAATCTGACTCTTCCTATCTTCGTGAATATCAGTTGAAGAGGTTCCAGAAATATGACCCTTCCTATATCCATAAGCATCTGTTGAAGAGGGTCCACTTCCAGAAATATGAGTGTTCTTATCTCCAAAATAATCCACTGAAGATTTTCCGGAATTGTGGCTTAATTGAGACCTGTCATAATTATTCTCTCCTGCATCGTCAATTGTCGATATCTCAATATAATCGCGAGGTGGCGATGGTGAATGCGATCGGCAGAAGTAATTAGCCATTGGGGGCGACGTATTCCGCGACATGTTGACAGCTTTCTAATAACTCCCACAAATACAATAACCCGAAATGTGTCGAGCGGAAAATTCCCCACACAATTGTTCACAAAATCATTTGTTGCAAAGTCATGTATTTGTGCACTATTAGAAATTCGAGTAATATTGCAAATTCGAGCTGCATTAAATAATTTGATTCCCTAGCTGTTCGATGAAATCAACTTGCCATTAAGACTTAATTTACATGTCCTATATAATATTACCATAGAGGTTTGTTTCCGATATTCTCATAGCATATTCAAATTATTGTCTCTAATTGCTAATTCAACTACGCCAACTTAATTATGCAATGAAATAGTTAAAAAATACAGCCGAAAACCATTGTCTGTTGCAGTGAAAGTAGTGCATACATGCTTGTCAAACAAACGAATTGCCAATAAATAATACCACTTTATACAATACAACGTACATTCCACGCTAAAATAATCATATATGAGCGACATACCTAATCTACTGAGAGCTTTTTCAAATTTTTAGATTAGTTTTTTTTCGATCGCAGACTACCACATGTGGATGATGATGGCACGGGAACCAGGGAGCGGTTCCCCGGCGCCATTCGTTAATACCCGGTACCCGGCTTTGAAACTATCTTCGTTATCGTATGCCTGATATCCATAAAGGTGTGAAAATCTTCTGATTGGGTCAGAAGTTTTTTCCCAACTTTGAACATACATCGTAATGTTTTCGATGAATTTCGAGATTCGATAGGGTTAATATTCACAGATACAGCCTGAATTTGTCTCTGGAGGGGATTCGATGGTAACATGTGTCTTTTCTGCTCGTGATTAGCGTAATTGAAGCCAGTCTCTGCGGTATAGTCGGAATGTTTTATGGGTGAACATTACTGCGGCTGGGTCGACATATTTCGTGACAATTCATACCAAAGAATATGACTGTGGGCCGTGTTAGGTTAATCAATTGCCTTCTGAATATTGGATATTGGGCAATAATTCCCACTCAAAATGATATACTGTCGATCTCCCCGAACGATCTCCCCGAACGGCCACCTCTCTACAACAACACCCTCTCAATAACAGCCGTTATTTTATATCCCAAATGGATGATTTCCTCTGTATCTAACCCTAAGACTGCTGAGCTCGAAAATTGTCATCTGCTATTACTTCTTTCTCAATAAAAACATGTTGTGACAGCATTTTAGAATGTTTTTGATCAGAATTAACGAAGAAAATAAATAAACAGCGGACGGCAAAATTTTATTCAGCATTAACCTCCATACAGCAGCCATCTCTCTACAACAGCCAGTTTTGCATCTTCGCAAGGGTGGCTGTTGTAGAGGTTGCACTGTACTATTATAAATTTAAAGGCTGGCATAGACGTTAGTTACAATATGTTATCTACGGCTGCAATTTGACCCTGTCAAAAAATGTGACCAACAGAAGAGCATACCCAAACATGTTGCATGTAGGTCAAAATTTAGTAAACTGTATATTTTATACATTTAAACAAATAATCTTTGATGTAGAACTAGTAAATTGCCAAAAATAATAGAACAGGAAAATCATTTTCACATAGAAGCCATCTTTTCTCTTGTTGCTGTTCAACATTCAACATAACGAAATGAAGCTTTCAAATTTACAAGATATACATGTAAATGTCAGATAAACACTTAGACACGGTAAAATAACCAATTCATGATCGTGTATGTTCTTTATTAATAATTTATTGATACAGTTTTGACAGTTTTATATCGCTAACACAGGGATTCCGCTGGGAAAAATAAAAAAACCGCCACTTCAAAAAAAATTAAAAAAATTGCCAATTGTTTATTTTTATCGCCAATTGCGAAAGTGGCGATCGCCAGCGGAATGAATCCCTGCTAATAAATGTGCAGCAATTTCGAGGCTTTCCAAAGAGTTCCTACTGTTTCCAAGCCAAACCCGACAAGACATTATTTACAAAGAGAAATAAAAATAAATATACATGTACTTCTACTTTGGTTGGTGGATAAATAAATAAATAAATAAAAAACAATAAATTGATCCCTAACTCTTTTTGCAAAGAGTTAGGGATCAATTTATTATTTTTTATTATACTAAATTTATTATAGGAATGAATGGCCTTTTTTTGGAATTTATCGGGGTATAAACTTGGAAAAGTCGCGGGAATACTGGACCAAGGCCGGAAGGCCTCGTCCAGTATTCCCGCGACTTTTCCAAGTTTATATCCCGATTCCGGCCTTCGTCCAGTATTCCCGCGACTTTTCCAAGTTTATATCCCCGATTCCGGCCTTCGTCCAGTATTCCCGCGACTTTTCCAAGTTTATATCCCCGATTCCGGCCTTCGTCCAGTATTCCCGCAACTTTTCCAAGTTTATACCCCGATAAATTCCACAAAAATGCCATTCATTCCTTATAATTCCAGCATTTTAAATAAATTCATCAAGAAAATGTGTTTATTTTCCGTTTTCTTAAGAATTATTTTAACTGCGCCTGACGGTTATGGAAAGTAGTTCGGCATGGAGTTTACTGGGATATAAATTTTGGACGGAGACTTGCAACGGACCAATCAAATGTTAGGGAATTGCGTAAATATTTTTGTGCTGGAATTATTACATTATCACAGCCATTTGTGATAATGTAATAAATTCATTATAATAATTCTGAATTTTCTCCAGTCACATATTAAAGGTACATGCCCACTCAGTAGGCACAACCTTTTCTTTATAGGAATTAAATAAGTGTATAATTGACTAACTATTCCACCAGTTCTAACAATTGCGAGTGCCCGCTACATGTATACAGATATAATCATTTAGTAATATTTATTTTTCTGATAGTGACTCGCGGTGGTATCAGGCTATTTTCATATGCAAATGCGGTATGGTACTTTTTAATTATTTATACTAATTAAATGTGTCACCTGAAAAAATAATACTTTCGACAGATTTAATGTATGATCGATCATTGCACATTAAAAAATAAATACAAAGAATAAATAGTAATGTCCGTTAACATTTTAAGAAAACACGGTTATCGCACCTGATATCTGAGTGTTGGAAATTTCCGTCTGATATAAAATGAAAAATACTGCCAATCAATACGTGGGGTTATGGTGAATGAATGCTGATTTTCCAGAAAATGTCTCAGATGATGTCTCTGATATAAAGAACATGTTGTGCCTACCGAGAGGGTATGAACCTTTAATTCTGCATACTTTTAATCATCAATTATGCAGTCGTTAGTTGGGTAATTCTGGCTATTAATTTGATAATCTTAATTCCGATCTAGTTTAATATGATTCCATAGCATGTTCACAGTTTATCACCTGTAGTTAAACTTTTATGTTATGCAACTGGAGTAAAACGGGTTTATGGGCTATGTGACCCGTGAAACTCCTGTAGCCTATTTCACCAACATTGCAAAGTATTTTCTAGCAAAGTATTCTTTGAGGGAGAAATTTTCAATTTAAGGATAAATTTATTAATTTTTATTATACAAATTTATTACATTATCACAGCCATTTTGGCTGTGATAATGTAATAAATTCAGTATAATAATTCTGCATACTTTTAATCATCAAATATGCAGTCGTTAGTTTTATATGACATACGGTAATGCATTTCGGGAAAAGTAAATGATTACTCCCTCAAAGTATACTTTGCAACTTTGATGAAATCGGCTACTGGTATCAAAAGAGAATCAACTGAGGGCCGTTTCACTAAACTTTGTACAACAAAAAAGATTGTAATTGCAAACTTAGGATCGTCTGGAAATTTTAATTGATGGATTTACATTTATTGAAACTAGGCTTCAATAAATGTAAATTCAAAAATTGTTTACAAGAAAACATTGTCGCTATATTTTTTGTTGTCATCTGCTGTTTATTTTCTATTTTCTATTCAAAAACATGCATTGACAGCACTTTAGAATAATTTTAACATGCTTTGGCAGCACTTCAGAATCATTTCCATTGGAAATGATTCTGAAGTGCTGTCCAACCATGTTTTAATTGATCACCTCACCGGCAGCCTTGATAATAATAACAAAAGTATTCCCTCGACTTTTCCTGGGAAAATGATTTCCTTGTTCTATTATTTTGGGCAATTTACTAGTCCTACATCAAAGATTATTTATTTAAAGGTATAAAATATACAGATTACTAAATTTTAAATACATTTTAACATCAACAGGTTTAGTTGCTCACATTTTTTGAATGGGTCAAATTGTAGCCGTAGATAACATATTGAAAGCATATTATTGTAGCTATCCACCAATGACTGCATGACAAACACTGATCTACGCTTATATACAGGCGGAAAAACAATAAACACTGCTTTGTCAAAAGACAACCCATTCCTCAATGGTCCTATTACACAGATAAATAATTTAGCAAACAAATGACCTTTTGATCCATCATCAAAACACACAATCCGTCAAATGTGGCTGTGACTGTAGAAATGGGGCTTACAGGATTTGTGACCAGTTTAGCTCCTGTTCAAGTAGGACACGCCTGTAGCCTGATAACGATCTATGTTGCTTGTTGGAAACATGACGGGTGTTTCATTGATGCAATGGCTAACAGTGTAGATCCTGGTTGCAAAGCCCATAAGCCCAATTTCTCCAGCCACAGACACAAACTAGAAATGTGGCCTGTCGGCACATGTACCTGTACCCCCACTGGCAGCCAAAGAAAACGAGGCAATTTTGATTATAAGCCATTTAGTCGAGCGTTAAGGTTTCAAACGCATCAAGTCTGTGACCTTGACCCTGGGCATAGTGTGATAATCCATGCATCGGTGTAGAAGATATAGAGTGGAAGGGAATTTCAATAGGTTTGACATTTGACCTTCAACTGTGACCTTGACCTTGGACGTAGGTGCGTGGTTATTGATCGCGACACACCTTCTCATCCTGAGAAACATTTGTGCCAAGCCATTTGATAATCCATGCGTCGGTGTAGAAGATATAGAGCGGAAGGGAATTTCAATAGGTTTGACCTTTGACCTTCAACTGTGACTTTGACCTTGGACGTAGGTGCGTGGTTATTGATCGGACACACCTTCTCATCATGAGAAACATTTGTGCCAAGCCATTTGATAATCCATGCATCGGTGTAGAAGATATAGAGCGGAAGGGAATTTCGATAGACCAACAGACCGACAGACCGACCGACCGACAAGCGGACTCCTATATACCCCCAACAAGTTTGTTGGGGTATAATAATCTATCACCACTGCTATTTTCTACAAGGGCATCGTTATCACTAAGCTAATTCCCTCGCTGGCAGCCTTGATAGCAAAATTAAACATTGGGTGTCAGACGTTCGGTGTATGGGAAACAAAGCACCATCCCTGGACACAAGGTGAACACAAGTCTTCAATTTATTCCGTCAAGACAGTGTGTATGTGCCGTGAAACACGGTGCCGTGAAACATTTTTGATATCCAGTCAGTACTGTTTTTGCATTTTACAGGACCGGCTATATAGAGAATAGTAGGTTAGTGCAGTGAATGGGATACAATATCCGGCAAGTGTGATGAATTTCTTTATTTCTCATCAGAAGTATATGTTGTGACCACTCTCATTTGAACCGTCTCGCCGAGACGGTTCAAATGAGTGGTCACAACATATATTTTGGTTGAGAAATAAGGAAAATAGATAGAGAATAGTAGGTTAGTGCCGTGAATGGGAAAACATATCTGGCGCGGCACGGAAACGGGATGTGCTCGGCATAGCCTTGCCAGATATTTTTTCCCATTCACGGCACTAACCTACTATTCTCTATGACCTTGACTTTAGGCGGTTGGACGTGGGACTGGGTCGTATGCAAAACAAATCACCATCTCTAGTGGTCAATTATTATCAACTCGGTGAAGAATGAAAGGTGTTACTAACACAAGGTGCATGATCACGTGCTTACAACAAGAACAATAATGACTGAAAATGTTGAAAATGTTGAAAGCGTGTCCATTCCAAAGAAAGTATTATTTGATATTTTCCTTAATAGGCAACAGACTTTGATGAAATGTGGCACAACAAATGCGTCTTCATGAGCTGTATTTGGTAGCCCAGGGTGTACGGTACATCTTCGCAAAAATTACAGAAGTTTGAGCCACTTAACAAGACCCGTTTGATGCGCCATATTTCATCAAAATCTGTTACATAACAAGGACAAAATAATACATACTTTGAATGGGAGGGCTTCTGGAAGTTTCAGTAAACGTTGTTGTTGTAACCACGTGATCATACACCTTGTAACATAAGCATGCACACACGCACGCACGCACGCATACGTACATACATGGACTAACGCTATATCCCCTCTTGCCAATCGGCGAGGGGATAAGAATCATGTCATACGCCACGACTCAATTTCTCTGTTCCAATGTTCTGTGAATGGTTTTCATCAGCCAGACATACATACATGATTTTTGTTTTCTTCTTTAGATAATTTCCAAGTTATCCAGCAATATACAGGGCTCTAGATAAGGAATTAGTAATTGAGTATTGTCACTCCAGCATTTCTTAAGCAATTGGGTATTTCAAAATTTTAATTGGATAAAATTAATTCACACTACTGTTTACACATCAACAGACAGCAATTATTGAATAGTTTGCTTGGAAATGAAAACATGTCTTGGCATTTCATTAGAATTGTCTCCTTGGAGACAATTCTAATGAAATACCAAGATGTGTTTTCTTAGAAAATAAGAAAAATATGCTAAATTTGTGGTCTGTTTATTGTTTTCTGCAGCATGATAAAGGTACCATAAGGTTTGTATTGCTTTTTGATACTCGCTACTTCTGATTTCAATTGGGTTTTTGGTAATTTGAATTGGGTATTTAAGGAAATACGCAGCTTATCTGGAGCTCTGAATATATCAGAGTCAATTTCTGAAATACGTCATGTTCCTCTAGCTCTTGTTTCTCTCCTTTGATCCCATAGGAAACTTTTACACACTAAACATTTTACAGAATTAATCAGACAAATAAAATATTTAATTTTTTAATGTTTATGAAAATGTAAAATCTTATTTACAATACATAAAAAAATTATGGTACATGTACGTGTAAGTCAGCAGTAAGATGTGGAACAGAAAGTAGTGAACTGAGGTGATATACAGTTGCATCAAATTAATTGAACGCATCCAACATATAACGTAATTATGGCTTAATTTAATTAATCGATGAGGGTAATTCCATGGAGAAACTGGTAAGTATGGGCATATTGCCTGTCTGTTTCACGAAACCTGCCCAAATTTTACGGCCATATAAAATAAGAAACAATGCAAAAAATATATTTTTTTCAATAATATTAAAAATAGGTCTACCCGATCTACAGTAACAATAAAATGTGGCGGTAACTAGAGAAATGTGGCTTATGGGTTTGGCGACCAGTGTAGATCCAGATCAATCTGTGCATCCGCTATTCCATCGATGAAACACCCGCCATATTTCTAACTAACCCGAATATTCTGTCTGTAACACTGTGTTACAGACAGAAAATTTGGGTTAATTTCTAACAAGCAATACATATAAGTTATAGTTCACATATTGAATTTTAATAAATTAATTTTGTAGCTAGCGCTAGCGAGCGAGAAATTAATTTATTAAACATTCAATATGTGAACTATAACACGCTTGTTGTTTACCAGCCCAGTTGCGAAGCTCCGCCCCTAACAGTGATTTCAATCTCTATACTAGTATGTGATTGGCGGTGTGACACGAAGTGAACATGTGTGGGCGGTAATATGCTTTGCGTCTCGCGAACTCATGACAAGGCATAAAATCAGTTCTAAATATAGCGCTGAACATTTAATGATTAATTTAATAGATATTGGCGAAAGCGTCGCAATATTCAATTAATTGAGACGAATGCCATTCTTTCATTGGTCAATTTCAATATAAATTGTTATCAGGCTACAGGAGGGTGCTATTTGATCTGGAGCTACACTGGTCACAAATCCCATAAGCCACATTTCTCCAGTCACAGCCACATATCAAACCTAACTCTTTGCATAATAGTGGTGAAAATATCCGCCAAACGAATTAGGATATATGTATATGTAAATATGTCTTGAAATTTCATTAGAATTGCGTCCTCTGGACGTAATTCTAATGAAATTCCAAGACATATTCATGATATTTATATGGTGAAATAAAAGAAAATACAATGAATTGTCATCTGTTATTTTTGAACTATTTATAGCCCACAAATTTCCCAGCATGCAAAGAGTTAACCAGCTTACATCCTACAAAGTACAGCAGAGCTAATGGCATCGCAAGTCGTGACTAGAATGTTTATTGTAAGGCTTGAAAAAGAAATAAGTGGTATGAAAGATGGAAGTAACAGAATATGCACATACCTATTAAGTTGGGATGTGATGGTGTGTCAACTTCAGTGAAATTATTGGTTCTTCGGCAAGTAATTTGCTGTGACTTCCTGTGAATGTCTGTTTATTCTGGACCTGAAACAATATATACATGTACAATGTATATATAATATGTAGTTATATTTACACCTTCTATAAATTCATAATGCAAACACCCATTTGACGTATTGCGTTTACATCCCAATGCAATACATTAGACACACATGGCGTCGCGCAATGTTGTTGATTGGTTAAAGTTCGCAATGTCGCTGCAGGGCCTGAAAATAGCACTGGTCCGAGGTCCTGGACCCGCAAATTTTAATGTCGAACCTTTGTATTTTACAAGCAAAAAGTCCACCGGACCTGTGATAAAACTGAAATTGCGATCATCATTTGTGGCGTTGCTAACTCCGTTTTGATTATCATCTTATAAGATAATTTTTGGTGACATATTCAAGTATTTACACATGGTGTGACGATTCATTTAGTATGAAACAGACACATATTTCTACCGTTTTTCTTACGAATATCCTCTCGGACCTTCCAAAAAATTCCTCGGACCTTTCACTTTTTGCCTTGTTAGGTCCCGGACCAACTGGTAAAAGCTGCTATTTTCAGGCCCTGCGCTGTTCCAGAAATTGCGACAAAATGACGTAAAACAAGATTATTGTTAATTTTCATATTTGGTAATTTACATTTTTGAAACTGTCAGAAAATGCAGTGTAAAAATAAGTAACAAAACAATGGGCTGTTGTGGGGTGAACAATACATTTGGTCTGTTTAAAGTTTGCGAGGAGTCCTTCATCTAACATTTTTATATCCTACAGGTTTCATTCATCACATAAATCAGAATGGTAGATTGACAACGACATCGTTATAGCAACAACAATACCCTCACTGCAGCCTTGATAGTAAACAAAATAAATTTAATTATACATATTTTGTTTAACATTTTTGCCTTACAAACAAGGTAAACATAAGTTCTCCGTGACCTTTACCTTGGGCGGTTGGACGTGGGTCGTATGCAAAACAAAGCTATTGGAAAAGTTTTATTAATCGCTATCTTAATTTTTGTCGTCTGCTGTGTATTTTCTATTTTCCACCATCGCTTTAGAATAATTTACAACTTGCTTTTACAGCACTTCAGAATCATTTCCATTGGAAATGATTCTGAAGTGCTGTCAAAGCATGTTGAAAATTATTCTAAAGTGCTGTCAAAGCATGTTTTTGATGATAAAAATAGAAAATAGAAAATAAACAGCGGTCTAAGGGTTAACATAGGTCTAAGGTATAAAATAGCGGTCTAAGGGTTAACAGTGTTTTCTTTAAGAAATAAGGCAATATATAAAAGCAACAGCAGACGACAATTGTTCTGTGTAGCAGTCTAAGGGTTAAAATTGCATTCACCAGTAACAAAATCAAAATTTCACTGAAAAATCTCACATGGAATGAACTGTCACACGACTAGCAGACTAGGAGTCTACAAACTCAAATGAAATAAGATTGTAGTGCATAATATAGTCAAACTTGTGAATATAGGCCAGCCACGGGAAGAGAAAAATCTGGCCTTTGCAGAGCTCCAGATAAGTTTTTTATCTAAAGAGTATTATACCCCCAGATTTCAAATTCAATGTGTATTTTACTTTTACAAATGGATTACCTATTGCTTTCCTTCCTATTAAATAGGAAACAAATTATAACAAGAGTTGTCAGAAGACAACAAAGCTCGCCTGTTGGCAGCCTTCACTCAAACTTGGCACAGTTGCAGAAACTAGATTGGTCAGTAAGCGAGGCTTACGGAATACCCCGCGTGGGCCCAGGTACCCCTAAATATGTCAAATAATTTCCAAGTGTGTGGGCTTGTGACCTTGACTCTGTGTTTAGCAGGGGCAGCACAAACGTGAATTTGTCACAGGGTGGTAGAGGTCCATTGGAGTAATGTGTGTGTGAAATGTGAAGCAGATCCGAGCAAGGAAATAGAAATTATAACCAATTTCTCTGATGTTAAGTTTTGTAAAGAGACTAAGTATGTGACCTTGACCTCGATATCAGTGGTGATTTGTCACAGTATGATAGTAGAGCCTTAGAGGAATGCATGCATGAAATATTAAGAATTATCGATGAAAGAAATAGAAGTTATAACATATTTCTCTGATGTTAAGTTTTCTAAAGAGACTAAGTATTTGACCTTGACCTTGGCGGGGGTTGGACGGTCGTGGATTTGGCACAGCATGGTAGTAGAGCCTTACAGGAATGCATTTGTGAAATATTAAGCATTTTAGATGAAGGAAATAGAAGTTATAACATATTTCTCTGATGTTAAGTTTTGTAAAGAGACTAAGTATGTGTGACCTTGACCTTGGAATCAGCTGGGTTGGATGGTCGTAGATATGTCACAGCATGATAGTACAACCTTTGGGAAATGCACAAGTGAAATATTAAGAATTTTCAATGAAGGAAATAGAAGTTATAACTTATTTCTCTGATGTTAAGTTTTGTAAAGAGACTAAGTATTTGACCGTGACCTTGGGATCAGCGGGGGTTGGACGTCGTGGATTTGGCACAGCATGGTAGTAGAGCCTTACAGGAATGCATGTGTGAAATATTAAGCATTTTAGATGAAGGAAATAGAAGTTATAACAATATTTCTCTGATGTTAAGTTAAATGACGGACGGATGCACGGACGCACGGACGCACGGACGGACAACCGGACTCCAGAATACCCACACACGTTGCGGTTGAATTTTCAACTTTATTACTGTATTTTCACTACTTAATTAAAATCAATGTGTACGGTATTTTCACATTGCTGTGAGTATTTTGTACTTCCACTTTTGATAATCAATGCGTATTTGCTAAAGTAAGTGCGTAAAATACACCAATACACATCTTATCTGGAGTTCTGGCCTTTATTCACAGGTGGTCTTTATTCACAGGTGGTCTTTATTCACAGGTGGTCTTTATTCACAGGTTCATTTAGGTAGTAATTGATTAATTTGGAAAACAAAACTGTGGCTGCTATAGACAGGTAATTGCTATTTGGTGGTGGCCGTTGTACACTGGTTTGACTGTACAGTATTCTTTATGACTTTTGTATTATAGTTCAATAGTAATCATACATCACAGAGTCATTCACAAGTGGTGCAGATCCTGTTGGGATGGCTTACTTTGAGCAATCTCATCCGGGGCTACACTAATTGTAGATATTATACTATTGACAATTATGAGTAAACACAACATACTGTTGTTCAGTCACATACTAGTAAATCAAGATGTACATTGTTCACACCTATCAATATTCATGAAGGATTGATATGATATTTGCATGGTAAATAACGACACGATATGCATGCTATTGGAGGGTGAAGGCCGCATACACAAATATACGAGTTGTCGTTGTGCGTGCGGTCCGCATCCAACCAATACAGGCACACCCATACTACGATGTCTAACTTACGAGAAACTGTATAATAACTTATGTATTAAGTGGCATACATACTCTCACCAACTTTCGATTTTCGCTATCTGATGAGAGTGTGTCCCACTACAATTCACCGTGTATTCATCCTGACATGCCCTGTCTCGTTCTCCATATTCCTGGAGACTGAGACACACAGGGATGTGCGGGTCTTTTTTTGCAATCGAATATACTTGCAACCCGTTTTCTATATGCTTGTATATTTAATTGTAAAATGTTTGACGTAGCATTAAATTTTACCCAATCTAACTCCTATAAACTCGTAGATGAGTTTCTAAGAATTGGAATTATTGTCAAACTATGTTTAAACAAATTGTTCTGATTCGGATCCAAGCTTACTGACCACGTTCCTTTACATATAATACTTGATGAATTTCTCCCAGTCAATACTCGCTACTGATAAATACCATCAAGCCGAATCATTGCAAAATATATAGATGTTGACTATTTAACTAAATTTGCCTGCAAACAAGTTCGCTGATAAATTAGACCGAGTACAGTACTTCCACATAACTCTCGCCATGCTGTTGTTGTTGTTCATAATAAATTATGCTTGTACATGTATGCACTCATATACCACTAAGTGGTCTGAGATCATTGCCAAATAAAGGATATGTTCTGTTCTGTTCTTCTAAGGAACTCTTTCACCTAAAAACATTATTCATGAGCTGCCAAATTTAACCCTTAGACCGCTACACACAACAATTGTCGTCTGCCATTGCTTTTATATTTTGCCTTATTTCTCAAAATAAAAACATGGTTTGACAGCACTTCAGAATCATTTCCAATGGAAACTGCCTAGCAAAAAAAAACGGTTTTGACAGCACATGAGAATCGTCTCCAGTGGAGAAAAACTGGAGACGATTCTCATGTGCTGTCAAAACCGTTATTTTGTTAAGAATTAAGACAAAAATGAAAAACAGCAGACGAAAATTTCCGTCTCCAACATAGCGAGGGTTAAACTCAGTATCAAATTTTAAGACAAACAATTAATATTAAAGGGACATAATTCCACTTCCAGACACAGAATTACTGTCTGTTGCACGTTTTTTTCTGCCGACAAACGTTTAGCTATTAAACTCATTAAATCTAAAAAATTTAGGTATTTTTTCATCAATATTAAACAAAAATAAAAAAAAAATTTTTTTAAATGTGTCAACTGAAAAAAATATTTTTTTCGACAGATTACAAAGTATGATCATTGCACATCAAAAAAAAAAAATAGAGATAATAAATAATAATGTCCGTTAACATTTTAAAGAAACACCCCTGATATCAGTGTGTAAATTTACGTCTGATATAAAATGTATAATAATGCCAATCAATATGTGGGGTAATGGTGATGCAGATGCGGATGCAAAGGCTGATCTGAATCTACACTGGTCGTGAAACAAGGTTATTCAAAACCAATAGCCCTCATTTCTCCAGTCACAGCCACATATAGGAAAATAGAGCAAATATGGAAAATATAGTACACTCGATCAATGAAACGAGTAAAGACTGACACTTGGACAAAACGCAGACTGACTTATCTGGCCCAATAATCAGTGGTTAATTATTGGGGATGTTCGGGGATATTGATAAATGAGTTGCCATGAACCGCCGTGACACAGAAATCAAGTGTAGACTGTATTGTAATGCCCCTTTTCTCAACCTCGGGCCCGAGGTTGAGAAAAGGAGCATTACAATACAGTCTACACTCGATTACTCAAAGTCCAGGGGACTGATGAAAATACTTTGAGGAAACGAAAATTTGAATTAACAAAAGTTATTTTATAGGAAAACATGTACTTGGCACCATGAATTTGACCACGCTCCAGATAAGGTGGGTATTAGCGTATTTTACACAATTATTTTAGCTGAATATGCATTGATTATCAAAAGTGGGAGTACACAATACGCACAGAAATGTGAAAATATGCATTGATTTTCAAATTGAGTAGTGAACATACTATAATAAAGTTGAACATTTTCTTAGTTGGGCAGTGTTTGCTTTTTGCAGCTCAATTAAGCGAATTTTTTTTAAAAAAATAAAAAATTATCATTTGTCCCCTACTTAATAAAGAAGAAAATCAATAATGCATTTGTAAAAGTAAAATACGTAGTGAATTTGAAATATGCGGGTATGATACTCTTTCGATGCAAAACTTATCTGGAGTTCTGGGTCATACACAGACAGGAAGGAACATGTATCAGAAGGAGCACATAAAAAAATTAGAACTAAAACCACAATAAAAACATTTAGTACTGAAAGACTGTCCTGATGTGATGCCAGGTACCCTTACTACAGCGCTGTGCGCAGCAGCAGTTTGTTTATTGGTGTTTAACGGCCCATCAACAGCTAAGGTCATGTAAGGCCGGGCAAACGGGTTCGATCCCATTTTAACCTGCTGCATTGGTGGGAAAATCCCTAAATCAGAACGGAATATTTACATCGAGAAAAAATGTATTCAGCCCTAAAATTAGAATAACCTGACCTGGTGCCAGGTCCATACCACACCAGTCACTTGGCCACTTTCCCTCTAATAGTATTACGAATAATCATAATACTCACATAAGGGGTATGACCAGATTCAACTGTCACATAGAAAATGCCAAAGACGTACGTGAAGGCCAAACCAGGTCTCCAGTCGGAATTCCGATAAAATTGAACACCGATCGTTAAATTACCCATCGCATACTCCGACCTGACACCCATGTTCAGTACAAACTGAATCCACAAGATCCTGATGTGGCGTCAGGACCTATGCCACACCCCAAAGCAGAGCTCCAGATAAGCTGCGTATTTGTGTAAATACCCAATTAAAATTGCCAAAAACCCAATTGAAATCATAAGTAGCGAGTATCAAAAAGCAATAACAAATTTGTGGTACCTTTACAGAAAACAATAAACCGACCACAAATATAGCATATTTTTCTTATTTTCCATGAAAACACACCTTGGCATTTCATTAGAATTGTCTCCAAGGAGACAATTCTAAAGAAATGCCAAGTCATGTTTTAATTTCGAAGCAAACTATTCAATAATTGCTGTCTGTTGATGTGAAAACAGTAGTGTGATTTTATTCTACCTAATTAAAATTTTGAAATACCCAATTGCTTCAGAAATGATGGAGTGAAAATACTCAATTACTAATTCCTTATCTGGAGCCCTGAAGACCACCCACTGTAATCTTCTAGTCGCCTTTTATAACTAGAATTGACACTTGACCACAAGAGCATGTGTATCCCCCCTCCCCATACGACCTGTGACACTTTTGCAACTCTAATGTGTTAACTTGCGTTTGCCTATAACCGCATGTGTGTAGTCGAACTAAGTATACACAGAGTAAGTGTTGTGGAGATATAAGGTAAGTAAAAACTATAACACAAATTTCAAAGTCATTTGACCTTAGGGATGTGGACCACATGGGCAGGCTATAGAATGAAAATATGGATGATGAAAAGGCAGTATTGGAAGTTTCAAATTGGATTAACGATTGTGGAGATATAAGGTATGTAAAACTTTAACGCATATTTTATAATAACGCAAACTTTTAATTAAGTCATTTGACCTTGACCGTGGCACATGGGCCACATGAGTGGGACACAGAATGAATATATGGATGATGCTCAATAAAAATACGAAGTTTAAAGCAAATCTGATTTACAGTTACAGAGATAATAGGTATGTGAAAAGTTTAACGCAAATTTTGGCAAAAACTTCAACACAAACTTCTAAGTTGCAAAATATGTGTTGTTTCATTATTAAATCAATGTCAGGTGCAAGTATTTGCCTTCTAATATAAAACATTTTCCCTGGGAGCATATCCATACGATCCTCAAGTGCTTTCATAACTTCATCGCTCAATTTCTGCTATGCCCCTATACTTGGTTTAAAGAAAGTTAACAAGATAATTTATATCCTGACTATAAACAAATTTGTATAATTTACAAAGCTTTTATTATGAAAAGAAATGCCCCAGCCCGGAGATATTCGAGAAATCTTGTTACAAAATGTAGCTCCCTCCCTCGGGAATTAGACACTATATTTATCCCTACAGTTGGGACTAGACACCAATTTGTGACTGTTGTCTAATTCGCCTGGGTGAGCACCCCCACCCCCTCCTCCCAATGTACTATATCTGAATTATTGTCATTATACAATACCGATGCAAAAATTATTATTGTATCATGTGCTCAGTCTTTGCAGAGAATGCAAGAATTGGCGTTTCAGACCACCTGGATTTCAAAATTTATTGGAGGATGGAGGGTGGGTAAGGGGAGTGTCTTCTCGGACACAAGGCAGCTTAGGGGTTCGGTGGTATGCTCCCCCAATCAATTTGATTGGGGGAGCATACCACCGAACCCCTAAGCTGCCTTGTGCCCTCCATCCTCAAAAAAACAAAAACAATTTCACGCATCTGCATGCAAGAATTATCGAGAGGCGCACTTAAATCAGACAATGTGAAAAACCTTTAAGACATATTTATAAAGTTTGATAACAACTTAAATGTACATGCCCACTTCGTAGGCACAACATGTTCTTTATATGAATTAAATAAGTGTATAATTGTGTCTCTATTAAACCAGTTCTAAACATTACGAGTGCCCGCTATACAAATATAATCATTTAGTAATATGTATTTCACTGATAGTGACTCGCAGTTGTATTAGTATTATGCAAATGAGTCATGTTATTTTTTAATGATTTATACTAATTAAATGCGTCACCTGCAAAAAACAATATTTTCGACAGATTATAAAGTATGATCATTGCAAATCAAAGAATAAATACAGAGAATAAATAGTAATGTCCGTTAACATTTTAAGAAAAGACGGTTATCGCCCCTGATGTCAATGTGGAAATTTACATCTGATATAAAATGTATATTAATGCCAGTCAATATGTGTGGGGTAATGGTGAATGAATGTTTATTTTGCCAGAAAAAAAGTCTCCATTGATGTCTCTGATATAAAGAACATTTTGTGCCTACTGAGTGGGCATGTACCTTTAACATATATCAGGGGCGGCGGAAGCGGGGGGGCCGTGGGGGGCCTAGGCTCCCCCCCACCAATAATTCTGTAAATAAATTTTGGATTATTTATTCTAATATAATTGTGTAATCATGAGTACTGGGAACTTTGCTGAGAACTTTGCTGAGAATGCAGGAAATGGCGTTTCACACCACTTGGATTTCAAAAATTTCCTGGGGGCGGGGGGGGGGGGGGGGGGGGGGGGGCATAAGCGTCACGATGGAGTGGTATTTCCAAAATTGCGTTTAAAGCGTTCTTTACATAAATTTCTACCAAATTGTGGAGAGTGACCTAAGAATATTGCTAATACACACTATGTAAGGTGAGTTTATGATAATATTTTTGTCTCGTATTATAGAATTTTCTCTCAATAACAATACATGATATAGCGAAGAATGACCATCAACGCCCTGTAGTTTATTTATATATTTTAGTGCATGAAATGGATATATGTTATTCTGCATTTATACCATTGATTGTGGTGTCGCAATATAGTGCAACCCAGCAAAGTATACTTTGAGGGAGAAATTTTCAATTTTAGGATAAATTTATTAAGTTTTATTATACTGAATTTATTACATTATCACAGCCATTTCCATTTTGGCTGTGATAATGTAATAAATTCAGTATAATAATTCTGCATTCTTTTAATCATCAAATATATGCATTTGTTAGTTCTATATGAAATAATGCATTTCAGGAAATATAAATGATTCCTCTCTCAAAGTATACTTTGCAATGTTGGTGAAATCGGCTACAGGGCTCCAGATATTGAAATAAGCTGCGTATTTGCTTAAATACCCAATTAATATTGCCAAAAACCCAATTGAAATCAGAAGAAGCGAGTATCAAAAATTACTAATTCCTTATCTGGAGCCCTGGCAACCAATTGCCCATAAAGTGGAAAACGTGCAGCTATGGTAGCATGGTGCTTCTAAATGATAGACAGAATAACCATGTCAGCTTGTAAGTACGAAATAGTATGGGTACGAAATGATGTGGGTCCGAAAAGATGACATACGGCGGGATAATATTTGTACATCGTTCACGCACCCACGCTAAAAAGCTCGAGGTTTTAAGTGACCGTAACGCATCAAATAAAACAAAACATGCAAAATCTTACAAAATATGGTCTTTAGTGTCTTCCTGGATGAAAATACGCTATAATTTCTTTCGTAAATTTGGTTTCCAATGAATACATTAATTAATTGATCTGAGCCTCGTGGACGCTTGCAAACATGTGTAGACTTTGCGCGGAACTGATTGACGACCCCCCCCCCATGAATAATATGGCGATTAATGATATATGGTACCGAAATTCTCCCGCTATAACTAGTCATCAGATAAATGAACTTGAGAAAGTTGATATATCAATACAATTATAGGAACATATACAGTCAAGGGGCGCCGGAAGCATCATAAGATTGGTTCGGCGAATCTACTGGGTATGTGCCACCGGTATCAATCCAAAGTGTATGTTGTTACCATTCAGTTGAACAAACTCGCCGAGACGGTTCAACTGAGTCTCGCTGAGACGGTTTATAAAAAAATATTCTTCGTCAATGAACTCCAAGAAACGCAGCATATTTGCTTATAATTCCAGCACAAAAATATTTATTTACACAATTCCCTAACATTTGATTGGTCCGTAGTAAGTCTCTGTCCAAAATTTATATCCCAGTAAACGCCCACGCAGTACTACTTTCCGTAACCGTGAGGCGAAGTTAAAACAATTCTTCAGAAAACGGAAAATAAACACATTTTCTTGATGAATTTATTTAAATGCTGGAATTATAAGGAATGAATGGCCTTTTTGTGGAATTTATCGGGATATAAACTTGGAAAAGTCGCGGGAATACGGAACGAGGCTTCTGGCGTTCGTCCAGTATTCCCGCGACTTTTCCAAGTTTATACCCCGATAAATTCCACAAAAAGGCCATTAATTCCTATAATCGGTGCACAATACTTTCTGCGTACCACAAGAGGCAGATGTCACTGTTGTGTAGTATAATACGTTGCGAAAACATATACACCTCCAAGTAATTATGACAAAGCAGGCAGCATTAATTAGCACTACTTAAGTTCTGATAGTTTCTGTGTTAGAGTACAGGAAGTGTCGATACAATATGCATTACCTACCCTGTCTTTATTATTGGAGCTATATAACCAAGTTGATATGGAAGCCCAGAGTAAAAATAAGCCATAGATGATTCATGGCACCAGGGAGCCGTTTTATAAGCAGTCCACCAGGTCAGGACAGACAGCTGTTTAACAGTGTAGAAATAAACAGCCGACATTTTTGCTTCATGCTTCACTGAAACCGGATAATACTTCTGCAAGATATTTATGACAGAAAGTAAGCAAAGCTATGGTTTCTGAATTAAAAATGGCCGCCAAATATACATGTGTTGCCTTATATTTGTATCATATGGTGTTTTCCTCAGTAATTTGACATCAACATATTGGGTGTGACGTCATGAAAAGAAGTATATATATATAGACTTGTAAGTGTGTACGTGTGTGTGCGTATCAGATAGCGTATAAACACGCACATATCGTCACGCACCGTATACGTACGTTTATTACTTCGATGTTTGCCACACTTCTGGGAGCGTTCACTGGGTTTTGTGCTCTGGATTGGACCGTCGGACCGGCTTAGCCTCAGTAAAGCTCAGCCTCAACTATAGTCGGACTGTTTGAATATGGGCATGAATTTGGTGTGGGCTAGAGAGGGTTGACAAACATCGGGCTACCGTTAAGAGCTAGCTATTATGCAGACATGCACCCTTGTTATGTATGTTATATATTTATCTCATTGTGTATTGTAATGTTAATATTGTTTGTATATAACTGAACATGTAAAATAATCTGTAGCCGATTTCATCAACAATGTAAAGTATACTTTTCTAGCAAAGTATACTTTGAGGGAGAAATTTTCAATTTTATGATAAATTTATTAATTTTTATTGTACTGAATTTTATTACATTATCACAGCCAATTTGGCTGTGATAATGTAATAAATTCAGTATAATAATTCTGCATACTTTTAATCACGAAATATATGCAGTCGTTACTTCTATATGAAATAATGCATTTCTGGTAAAATTAAATGATTACTCCCTCATAGTATACTTTGCTAGAAAAGTATACTTTGCAATGTTGATGAAATAGGCTACAGGTCAATACGACCTGGGTGCTCCTACAAAGAGGGGGAGTATCCAAATCATAGAATAGCATAGAAAGCCAATTTCCCAGTAGACAGAGAAACCAGACACATGTAAGATATATACATGGGCAAAATATATGGTGTATATAAAGTGTTTCGCAGATGGTCAACGATTGGCCCACTTGGGGCACAGTTTTAAACGTACAGGCACCTGGAGTGGGTTTGGCTGGGGTGGGGGCGTATCTCACAACATATCAGTAATTAATTTACCAGCGTGTCGCACGTCAAATACACACCATTTGGAGAAAACGAATAAAGAAAAACACCACTGTATAACCGTTGCTCAGTCACCTACCACAACATACCAGAGCGTACAGTTCAATACTGTTTATATAATGTCAGCTGATCATTATGGAATTTATATTTCGTTCATTCTTGTTGCATAAAGCGTTTGTTTACTATACTTTTGTACTTCGAAAAATGGAAAATTTGTTTTAATTACACGTAAGATTTTCAATTCCTTTGTGTACTTTGTCAGTACAAAGTGGATGAAAAATGCGCGTGTTTAGAAATAACTGATGCTTTTGAATGGCTTAAATATTGCATCTAATAAATAAATGCACGACATTGTCTGATTCATAACCACAATCACACTTTGACTCATCGCTTAAGCGATATCACTATTTATGTTACTACATTTATTTCGTATACGGGCGTGATTAACCGATATACGTATTTCCCCTTCCGGATAAAATAGTGGGACTTTTGGTGGTTTGAAGTTAGATTTTAATCGGAATTGTAAAGCTGCTAGTGATGCTGAGTTCCTTGTTTCATTGTCGAACTCATTCCATATTTGGAGAGATGACGGAATTGTACATCTAGAATAGTACATTTCTAACCTTCTAGGTAGTGATGTGAAATTATAGGTATTTTTTTATTTTAAATTGTAAGGATTCGCTTCTGTATCACCTTTTTAACTTAGCCATTTTGTCTACATTTGTGTATACAATTCTATATAGGGTACATAGCTTGTGTACACAACTCCTCTGAAACCGTTCAGTCGATCGATTTGAAACTATACACACGTCTACTACACATATTGAAGATGTGCACCTTGGTGTTTTTATGCCGAAACAATATTTTTTAACAAAAATATCACCTTTTTAACTTAGCCATTTTTCTACATTTTTGTATCCAATTCTATATAATTTCTACTTTACACATCTCTACCTACATTAGTATACCTGTTTATTACAACAGGAGGAAGAAATAATGCTATAGATTTTCAAATTCTCATTAATGTTTCTTGCCTTGATGACAGCTTCACATTTCTGCATCTTCGCTGTCTGGCCCATCTTCGACGGGCGTATTTTGTGACTTACGGTACTCTTGTTATGACCTGCAGTGAATTACTGTTACAGTTCATAACACAAAAGACTCATAGTCCCGGCTTCAGTGAAACCTAATGCAAATTGGAGGCAACTGATACCACAAAGTATGCTCGAAACGATAGGCATGCTCTACGACCACCATGGATCGGGACAATGAATAATTACAAAACAAAGACAAAGTCAGGAGATACATGATAATCTATGAACAACCAAACCCGTACAGTGTTTAGTTTTCACGTTCTAACATTAGTCATCCGATTTTCCTGACTATAGTGCTCTGCCGACTTCGATGGTATAGATCCATATAGTTATTCCTCATAATTACTTACAAACCTATATTAAAATATACCACTGGCCAATTGAATGTCGATATGTGGGACTATATCGGATTACAGTGACGTAGCCACCATTAGGTAATGCAAGCATGTGCATATACACATATTTTCCAGAAATTAAAAAAAGTTCCAAGTTATGGGTATGTGATGACTTTTACTGAAATAGTTATAGTCCCTTTGTGCCAATGTATCTATTCAAAACCAACACACATGGGTTTAGTCAGTACTTGTCCCAACTGTCTTCTGGATGAAGAGGACGCGACCCAGTTGCATATATGCTACTCAGAGGTGTACGGCGCTGCATGAACTTGAAGTCTGTAAGAATATCTATGCGGAATTCCGTCTTGAATTCCCGAGTGACTTCACGATCCCAGTCAGCAGAGCATGGTCAGCGTTTTACACTTCAGTGATAATCAGAATTTGGAATAATGAAGGCATAGGCTAGTGTTTCAGTCACACCAAATAGCCACCAATGGCTATTCATTAGATCGTCAGAGGGGGAGGTGGGTGTTTGTTTTATATCTTATATTTAAGGGTTGGAATTGGCTCGAGGACCTTCCAAACCCGGGCATTTGAGCCCAAAAATGGCAGGCAAATGACAGTTGGCCCCTTTGTTTTCGAATTTATATTTAAGGGTAGGAATTGGCTCGAGGACCTTCCAAACCCGGGCATTTGAGCCCAAAAATGGCAGGCAAATGACAGTTGGCCCATTTGTTTTCGAATTTACTAATATAGGAGGCGGGTGTTAGATGATATGTGGCTTATAGCCAACATTATTTTAAAGCGTCTACTGACTGTGATTAGTCGCTCAAATTGTTAATAAATTATTATACTGCAATGGTCACAGTTTAAACTACATGGTACCTTGAAATCACAATACTCATCATTATTTAATTACTACTCTTCAATGTCTTCACAATTCAACAGTAACAATTAACAATTTAGTAGATTTTTTCGATACGGCATTATTTTGGTTTGAGAATGGTATAAGCGGCCACGCACCTTAACCCATGCATAATTGGTGTACGAAATTTGAAAGAAAATGTCATCACCACGCGTCAACCTTGTCGTAGCCGCATGTAATCACCGTGGAATCGGCATCAATGGACAGTTACCATGGCGACTAAGGTATGGTTTTCTGGTATCTGGTAGCTGTTTTGTTGTAGTCGACAACACAGACAGTTTAATTGTTTTGTGTCATGAGTTTTCGCGATTTGTTCTTTTCAGACTTTTGTAAGAATTCTGGAAATCGGACTTCATCTATTTTGCGCACCTGCACGTTATAATTATCTCCACTGTCGACAAGCGCAGGGAGGAATCTGACACATTTCCTATATAATTTAATCATTTTTGAATGTTTCAAACAACTAAATTACAATCGCTAAATCAAATTTAAATGCATATTTATAATGCTAAATGGTCATTAAAAAATATTCTTATCACCATTTAGTATTTTTTCGTAAAATATTCTGGCATGAAAATGATGTATTTTAGAGCAAAACGTATCGATTTACCCCCAACCATATCGGGTCACTAGTTCTGTGTGACAAAATCTCAGCAACTTTGTGCTTGTTGTTGTTGCTGAGTTTTGTTCATCGGTATGAAAACCCATTAGCATTTTTGCCATTTCAAAATATGCCACTGCCACCTCCAAAACTTACTCTATTTCATAAAACCATAAATCTGAAGTGTTAATGCAAGTATCCTTTCCTGGTAGATGTAGATCTTAATAGAATAAATGATTTAAATTGAAACCGGTGTCTTCAAAACTTCCAGCTCCTGCCATTTTGGATAAATACAAAAAAAAAATCTAAATTTTAACGAAACGAATTCATTTAGATTTTAAATGAATGCGCGTGTAAAGCTACTAGTAAGATAACAACAACAATAATATGAAACAGGCACTACCTACATGTATAGCGGGCGACCGTTGGTGTATGAAACTAAATTTAACAATTTATAGCTTTATCATGATGTTATGCTGCATGTATGAATGGTACTGTAGTAGGTTCGCGTGGTGGGGGGAACGAGTACTTCGGTTGTTCAAGGCCGCTTTTAGGGACCTACCAAAGGCCGTAATCGTAAGGTTCGTAAAGGCTGACGGTTTATTGATAAGTCATAGTAGGATGAACAAATCCACCCAGAAACGTAATAAACACGTATCTGGAAGAAAATAATTT
The DNA here is from genome assembly GCA_029237695.1 of Conchocele bisecta. Taxonomy (NCBI): domain Eukaryota; kingdom Metazoa; phylum Mollusca; class Bivalvia; order Lucinida; family Thyasiridae; genus Conchocele; species Conchocele bisecta. The sequence goes on from CM055275.1 coordinate 2,825,026, forward strand.
CACCAAACCGTAAGCGTTCGTATATATAAATTGTCGATAGTTTAGCTCAATAGCAATTTATTTGAATACACAAGAAGACAACACGAAATATAATGCGTTAGGGCAAGTAACACGAGTGAGAAAAATAATAATATATTATGTGGAAAA
>CM055275.1:2825672-2846579 GCA_029237695.1 Conchocele bisecta
TGACATTGACCTTGGGGTAAGGGTTGGGTCGTGGGTTGTGGATTTGCTACAGCATCATAGAGGGTATCTGAGGAATGCATGTATGAAATATCAAGGCGTTCCATGACAGGAAACAGATGTTATACAGACATTTACCCAAAGTTAAGTTTATGAATGTGCTAAGTTTGTGACCTTGACCCTGGGGTAAGGGGTGGGCGGTGGGTCATGAACTTGCTATAGCAGGATAGAGTATCATCAGATGAATGTATGTATGAACTATCAAGACGTTTCAAGAAAGGAAACAGATGTGGTAAGACATTTAACCCAACGTTAAATTTATGAATGTGCTATGTTTGTGACCTTGACATTGGGGTAATGGGTGGGCGGTGGGTCATGAATTTGCTATAGCAGGATAGAGTATCATCAGATGAATGTATGTATGAACTATCAAGGCGTTTCAAGAAAGGAAACAGATGTGGTAAGACATTTACCCCAACGTTAAATTTATGAATGTGCTATGTTTGTGACCTTGACATTGGGGTAATGGGTGGGCGGTGGGTCATGGATTTGCTATAGCAGGATAGAGTATCATCAGATGAATGTATGTATGAACTATCAAGGCGTTTCAAGAAAGGAAACAGATGTTGTAAGACATTTACCCCAACGTTAAGTTTATGAATGTGCTAAGTTTGTGACCTTGACCTTGGGGTAAGGGGTGGGTCATGGATTTGCTATAGCACAATAGAGTATCATCAAATGAATGCATGTATGAAATATCAAGGCGTTCCATGAAAGGAAACAGATGTTTATAAGACATTTACCCCAACGTTAAGTTTATGAATGTGCTAAGTTTGTGACATTAACCTTGGGAAAAGGGGTGGGAGGTGGGTCATGAATTTGCTATAGTACGATAGAGTATCATCAGATGAATGCATGTATGAAATATGAAGGTATTCCCTGTAAATAAACAGAAGTTACACAACATTTACCCCAACGTTAAGTTTATGAATGTGCTAGGTTTGTGACCTTGACCTTGGGGTAAGGGTTGGGTGGTGAGTCGTGGATTTGCTACAGCATGATAGAGGGTCATCAGATGAATGCATGTATGAAATATGAAGACATTCCCTGTAAATAAACAGAAGTTACACAACATTTACCCCAACCTTAAGTTTATGAACATGCTAAGTTTGTGACCTTGACCTTGGGTTAAGGGTTAGGTGGTGGGTCATGTATTTGCTACAGCATGATAGAGGGTCATCTGAGGAATGCATGTATGAAATATCAAGGCGTTCCATGAAAGGAAACAGATGTTATAAGAAAATTACCCCAACGTTAAGTTTATGAATGTGCTAAGGTTGTGACCTTGACCTTGGGGTAAGGGTTGGGTGGTGGGTCATGCATTTGCTACAGCATGATAGAGGGTCATCTGAGAAATGCATGTATGAAATATCAAGGCGTTCCATGAAAGGAAACAGATGTTATAAGAAATTTACCCAACGTTAAGTTTGTGGACGACACCGACAGTGCCGGGGTATGCCATAAGCTCTTCTGCACGTGCAGGCGAGCTAAAAATGAAAGTGAATGAGCTTTACATCACAGCTTGTGTCATGTAGCTCGGTTTGAATTCTAATCCGAATGACCAGAGGTATGGAAATACTATGGAAGTATTTTTCACGCCTAGGGTAGGATTGAACTCGCAACCTCTGTAGCCTATTTCACCAACATTGTAAAGTATAATATCTAGCAAAGTGTACTTTGAGGGAGAAATTTTCAATTTAAGGATAAATTTATTAGTTTTTATTATACTGAATTTATTACATTATCACAGCCATTTTGGCTGTGATAATGTAATGCATTCAGTATTAATAATTCTACATACTTTTAATCATCGAATATATGCAGTGGTTAATTGGCTCACTGGTATTGCTGTGCAGTGTGCTACAGTGTGCTAACATCTAGGTCACAATCCATCGTTTTCAAAACAAGACATCTATTACAGTAAACATTAGTAGAAGTCTGATACTATATACATATACTATATACATATATACTGATACTATATACATATACTATATACATATATACTGATACTATATACATATATACTGATACTATTTATCAGGTAACCTGCCCTGCATTGACCGAATACGTACTGACTGATAACATATTGTTGTATCAGGCATTGACCTGATATCAACATCCGGGTTACAACGAAATGAAAACTGACGTTCCATTGGTCGGATGACGTCACGTGACGTTACTGAATGACGTCAATGTAATGACGCAACGTAAACAAGTCCGCGTTCTGTCCATAGAATACGACGTCATCTGTGGTCATTTTCGAGCATAAAACGTTACCTGATAAATAGAATACCAGGCTAGTGTATTTTGACATCAAGTTTATCAGGCTCGGCTCGGAAACAAAGGTAGGAATTCCTCGGCAAGCCTCGGAATTCCTACGCGTTTCCTAGCCTTGCCTGATAAACTTGATATCAAAAGACACTAGCCTGGTATTCTCTATATATATATCTCCTACAGTAGTATACATGTACACATATATTAATTACCTTTTTGACTAAGTTATGAGAATTACTGCATTATCACAGAACTATTGCCGAATTCTATTTTGTAAACTATATTTACATCAATTTCCATAAATGATCTTAGAAGTTGACGCATAGTATAAAATTCTGTGTGTGCTCCGACATTTTCATTAACTTTCGATGTCATTTACTGAAGATAACGCATATAAATTTCAGAGAATTTTTATAATCTGGGGCCGCCGATTCACTAAACTTTGTTTAAGTGTTCGTAAGTGCAAATTTAGGATCGTCTGGAAATTTCAATTGATGGATTTACATTTATTGAGCAATAAATGTAAATCCAATAAATGTTTACAAGGAAACATTGTTAAAAGAAACATTGTTAATGTGACATTATTTATCATAATTTTAAACTTACGAACATTTTAGTCGTACAAAGTTTAGTGAAATGCCCCCCCAGGCACACTTGCCCATATATTTGTGCCATGCCAACCTTGTCAGAGAATACACGTGCCCCGAGCTTCTTCCTATCTATTGCACCATCGTCGCCGACAATATCTCTCCCAAACGCCCCCACGACCTTCTCATGACCTCGTGTGCCCTGCATATACGCCTTATGTCCTACAGTATAGAACACAGAGCTCCAGATAAGGTGCGTATTGGAGTATTTTACTCACTTATTTTAGTAGCTACAATATTTCGCCTACGATAGCTGAGGGGAGAATATCGCAGTGAGGTAGCAATTTTGTTTCTATTATTTTAGCTGAATACTCTTTGATTTTCAAAAGTGGGAGTACACAATACGCACAAAATACAGTAATAAAGTTGAAATTTACTTACATGAGTTGTAACATTGTTTGCTTTTTGCAGCTCAAATAAGTGAATTTTTAAATGTGTTTTTTTTATAGTTTGTTCCCTATTTAATATTAAAGGAAGAAAATCAATAATATATTTGTAAAAGTAAAATACACATTGAATTTGAAATCCTTATCTGGAGCTCTGTTAGGTTACCCAACATGAAAAGTCACGAAGATAATAATAACCAGAGTATAAACAGCTAAGATCATTTAAGGCCGGGCCAACGGGTGTAACCTGCTGTAAATAAAGGGGGGGGGGACGGGGGGGGGGGGGGGGGGGGTGGGGGGGGACGTTCCCTACAAATGGATACATATATGGTTAATCTTTTGTACGTTTTAGCCATTTTAGATCATGAAATGAATAGCATATTACATAGCCTATTTTAGCATCTAAATCTAAAAACATTGTTATTCCGTGCTGTAACCCATTTCATAAATGTGATGACACATGTGTAAAATAACAGCTGAATCGACTTTGATAGGCTGGCCACATCACCATAATTATGTATTTGTATTTTGCGCCAACGTTATGTCAAATTAATACAAGAATTCCGCCACGGAAGTTTTGTCGTGCCCGCTGAGGTATTAGACCGTAACATGATTATGGACATGTTCTTAAAACACGAAAAAAAGGTTGAAGGAACTTTTTGACGTAAAAAAATGGCTAAGTGTTGCCACAAACATGTGAAGGTCAAAATGGTCAAGGTCATATTAATGGGGGCATACGAGTGTTCCAAATGCTGACATGTATCAAGTGTCCAAATATTGAAGCAATCCATCAAGTAATATTAAAGGTATATGATGATTATGGCGGCATGAGTGTGTTCCAAATGCTTACATGTATCAAGTGTCAAAATATTGAAGCAATCCGTCAAGTAATATTAATGTTATATGATGATGAAGAAACTTGTATAAACTTTCTGGCACAAAAAAAAGGCTACGTGTTTCCGCAAAAATGTGAAGGTAAAAAAGGTCAAAATCATGTTAATGGCGGCAAGTGTGTGTTCCAAATGCTTATATGTATCAAATGTCCAAATATTGAAGCAATCCGTCAAGTAATATTAAAGTTATACCATGATGACAAAGCTTGTACAAACTTCTTTACACATTCGGCCAACGACAACAGAAAAAGCGGCGACTATAGTCAAGCTTTTTGCTAAAGCAGGCGCGACAAAAATGGAGACGTTCCAAATGACATCCGAAATGGCGCAAGAAAGCAATGATGTTTTGACGTTAACGTCATCATGTTTGAAACGTCTTAGAAGCGTCAGTGACTAGTTAAAATTAATGAAATTGTTAGAATCTGTTTGGTAATATGAAATGTTTATAAAGAAATGTAACCAATTATAATGATATATGGCATATTCATAATAATTTTCTTGCCGAGATTAAAACTATTTTTTTCTGTGGAGATTTTTAACTGCATGTAGATGCGAAAATAGTCAATGGCATCTGCTCACTTAAACGTATCGGATAATTATCTCCATGTTGGCTACTCTTTGGCCAGTGAAGTCATGTGATAAACATAATCTCAAACTCGTTTCCATTTGATATGAGATTTATGAAACTCGTCCGCAATTTTATGAACCTCACGAGAGGCTCGGTGCATAAACTGTGCATGACTTGTTTCATAAATAACATATGAACTGAAAACTCGTTTGAGATCCTCTATGTCCTCCTAGCCACATATGTATCCGAATTTCAGCTTGGCAATACCAAAGCTATAAACCCCTCGACATACTTTGTGGGTTGGGGGGGTGTATACTAATACTCCTATTTACAGGGAGCAACACATTTGTGGTAAAATGGGGCTTATGGGACTTGTGACCAGTGTAGCTCCTGGTCAAACAGCATACTACAGTAGCCTAATAGCGATGTATATTTCTTTTTGAAAGCATGATGGATGATGGAATGGCGAACAGTGCAGGGGACCGTTTCACTAAACTTTGTACGAGTAAAATGTTCGTAAGTGCAAATTTATGAGTGTAAATTTCACATTAACAATGTTTATTTGTATACAATTATTGGATTTACATTTATTGAGCATAGGCTGCATATGCAACCTATGCTCAATAAATGTAAATACATCAATTGAATTCTTCAGACTGTCCTAAATTTTCACTTACGATCGACTGTGCGCATGCACAGGCTGATCTCGATCTGCACTGGTCGCAAACCCCATAAGCCCCATTTATCCAGTAACAGCCACATACAGTTAATAAGAGTGCCAAAGGTCACAATACTCCCATTGAGGATGGCCAGTAAATAATGGGAGATAACTGCCTACTGTCTGTTCCACATTTTCCTGCATAGGAACATTTGGTTATTAAACGCATCAAATCTAAAAAATATTACTTTTGTAAGTACTTTTTCATCATTAACAAAATATTTTTTTTTTATTTGATGAAATTCCGTACAATATTGATTTTATTGCAAAAAAAAATTTCTCAATGGGAACTTAACATGGGGTCTAAAAATATTTTTTTTCAAATAATTTTTGAATTTGTGGACCAAATTTAATTTTTTTTTCTTAGTTACATCATTTCCAAGCTATCTCGCCAATTTTTTTCCCCCAATAAAATCAATATTCCTCAGCAGCAAAACGTGGAACAGACAGTAGAAAACAATAGGAGTCTTCAACTTGGGAAAAAGCGAACATTATAAATGGCAGGCACAGAGAGATAGATCTTTGTAAATGTTTGAAAATCAGGATAAATAGAGAATAGTAGGTTAGTGCCGTGAATGGGAAAAAATATCTGGCAAGGCTGAAGAATTTCTTTATTTCTCATCAGAAGTATATGTAGTGACCACCATTTGAACCGTCTCACCGAGACGGTTCAAATGAGTGGTCACAACATATACTTTGGTTCAGAAATAAGGAAAATATATAGAGAATAGTAGGTTAGTGCCGTGAATGGGAAAAAATATCTGGCAAGGCTCAGGAAAACGGGATGGGCGAGGCTCTGCCGTGCCGCGCCAAATATTTTTTCCCATTCACGGCACTAACCTACTATTCTATTTATCCCGTCAACACCTTCAAAATATTTCACGGCACCGTGTTTCACGGCACATACGCACTGTGTTGACGGGATAAACATGCATACCAAATTTGATTCAGATCCGTCAAGTAGGACTCTAGTTATTGCATGGACAAACTATGCCAGCCTGCCCACTCACCACCAGCCTGTACTATGTGAAAACATAATACGTCATGCTGTGCCACACCCGCTTGCCAAGCCACACACTGACCTAGTTTGTCACAGTCGACAATGGCAGCTCCGAGTCGATCAAGTCGTGCACAGACAGACGACTTGCCACTCGCTATACCGCCCGTCAGTCCGATGACGAAGGGTCCCGTGTTCCACCATAGTCTGTCAACATGTACATGTAGTCAGAGCTCCAGTAGCCGATTTCACCAACATTGAAAAATAGCCTATTTCACCAACATTGAAAATAGCCTATTTCACCAACATTGAAAATAGCCTATATCACCAACTTTGCAAATAGCCGATTTCACCAACATTGAAAATAGCCGATTTCACCAACATTGAAAATAGCCTATTTCACCAACATTGAAAATAGCCTATTTCACCAACATTGAAAATAGCCTATTTCACCAACATTGTAAAGTATACTTTTCTAGCAAAGTATATTTTGAGGGAGTAGTCATTTATTTTTCCTGAAATGCATTATTTCATATAAAACTAACGACTGCATATATTTGACGATTAAAAGTATGAAGAATTATTATACTGAATGTATTACATTATCACAGCCAAAATGCCTGTATTTTGTGAAAACTTTAATGTCGGTGAATTTATTATGATTTTCAATACACTTTGTTATTACACTGTGAATCCAAATCTCAATGAGACGATTCTAAAGGACTCCCAACTTGCCATTTTTGATGAAGAAATAACAAAATGTCACCTCAAATTTGTCAAATTACGCAACTTAACTGGAGCTCTGACAATATATAGGTTAATCTGTTGCCCAAACTCACCTTTTTTGTCCTTTCTGCGTTCACCATCTCACTGCCTCGTTTCGTTTCCTCATTTACGACTATAAGGTCGAGGTCAGGGTCGGTAATCGTCGGACCAAACATGTCGGTGATCGGCACGACGCGATACTCGAGACTCGGTTTCACGTCGCGCAGGAAGTCACGCAGTGTCGCGATCCTGTCGTCCGTAGGCTGCATTAGTTCCCACAATGTCTTCTCTACAAAGAATTTATTTTTTATTTAACCTGTATTTAGTCACAGCAATGGATTTTGATATGTCAATTTTGCAGCCAATCCAATCGTCACAAAATGATTTTCAGACTAGTCCATTTATGAAAAGAGGCTATTTCTTGGTCTCAAAATATGAAATTTATTTTCAAAATGTGCAGATCCTGATGAGACGTCCAAATTACTATTTATTCTCTGTATTTATTTGTTTATGTGATATGATCATACTTTATAATTTGTAGAAAATTAAGAGTGCCTGCTATATAGACATAATCATTTAGTAATATTTATTTTACTGATAGTGACTCGAGGTGGTATCAGGCTATTTTCATATGCAAATGAGGCATGACATTTTTTAATTATTTATACTCTAAGTAAATGTGTCACCTGAACAATTTATATTTTCGACAGATTATAATGTATGATCATCGCACATCAAGAAATAAATACAGAGAATAAATAGTAATGTCCGTTAAAATTTTACGGAAACACGGACACGGTTATCGCCCCTGATATCAGTGTGGAAATTTACATCTGAAATAAAATGTATAATAATGCCAATCAAACCGTGGTGTAATGGCGAATGAATGTTTATTTTGCCAGTAAATGTCTCAGATGATATATCTGATATAAAGAACATTTTGTGCCTACTGAGTGGGCATGCCTCTTTAACAGGACTCGTTTGATGCGCCATATTTAAAAAACTGTTACATACCGGTAATAAGGACAATATAAAATAAATCGGAGGTTTCAGTAATTGTTGTTGTCAGCGCTCCAGATAAGGAATTAGTAATTGAGTATTGTCACTCCATCATTTCTGAAGCAATTGGGTATTTCAAAATTTTAATTGGGTAAAATAAAATCACACTACTGTTTACACATCAGCAGACCACAATTATTGAATAGTTTCCTTCTAAATGAAAACATATCTTGGCATTTCATTAGAATTCTAATGAAATACCGAGATGTGTTTTCATGGAAAAATAAGAAAATATATGCTATATTTGTGGTCTGTTTATTGTTTTCTGCAGCATGATAAAGGTACCACAATTTTTTCATTGCTTTTTTGATACTCACTACAGTACTTCTGATTTCAATTGGGTTTATGGCAATTTTAATTGGGTATTTAAGCAAATACGCACCTTATCTGGAGCTCTGGTTGTTGTTGTTGTTGTATCCACGTGATGATGCACCTTGTGAAAGCATGTGCGATTGAATACGTTACTTACTTGCATTCATCTGTCCATCAGTGACACCCACAGTTAATGAAGCATCCGCCAGCAAACAGCCTTCTGATAGCAGCAACTTGTGCCCAGCGTGCAGCCGGTCAAAGGTGCCACCCAGTACAACATTATTGAACGTCTGTACAAGCTGGGTACCAGGATTGTCAATGTCAGAATAGGACATTTCACTGAATTCCTTTTGACAGGTTGCAGGATGTTCATTTTTACTTGCTTCATCTGCAGCTATAAGGTGAATCACTGCATCAGGAGACAGGTTGAGTGAGTGAGTGAGTGAATAGGGTTTAACGTCCGCTTTTCTGACATAGAGGTACAAGCCTCAGGGAGTCTACACGCAGACGGGTCAACGGGGTCGAGTCCCGTATCCACCTGTCCAAGGGGGGTAAATCCCAACTTCAGAACTCAATATTTACAATCAAAATATATATTCAGTCCTGAAATTAGAACAACCTGATCTGGTGCCAGGCCCTCGCCACACCAGCATCATTTATCCCATCCCCTAAAAGTAATAGGATTAGCGCTAATCTTACTTTTATATATGGGGCATAGCCCGACTCAACTCTCACATACAAGAAAGCCAAAAATGCACATGAGGGCCAAATCCGGTATAGTGGGTTCCGGAAAGTATGAACCCAATCGTTAAGCCAGTTTAGTCGCCTTTTACGACAAGCAATGGCTACTGCAGCACTATTCTCAGGATCAGTTGATCCCGCCCCGGTGCCTGCACGGGGCCGCGGAGACAGGTTGAATTGTTTGCCAACAGTTTCAAGGAACGCCTTTTCAATTTGGGTAAAATGAACATTTGATGGCAATTCTGCATCTGCTAATACAACATTACACGGGTGGGTAAGGTTGAATGGCTGGGGATTAAATGGTATGTCTGTACTTCCTATCTGCCCCAGTAATATTCGCACGTCAAGTGAACTGCATAACTTTGCACTTGAAGAATAAACGTCTTTCACAAGGTTTCGAACATCTGCAGTAAACGGAACCTTAACAATTTCAAACCTTGAAATGTTTACAGGTTGGCTGACAATTTCTGGCTGAATGTGAATATACACGGTATTAGTAACCAGCCGTCCAGCTTCAGCCAGATATACTGGAATCCTGGCGCGTATCTGGTGCAACGGCTGCGTCAGTATCAGAAGTCCCGTCGTAAACATGGTAACACTTCAGTAGCCAATCAAAAGCCGAGAAATTTATATCTGCGGTGTGACAAATTTCTTTATTACTAACCAGAAATATATGTTGTTACCACACATTGGAATCATCTCATCGAGACAGTTCCAATGAGTTGTAACATCACATACTTTGGTTGAAAAATAAGAATTGTAGATTCCTCAGCCGCCAGTGTTAACAGCATACTCATCAACCACACCAGTAGGCGATTTCACCAACATTGCAAAGTATACTTTTCTAGCAAAGTATACTTTGAGGGAGAAATTTTAAATTTTAGGATAAATTTATTATACTGAATTTATTACATTATCACAGCCATTTTGGCTGTGATAATGTAATAAATTCAGTATAATAATTCTATATACTTTTAATCATCAAATATATGCAGTCATTAGTTCTATATGAAAAAATGCATTTCAGGAAAAATAAATGATTACTCCCTCAAAGTATACTTTGCTAGAAAAGTATACTTTGCAATGTTGGTGAAATAGGCTACTGGTTACATGTACGCAACTTATGTAGTCAACTGAAAATCACAAAATAAACACCATAATAACCCTAAATATACACTCAATTTTTTCTAGGACAACGCTCCAGATAAGCTGCGTATTTGCTTAAATACCCAATTAAAATTAAAAAAACAACAATAATTGAAATCAGAAGTAGCGAGTATCAAAAAGCAATAAATTTGTGGTACCTTTATCATGCTGCAGAAAACAATAAACAGACCACAAATATGGCATCCAACGAGACAATTCTAATGAAACGCGAAGACATGTTTTCATTTTGAAGCAAACCATTCAATAATTGCTGTCTGTTGATGTGTAAACAGTAGTGTGATTTTATTTTACTCAATTAACATTTTTAAATACCCAATTGATTCAGAAATGATGGAGTGACAATACCCAATTGCAAATTCCTTATCTGGAGCCTGTTAGGACACACATTTATCAGGTAACCTGCCCTGTATTGACCGAATACGTACTGACTGATAACATATTGTTGTATCAGGCATTGACCTGATATCAACATCCGGGTTATAACAAAGTGAAAAACTGACATTCCATTGGTCGGTTAACGTCACGTGACGTTACCAAATGACGTCAGTGTAAGGACGCAACGTAAACAAGTCCTATTCTGTCCATAGATAACGACGTCATCTGTGGTCATTTTCGAGCATAAAACGTTACCTGATAAATAGAATACCAGAATATCAAGTTTATCAGGCTTTCCCATTTTCCCATTCACGGCACTAATCTACTATTCTATTTATCCCGTCAACACCAACACATAACTTTAAAATGCAAAAAAATGACCCCAGTCACCGCGCATATTCATACAGTGATTATGTCGTATTGACAGGATATCAAAAATGTTTCACGGCATCGTATTTCACGGCACATACGCACTGTGTTGACCGGATAAAATTGGATACACATTGGAAACTCCTATCCAAAAATAAATTGTGTCCGAATATTTAGGGTTATTGCGATACAGTTCAGCCAGTAGTTAAATTACATCGTATGTTTCTGTAGACAGCGCTTCAGATAAGGTGCGTATTGGCGTATTGTATGCACTTATTTTAGCGGAATACTCATTGATTATCAACAGTGGGAGTACTAAATACTCACAGAAATGTGAAAATACGCATCGATTTTCAAATTGGGTAGTGAAAATACTGTAATTAAGTTGAAAATTTACTTAGTTGAGCTGCAAAAGGTTTTTGCAGCTCAACTAAGTAAATTTTCAACTTTATTACAGTATAAATAAGTGAATAAGTAATAATACATTCAAATAAGTGAATGTTTAAATTTGTTTTATGTTTTTTTTATCATTTGTTCCCTATTTAATAATGAAGCAAAACAATAATCCACTTGTGAAAATAAAATACCATTTACTTTGAAATCAGGGGGTACAATACTCTTTAGACACGAAGCTTATCTGGAGCATTGTAGAGAGTACCAGTAGTTTCTGCCACTCTTGTGGAGAAATAGCATCAGTGACATCAAAAATGAGCTCCAGATAAGTTTTGTAATGTCAAGAGTATTATACCCGCAGATTTCAAATTAAATGTGTATTTTACTTTTACAAATGTATTATTGATTTTCATCCTTATTAAATATGGAACAAATGCTAAAAAAATAAAACAAACATAAAAATTAACTTATGTGAGCTGCAAAAGTCTAACACTGTTTGCTTTTTGAAGTTCAATTAAGTAAAATTTCAACTTTAATATTGTATTTTCACTACTCAATTTGAAAATCAATGCGTATTTTCACATTGCTGTCAGTATCCTATTACTTTATTGCCAAAATCTCGAGGATTCTTGAAATCCCGATCTGGTTTGTTCAGTTTAGTCTTGACAATTTGAGTGAAATCACGATACGAACTCGTGTCCGACCTAGCGTAGTCGGGTGACTTGTGTCAGGTTTTCAGGCTGGTACATCTTCTGCGTGTAAAATGATGATTATGTGTCGGTTTTATTAGGCGCCGGTGAGTCTTAGCTCTGTGTAGGCACTAGGAATAATAGGATTTTATGAGAAATAGAAAATATATTACTTCTTGAAACTGTAGTTACAGCCTGTAACTCTGTGACCCTCCTGTACCGTACATACCAGGATAACCGTTCCTCCCATAGCATTCCCTTGCAGAGCGGTTTTACTTAGTAATTATGACAGTTTTAAAATATCTTTCAATTGAAATCTGTGTTAGAATTAGGAAACTGATATAAAACTAATACTTCTAAAGTAGTTTTTATCCTTGCAGAATATCCAGGGATTAAAGTTTGTCTACATAGAAACTAGGGTCCAACAAAAATATTTCATGTGAGTTTTGGCTGGTACTAATTGGGTCTCTAGTAGATTCTAGCTTAAATTTACTTAAAGTAGGTCTTATGCATTGGTAAATTTATGAAATAATTAATGTAACATGTAAGTTTCATAATACTGACATTTACTTCATATAAAAAATACACAAAAGTGCTCACAACTAACATTTGAAGTTCAAATCAGATCTGATTCGCTTCTCTGCAGGGAAATGCTATGGGAGTAACTGTACGTGACTGGTATGTACGGTACAGGACGGTACAGGATGGTCACAGTGTTACAGGCTGCAACTATTGAAACTGGTGGTGAAATTTAGGCACATTTAGTTCAAAGCCTTGATTATAAATAAATTGACAAAGCAATGACAACATTTTAATTTCTTTTCTACATGTCTAAAAAGTATAATACACTATCCTATCAACATGTCGATCATGGCCCGATGGCCTGTGGAATAAACAGTATGTATAATTCTATATAGTGTAAATCGACAGACCTTCACTGAATAACATTAAAATTAAAATATGTCCACACTCGTAATTAATGTATACAGTTTGCAAGGCGTTTTTATTTAAAAGCAGCCCCAGAAATATTGAATAACCGACTACTGGTACCAACCGAGTATAGACCATCCATAAGTTCAGACTTGTGTAACCAGTAACTTTATGTCTATATAATTAATTTCAGAATGATTTTATGTAATCATTATATACTACATTGTGTGGGTAACTGATATAAAGTAAATTAGACAGCTGTCACTTGCCTGATTAACAACACTTATACTTTCTCCAAGACTTGGTAAGAAATATTGCAAAGCAAATGGCGATGAACTGCCCACTGAAACAAGGGGAATAGCCGGGGATAACTACCATGGCGAATACGGCCCCAGTTCCAAACGACCCGAGTACAAGTCGGTCACATAATCGTAAAATTATTAGAAAAAAAAAGCAACACACACACACACGCACACACACACGCGCAATATATATATACATATATATATGTATATATATATGTGTGTGTATATGTATATACATGTGTGTGTATGTGACAGTACTATGCATAGGCGGCGGAAGCTGAACATTATTGGGGGGGCCAATGTTGAGGGCCCGATAGCGCTAGGGGGGTCCGGGGGCATGCCCCACCCCGGAAATTTTTGAAATCCAAGTGGTGTGAAACGCCATTTCCTGCATTCTCAGCAAAGTTCTCAGCAAAGTTCCCAGTACTCATGATTACACAAATATATTAGAATAAAAAATCCAAAATTTACAGAATTATTGGGGGGGGGGGGGGGGGATAGGCCCCTCCCAACAACATTATTGGGGGGGGGGGGCCTAGCCCGCCCCACCCCCGCTTCCGCCGCCCCTGTTATATGTATATATTTGTGTGCCGACAGGCCACATTTTCTACTGTCTGTTCCACGTTTTGCTGCCGACAAACATTTGGCTATTACACACATCAAATCTAAAACATATTTAAATGTAAGTACTTTTTCATCAATGATAAGAAAGTCACCCTCCCCTAATATTTTTATTTGATGAAATTCCATCAAATAATGATTTTATTGCGGATAAACAATTTTCCTATGGGAATTTAACACGGGGCTAAAAATAGAATTTTTTCCCCAAAAAAAATAATTTGTCGACTGATTTTCAAAATCTAACTTGTTTTAGTTACATTATTTCCAATCGACCTCGCCAGGTTTCGGAGTCAATTTTCATTTTTTTTCGTTTTTTGTCCCTCCTCGTCACTCTAGGAGCCCCTTTTTGCCCCATTTTAATTTCCCATAGGAATAAAATCAATATTTGTTTCATCATTCATTTCATCAAACAAAAAACATTGGGGGGAGGGTGACTTTTATTATTGATGACAAAGTACTTGCATTTAAATATTCTTTCTAGATTTAGTGTCTTTAATAGCCAAAAGTTCATCGGCAGCAAAACGTGGAACAGACAGTAGTTTGTCATGGTACCAGTGTCAATTCCGTTGCTATACATATTATTACCTGTATCATGAATTGTGCCATGCCAAAAAAAAAAAGGTAAAACTATATTTTACTGTACTTGTGTTTATTTTCTATTTTTGAAAACTTTTTTTGACAACGCTTCACAAATGTCTCCAACATGTCGAGGTGTGTGGAAAGCGGTGCATGCGGTGGATAATTTAATGATCGGGATTCATTCTTCCCGGAATCCTAACCGGAGACCTGGTTTGGCCCTCATGTATGTGAGAGATGAATCTGGTTATACCCCTTATAATAGTAATACGATTATTCTTAACCCTTAGACCGCTATCTAATTATTTTTGTCGTCTGCTGTTTATTTTCCATTTCGTAATACGATTATTCTTAACCCTTAGACCGATATCTTAATTTTTTTTGTCGTCTGCTGTTTATTTTCCATTTCTATCATCAAAAAGATGCTTTAACAGCACTTTGTTTTAAATAATAATTACTATGCGCGGATGCTCCGGTATTTTCCGGTATGTGAGCCTTGTGATATTTTTAGCGTCTGGAATTCCGTCAATAGATGGCGCCACATTTACTGTATTCACTTATTCGTAATTTATCTAATGCATCTCTGGACTCTTGGTCATGTGATAATTCCTTTTAGATTTTATAAAATACATTTCAATTGCTAGCACCAACATTTTGGTTGTTTTGTTTTTGTTGCATTGTTATGGGTTATAAGCCCTTTTGATTGGCTGTTTTGTTTTGTTTTGCTGCGGACCTGTTACGCACAATTTTCGGCGCCCGGCTGTTTCAGTCACAGCTTGACAATCCGTGGTCGCTACCACATCTATAAATTGGAAGTGATTCTAAAGTGCTGTCAAACCATGTTTTTATTGAGAAATAAGGCAAGATATAAAAGCAACAGCAGACGACAATTGTTGTGAGTAGCGGTCTAAGGTCATGTATGGTCTTGTCATGTTTAGGGGAAGTGGCTTTGGTGTGGTATGGACCTGGCACAAGGTCAGGTTTTAGCTCACCTGAGCGAAGCTCATGTGAGCTATTGTTACCGCTATGTCATTGTGTCCGTCCGTCGTCCGTGAACATTTTCAAACGTCTTATCCTCGGTAACCATTGGGCATATAGTCACCAAACTTCATGGTCATGGTCCTTAAGTAGGGGGATTACAAAATTGTTAAAATGACGTCATTACGTAATCCAAGATGGTCGCCGTCTAAAAATAGCACAATTTTTTTAAAAATCTTCTCATGAACTGCCAGCCGGATTTCGACGAAATTTGGTTGGAATGATCGATGTAGAATGCTCTTTCAAAGTTGTTAAAATGGTGTTATTTTTGTCGAAATCGGATGGTTATGTCATCCAAGATGGCCGGCGAAAGGTCAAAAGGTCGTTCTTTTATTAGAGATTTCAAAATTCTTCTTCACATGAACCGCTTGGCCCATGGTAGCCAAACTTAAAAGGTATGGTCCATGGGTGAAGCCTTTTCAGATTTGTTAAAATGGAGGTCATCGCTAATCCAAGATGGCCACTGTCTAAAAATAGCATAAATTCTTAAAAAATCTTTTTCTCATGAACCGCTAGCCTGATTTCGACGAAACTTAGTAGGCATGATCGATGTACAATGCTCTTTCAAATTTGTTAAAATGGTGACCCCGGGGTCAACAATGGTCATGGCCCATGGGATTAAATTGGGGTCAAATTTTATTTTTGACCGAATATGGTCATGTATATATCAAATCGAAGGTATCAAAGAGGCGATCGCTCTAGTACATTTTTTTGTCGAAATTGGATGGTCATGTCATCCAAGATGGCCGCCGAAAGGTCAAAAGGTCGTTCTTTTATTAGAGATTTCCAAATTCTTCTATACACGAACCGCTTGGCCCATGGTGGCCAAACTTCAGTTATGGTCCATGGGTGAAGCCTTTTCAGATTTGTTAAAATGGAGGTCGTCGCTAATCCAAGCCGTCTAAAAATAGCACAAATTCGATGAGGCGATTGCTCTGGTGCAATATTTGTCGGAATCGGATGATTATGTCATCCAAGATGGCAGACGAAAGGTCGAAAGGTTATCGTTTTTTGAGACATTTTAAACATCGTCGTCTCATGAACCGATTGGCCAATTGTCAGCAAACTCTACCTGTATGGTCCTTAGGTGAAGCCTTTCCAAAGTTGTTGAAATTAAGTTGGCCTGAAATCCAACATGGCCGCCGTCTAAAAATAGCACAAATTCTTACAAAATATTTTTCTCATGAACCGCCAGCAGGATTTCGACGAAACTTGATAAGAATGATTGATGTACAATGCTCTTTCAAAGTTCTTAAAATGGTGACCCCGTATGGTCAAATTGGGGTCAAATGGTCATGTCATATATCAAATCGAAGGTATCAGCGATCCGATCACTCTGGTGTATTTTTTTGCCGATTTCGACAAAGCTTGATATGAATGATCGATAGTTTACAAAGTTTCAGATTCCTTCAAAAATGGGAGGGGCAGGAGGGGTCAAGTAGGGGTCAAATTTCACCGATATATCAATTCGAAGGTATGGACGAAACGATCACTTAGGAGCATTTTTTGTCGAAATAAGATGATTACATACAAACCGCTTGGCCATTGGTAGCAAACTTCGTAGTTATGGTAAAGCCTTTTCAGTTTTGTTAAAATGGAGGTCATCGTTAATCCAAGATGGCGGCCATCTAAAAATATCACAACATTTAAAAAAAAAACTTCTTCTCACGAACCACCAGACCGATTTCTACGAAACTTGGCAGAAATGATCGATGTACAATGCTTTTTCAAATTTGTTAAAATGGTGACCCCTGGGTCAAAAATGGGGTCAAATTTCATTTTTGACGGAATATGGTCTTCTAATATATCAAATCGAAGGTATTGATGAGGCTCTGTTTTCATCGAATCGGATGATTACATCATCCAAGATGGCCGCCGAAAGGTCAAAAGGTCGTTCTTTTATTAGAGATTTCAAATGTCTTCTTCATACAAACCGCTTGGCCATTGGTGGCCAAACTTCGCAGTTATGGTTTATTGGTAAAGCCTTTTCAGTTTTGTTAAAATGGTGGTCGTCGTTTATCCAACATGGTCGCCGTCTAAAAATTGCATAAATTCTTAAAAAAATCTTCTCACGAACCACCAGACTGATTTCGACGAAACTGGACAGGAATGATCGATGTACAATGCTTTTTCAAAGTTGTTAAAATGGTGACCTCTGGGTCAAAAATGGGCATGGCCCGGGGGGTCAAATAGGGGTCAACTTTTTTACGGAATATGGTTAATATAATACATGTCCATAACATCTAAGGATTGCAATACAAAGTAGGCTGGAAGCATCCTGTTGTGGTCTCCAAACCTCTCAAAGTTGTGTAAGATATATCTGTACATATCGCGAGACAACTCCTACCCTGGTGACTTCTCAAGTTTGTCGCATTGACATTTTCTGCCTTGTCATGGGCTTATTTTGATGTATATGTAGTGACAACTTTACATACCAGTATTTGCTTGATTTTTGTGACATTGCACAGGTGAGCGATATAGGGCCATCATGGCCCTCTTGTTATTTGTCCATAGTGTTACAAGGCTTTCACACGCAGAGATTTTTCTGATCGGGCGGTATCTGAGAAACAAAGTACTTTTTTTCTGATCTTATCATGTTATGATCTAAATACTGTCTGTTCAAGTAAGGGTAGTGAAAAACAAATTATACATGTAAGAAATTTGGTTGTATATTCTTTATACCTAAATATTTCTAGTAACAAAGTAACAAAATATATGCAATTTGGTCGTAAATGTTATTTTGTTCTAAATATTTCACGGCACAAAAAATGTCGCATGTTATCACAGAATATTATGAGCAAGTATTAACGGTTGTTTATCTCTGTGAGATTCTACATTTTCTTTAACCCTTACTATGCTGAATTAAATGTTGTCGTCTGCTTGAAATGTTTTATTTTCAATATTTCCCGATAAAAACCTGTTTTTGGCAACGCATGAGAATCGTCTCCACTGGAGACGATTCTCGTGTGCTGTCAAAACGGGCTTTTTGTTAAGAATTAAGGCAACAATGAAAAACAGCAGACGACAATGTTCGTCTCCCGCGTAGTGAGGGTTAACCTTAAACCAGGTCCATGATCACGTGGTTACGACAATAACAACACTGGCTGAAAGTGTTGAAAGCGCAAGTATTATTTGACAGTTTCCTTAATGGGCAACGGATTTTGATGAAATATGGCGCAGTAAACACGTCTACATGAGCTGCATTTGGTGGTCTCGGGACTTCGGCACATACTTATGTCGTTTATGCGAAGAATCAATTTCCGTGTCAGTAAACACGGAAATCGGTTCTTCGCAAAAACGACAGAAATTTGGGCCAAAGTACCGAGACCACCAAAATGCAGCTTAACAAGACACGTTTGATGTGCCATATTTTATCAAAATCCGTTACATAATATGGATATAATAAAATAATGCATACTTTGAATAGGAGGCGTTTCTGGAAATTTAAGTAATTGTCGTTGTTGTTGTAACAACGTGATCATGCACCTTGTTAAATAACTGGAATTGACTGTGATATGTTAATTTTCCAGCCACTCCAAACGTAACAAAATTGTTTTCAGACTAGTACATTTATAAAAGGGGTTGTTTTGTTTTTTTTTTCTCTAAAAAATATGAAAATTACGAGTCGGCTCCTCAGGATCTACACGGTTTGCAGACATCCCTATAGAGGTTTGTATTGTTGAAACGGTTAAATCATTATATTATACAAGCATTATGATTCACCCAAAATAGTATGTGATGTCATGTCACCAGAAACAAACCATTTTGTCATCGGCCTAGTATGGTAGTCAGGTAGCTAAACAAACACAAAACTATTGGATTGCCAGAAGTGAACTTGTCATTCAGCGCAGTACACCTCACTAGACAAAGAATGAATCCCAACCTGTATGCGGCTATGACTGGAAAAATATAAGTTAAAAATGAAAAACAGCAGACTACAATATCTGGCTCCCGCCGTTTACGGGTTAAACAACTCCGCTTGTTCACAATATTAATATGAGCCTTACAATTTGGTTAACTTTACTATGCCTGCCAAGGATAGCGGGCTGGTAAAGTAAATTCTTATTATGTTTGGTCATGGCAGAAGTTTTAAACCTGTCATTGATATAATGAATTCCTACTTGTAATACCAACTTACTTTCAGTTTCAGTTTCAGTTTCTACGATACATTTTGTGGAACGCTTGGTTGAGTGGTCTGATGTGTCGGGACTGCTGATCTTATGGTCATGGGTTCGAGCCTCAACGGAGGCGTGCGTTGTGTCATTGAGCAAGACACTTTATAAAATTTATAGAACACATAACGCTACAACGGTTTAAAAGTTTTACAAGTTACAAGGCAAAATGGTGGTGTTCTAAGTCGAAAATGTGGAGATAATCCATTGCCCGGGGGTCGAATAAAAGATCGAAATAAACTTTGCGCATCTACTCATCATAAGGAAGTTACATTCCAAGTTTCAGGTCTGTAGCTATTACTGTTTAAAAGTTTTACAAATTGCAAGGAAAAAATGCCAAATTATATGTAAAAAGGGGGAGATAATCCATGACACGGCGGTCGAATTCAAAATTGAAATAAACTGTGCACATCTACTCATCAGTGTTTGATACGATTCATTAAGCATATCACGCTGGTCATTTAAGCAATTCACTGAGAGTCACTGTCGTGACGCCACCTTGTAATGTTGATTTTCTTGCTACCTTTGGTCATTATTTAATTGGGGATTGCTTACGCGTGGTGTAATGGGTAATATGATTTCATATTTTTCGCGAAAATATTCGACCATGTCAGTTCATCGCTATCTCGAACCTAGTCATATCTCGACTATATGGACGATCTCCCTTTGAATTCGAGATACTGGTGCTCGACTGTATGGAAATGATTCTGAAGTGCTGTCAAAGCATGTAGTAAATTATTCTAAAGTGTGCTGTCAAAGCATGCTGTTGATGATAAAAATGGAAAATAAACAGCAGACGACAAAAAATTAAGATGTTAGGTGTTAGGGTTAATTCAACATGAATATTTGAGC
>CM055275.1:2847079-2862742 GCA_029237695.1 Conchocele bisecta
GGCTTCACCCATGGACCATAACTTTTTTAAGTTTGGCTACCATGGGCCAAGCGGTTCATGTGAAGAAGAATTTTGAAATTTCTAATAAAAGAACGACCTTTTGACCTTTTGGCGACCATCTTGGATGACATAACCATCCAATTTCGACAATAATATTGCGAGCCTGTGTATGGGGTGTTCTTTGAGGAATTAGATGAGGTCTGAAAAATCGAGAGAGATTTCGTTATCTTCAAAATCTTTATTACTCTTCGGCATGCTAACTGCAACTGCCGAATATTTCAAACAAGTGTAACATTTCAACATACATGTACATGTGATAGCATGATATAGATATGTTGTATGGACCATCACGACTATAACTGCCATGACAGGTGGTACTCGATTGACTTATTATGGGGAAAATTAACTCAGGGCATGTTTATCAATTAATGCTGTATACTCGGACCATTTTCCAATCATTTTAAGTAAAACTCAAAGTAGTGTGATGGCATTATAGTCCACCATATAACAGTCAAGCCAGATATTCCATACAACTACTAATGAGAATATGTTAACACAGGCGATCTGAATATAAACGAGTTAAATACACACACACCACTATCTTAGCTCACATTATAAACCAGGTAATTTATTAAACGGCTGCAAACAAATGATGTTAGTTTGAACCTTAGTGCGTGCAGACATGTTATGTTTTGCGAAATCCCTATTGGTTTGTTTAATTAGTTTAATTCTTAGTAATGGCTATGTGAAGTTCATATTGAAACAGGGACTGCGTATACATGTGTACTCGGAGCCGTTAAATATAGATGTAGTTTATGGCACAGTTGATTTGTAGCTTATATTCAAGACTGGGAATTGGCTTGATTACTGTATCCTAAGGATGTGGTGCAGTAATTTCCAATCCAGACTTAGCCAACAGACTGACTATTTACCAGTAATATTGGCATGGCATGTGCCTATATATCATTATTTAAACAACTGCCATGTAAGGCTGCATTGGCATTTATATAAATACCAGAGAACTATTGGTTATGTGACGTAGTGCGTATAAATTGCAAGGCGTGCAAGCTTGTAATACATATAGTACTGCATATTATCACACGTCAGTATCAATACTGGTTTTGTTTGTTTGTTTGTTTATTAGTGTTTAACGGCCTATCAACAGCTTGGGTCATGTAAGGCCGCGCAAACGGGTTCGATCCCATTTTAACCTGCTGCATTGGGGGAAAAGGGAAAATCCTAAAATCAAAACGGAATATTTACATCGAGAACAAATATATTCAGCCCTGAAATTAGAATAACCTGACCTGGTGCCAGGTCCATACCACACCAAGTCACTTGGCCCCTTCCCCTCAAATAGGATTACGAATATCGTAATCCTCACATATGGGTAGGATTACTCTTATAAGGGGTATAACCAGATTCAACTGTCACATACAAAATGCCAAAGACGTATGTATGTGAGGGCCAAACCAGGTCTCCAGTTGGGATTCCGGTAAAATTACCCCTCGCGTGCTCCCACCTGCCACCCACATCAATACTGGTAGGATGTCAACCAATATTTTGCTACTTCCGTTAAACTGAATTTTGAACAGGTTGTGAAAATAAGAGCGTATCACTCTTATCCAAATTTCATTACAATATGTCACATTACCAAGGTGAAAACAATGCAGGACATAATTATATCCTTGCACAACAAACAAGAATACATTTTTTTAACACAGATATATACTGTACATACAGATAACAATAACACATAATTTTGTTGCTGCAGATTGTAACCTAGCAATATGTATCCTAAATAGAACAATTTCCAAAACTCATCCTAATATATAATTACATCAATGTATCATTAAATCGGACAGATATTTAATGGAAATTTAGTAAAATGACTTATTAATAAAATATATTTATAAGGCGTGCTTACTGACATTATCATGATTATGTCATAATTGTAACTCTAAAACTGTGCATCAATTTTCGGACCATTTCAGAGGCAACTGCATATTTTCATAATTTCCGCGTAAGCTTTTTACCACACATATAAGGGTCTAACAAACATTTCAAACAATGGGACTTAAAACCCGTTTATAATAATAGTGTGAACTTTAGAATGTTATCCCGGTATACATGTTGTTTAGATTCTCACAGAAAAATATCTAACGTGGCATGCTCGCATTCGCTACATTAATCAATTCCAATCATTTTTAACCAACATGTGCGATACCATGTTAAATTCTACATCATCCAAATAGGATTGCCAATGTACAATCGATAATTTGGGACATGACCGTCATAGACGCCTAAAATAGGATATATAGCAGTATATTAAACTTTCGGCTTGTTGACTGTGTGTGTCTACACATCAACAATCTTATTTTGTAGCAAATGCAAAACAGTCAAGCTCAAAGATGTGAAAAATGGAATATACATGATCCTACAGTATCCATGTACAGCATTGACATTATTAAATAAATATTTTAATTATACCTTGACAGACAGCAGAAAATGATGTAACAATTGCTTAACTAAATCAGCCCCTTCAGGTAAATAGGTATCATGTTGTTTTCTTCACTAGGGGATGCCACTACAATAATCAACATATAATATAGCAATATTGAACAGGCGTACAAAGTCCACTTTTGGATACATCATCAATTGAATTTCTCCTAAAGGTATATAGTCATGGTAACTATACAATTTGTACTCACAAAAGTATTTAACAACAGGTTAAATTTTCAAAAGTTCAACTTCTGCACGAGTCCACTCTCTCCTATTTACTGTGAATAGCCAGAAGACCAGTTATAGGCTACAGACAACTAATTGTGATGTGCAATATCACGAGTAATCAGGCAAAACAATCCAATAGCTGATAATTTCTATTTTTGAGTTACATGTACTTTCGTTTGTTTGTTTGTTTTGTTGGGGTTTAACGGCCTATCAACAGCTAAGGTCATTTAAGGCCTGGTCAATGGGTTTAGTACTAAATCCCATATATTACCTGCACAAGTACATGTACATGTTCAAGTACATGTATAAATGGGGGGAAAATCCCAAAAATCAGAACTGAATATTTACAATAACAAAACTATATATTCAGCCCTGAAATCAGAATAATCCTGATCTGATGCCAGGTCCTCGCCACACCAGAATCACTTGGCCCCTCCCAAAAGCAGTAGGATCAGTAATAATCTTACTACTTTTATAATGGGCAATAACCCAATTCAACTCCCAGGTAACTAAAGAGCCAAAGATAAAAACGTACCTGAGGGTAAAACCAGGCAAATTGTGATTCCGATAAGGAGGAACCCATACGGTTACCGTTAATTTACGCCGTCTCATTCGCCCGACCACCACCCACGGCAATGTACTTTCGTACAATTAAATTACGTATTATTCGTAAACATATGAAAAAGACCATAAAATGCAAATTTCAGTTACGTCGAAATTACTGCGGACATTGAGGACTAAAAGTACAAAGCATGCCTTAATACTTAATAGGTTATTTCATTTTCGCTGTTCCACCAATCAAATTGGCGTATAATGCAAATCACGTGATATCGGAACTGGTCAACCAATAAAACCACAGTGATATGACCAAGCATAAACATTCTTGGTAATGATTTTACATTATCTTAAATTAATTTCTTAAACATACTTTTAAAAGCATACAACATGCATTTTCACAATGTGTGCATGTAATTTCTCATTATAGGTATTCTAAGCTATAAACTGATGCTAAACTTGCAAAAATAGGATACACTTTACACAAAGATGAGTTTGTACACATTATCGTTATGACACATTTCATAAAAATTTGCACTATTGCAATGTGAAAAACTATTGTTATACACCAGTTCCGATCACACCTTAAACTGTCTATTTACAATGTTGGTGTAACCCAAAGTTACAAACTAAAAATACATCAGTCTTACAAAAGTGGAACATGCAATGTGTAGACAGTTTGGAGTTATCTATGTATATACTGGTACAAACGGAATATGTACATGTGCATGTAAGAATATCACCTATCGCACATTTATATGATTGAAAGTAGGTGTTTGAACACATGGGGCATGCAGGTCATTAATCTGTATGTACATTTGTACCAGCACATAACAACAGCACCAGAGTGATCGCCTCGTTGATACCTTCGATGTGATATATAATAGGACCATATTCGGTCAAATGTGAAATTTTAACCCCAATTTGGCCCCACGGGCCATGCCCATTTTTGACCCCGGGGTCACCATTTTAACAACTTTGAAAGAGCATTGTAAATCGATCAACCTAGCAAGTTTCGTCGAAATCAGGCTAGCGGTTCTTGAGAAGAAGATTTTTTAAGAATTTATGCTATTTTTAGACGGCGACCATCTTGGATTAGCGATGACCTCTATTTTAACAAATCTGAAAAGGCTTCACCCATGGACCATAACTTTTAAGTTTGGCTACAATGGGCCTTCTGACATTTCGGCGGCCATCTTGGATGACATAACCATCCGATTTCGACAATAAATGCACCAGAGTGATCGCCTCGTTGATACCTTCGATTTGATATATGACATGACCATATATTAGGTCAAAAATAACATTTGACACCACGCCTATTTTTGACCCCGGGGTCACCATTTTAACAACATTGAAAGAGCATTATACATCGATCATTCCTACCAAGTTTTGTCGAAATCCGGTTGTCGGTTCTTGAGAAGATTTTTGAAGAATTTGTGCTATTTTTTGACGGCGGCCATCTTGGGTTACGTAATGACGTCATTTTAACAATTCTGTAATCCCCCTACCTAAGGACCATGACCATGAAGTTTGGTGACTATTGGCCCAATGGTTACCGAGGAGAAGACGTTTGAAAATGTTCACGGACGACGACGGACGACGACGGACGACGACGGCCATATTGCGGTAACAATAGCTCACATGAGCTTCGCTCAGGTGAGCTAAAAATAACACATGTCCCCTCCATGCTTCCGTAGGTTAGACATGCCAACAAGATTCAGAATAATCAGAAATTTAAACACAAATATAATTATATACAAGGGAATGGCTAACCCGAATTTTCTGTCTGTAACGCAGGTATAAGTCGCCCTGTGTTACAGATTGAAAATTTGGGTTAGGCAACGGCAGGAATATACTCCACAACGTAAATAACAAAGCATCTACTCATGATAAGGAAGCTACATACCAAGTTTCAGGTGTGTAGCTATAGTGGTGGGGCATAACATATGTATATTTTGTTTCACACTTTCCCTACTATTTCATAAATCATCAAGTTCATACTGAATAATGTCATTTGAATTTGTAGTAAAGGGACTGTGTCTCAGATATGCAATATATAAATGTTAGCATCATGCAATGTAAATGACATGTCGCTGTAACTGTAGAAATGGGGCTTATGGGTTTTACGACTAGTGTCTATCAAGATCAGCCTGTCACCCGAAGTCTGGTCAAGATCTGAACTGTGCGCCATTCCATCAATGAAACACCCGTCAAGCTTCAAACAAGCAATATAGATCGCTATCGGGCTACAAGAGTGAGGAGTTACACTGGTCCCAAATCCCTTAAGCCCCATTTCTCCAGTCACAGATGACATACATAAGAACTTTGTACATAAGAACATGTGCGATTATTCATGAAATATATTTACATAAACTGTGACATTTTCTGTAAACTACGTCAAAAGATAAAGAAATTTTCATAGCAAATGCGGAATCACCAATATTTGACGTCCAATACAGAAAATATTGTAAATATATTTCGTGAAAAATCGTACATGTTCTTAGGTACAAAATTGCACATGTTCTTAGGTACACAATCACATGGCGTGTCATATGTCATATGTCAATCAATCACACAATTAAAGAATTTTATTTGATGAACTTTCCAAAAACATGGATTATATTCAAGTACATATAACACTACCAGAAACTATGATAAACAGGGCAGATCATTTTGCATTTTCGATATACATGTACACCAGTAAGGAAAAATTGTGAAATCTATTTTTCGCTATGAAGTTTAAAAAATAACTTTATAAAATAAGAACATGACTGCAATTGTTCATGAAAATATTTTCTGTAAATGACATCGAAAGATGAAGAAATTTTCATAGCAAATGCGGAATCACCAATATTAGATATTTTTCTTGGAAAATCATGCATCGTCATGTTCTTAGGTACAAAATCAACCCCCCCCCCCCCCCCCCATCCCCCCCCCCCCCCAGGTACAAAATCAATCCCCCCCCCCCCACACGGAAAAATTGTGAAATTACAGAGCTGCCGAGACAGCATTTAACGATATTATCAACATATTGCCTTCTATGTGAAGAAATAAAAAATATTTCAAATTATATACTAAATTATTCATGGAACAAAATTTATTTTGTCATACTTTACCATATTGCCTTCTATGTGAAGAAATAAAACCTATAGATAGGCTGAGGGCTCGTATATAGATAATAATTAATAAGTTTCCATTTATATAGTCGCTAGTGAAATTAATTTAACCCTTACACCGCTATCTTAATTTTTTGTCAATAGTCAATAGTCCAGTAGCCGATTACATCAACATTGCTATACTTATCTAGCAAAGTATACTTTTTTTAGATAAGTATACTTTGCAATTTTGATGAAATCGGCTACAGAACATCACCGACCCAACTTGATGGCTGCTATTTGTTTATTGGCCATTTTATATTTTTCAATAAAACTGAAGAAGATATACACAACATCTAACACTTGATTGAACCCTAGTTTACATTTACAAACATACACCAGCATTATATTGTTAATTTCAATACAATGTTTTACCCCAAACAAAATTATTCACAAATTGTCAATTTTTTTTTTATTTCTATACACAAAAAAAACTGAACATATTTCACAACTACTATTTACATGCTTACTGAACCCAAAGTTATTTAATTTAAAAATATGTAAATTTGATATTTTATCACAGATTTTGAAAAAAAAATCCACAGGAAAATGCCACTTTAATATCAAGTCAGTCATGAAGTCACGACTATTTTGTCGTCTGCTGTTTATTTTATATTTTTATCATCAAAAACATGTTTTGACAACATTAGAATAATTTACAACATGCTTCGACAGAATCACTTCCAATTTATAATCATGATAATACTGTAAAATAACTATTGTTTCAGTATTATAAACAATATAAAAAAACATTATTTTCACAAATTCCATTTTTCACAATCAGTTTTTTCCAGGTATAACTGAGATAACAAAATACGATATAAATCTACAATCAACCCGTGTTTTCCTGATCTGTTCATCCACGTCTACATGTCTGTATATCCGAGACCCGGTGCCTTTAATACCCGAGACGAAATACTTTCAGACAGTCATTATTATCCTGAGTTACGTACAGTGAATTGTCGTGTTGGTTGTAACAGATGATGTCAGGCTCCGTTATCTGTCCGCGCCCGAAGACTTCAATACTGCGGGTACAATCCGCCGTTATGTGGTGGATGTTGCCAGACCAGTTGCAGACATAGATACTTCCGTCTGGGTGGACGGCGAGTCCGAGTGGAAACTTCAAGTTGTCTGGCTGGTATCGGCCCAGCACGACGCCATCCCGGGTCACACGTGTTACCGCGCCGCCGCCCCAGCCTGTCGTGATCAACTCCCCCCGGGTGTTGTGGGTTATATACCAGAGGTTGCCATCAGGACATGTCCATACATTTCTCACCTTCCTACCCGCCATGTCAATCTCCACAATGTCTCGTGATACCCACTCTACCGCCGCCAGGTTGTCGCCACATCTGGTCACACTGCGGCAACTCACTGCGGTCTTGATGATCTGCCCGAGGGTCAGGATGCCGGACACCGACACCAACTGGATCTCCTTGTTGCCTGGCAGACAGACGGCCACCTGCCCGCCGTCTATCTCCACAATGTCGTAGGGAGTGGATTGTACTTGAACGTGGGACACGAGTTTATGGTCGATGTCAAACAGCTTTATGTTGTGATTCATCCTGTCCGACACTAGTAGCCGGCCGTCGGCGAGCGCGAGTAAACCCGTGACGTGACACGTCGCGTGATCTGCAGGTGCGCACACATTGATGACGTCATCCAGACATGGGAAGGTTCCAAGAGCACCAACACTCTGTAAATTATCCAATAAAGTTTTATTTCCTACAAACACGCACGACTTTACTTTGCATTCATGTGAAATAACGGAAGTTGATGTTTTGCACTTGGCGATCGAAGTTTGAGCCTCCTTCAACAAAGGAACCAGAATATTATTGCGACTTATCTTTTCTTTGTCGCCGATGTCTTTCCGCCCGTCCGTGATTCGATCGACGTATTCGTCACTTAACTCACATACGTCGTTTAATCGACGAGTTATGGCGTTCACGTGATCAATACACTTCTCCTCCTCATCGTCGATGAGTCGGTCAAAGATGGCGGCCATATCTGCTTTATTCACGTGATTCTCCACAGTCCGGCTGTATATAATCCACTGTTGTGTCTGTGTTTGGCTGTAAGTATAAGTTAGAGATTATGCATTTCAGTAGAATCACAGGTTGAAGGTTGAAGGGTCATAAATACATTAAATATACATAAAAGCATCAATAAGTGGCAACAAAATCAGCTAAACACATGCTTTACTCATTAATGTGTTACAAGATGGAGTAAACAAATGTTAACGTATTTTTTTTTATCTCACTTACAGGTGCTTTTATGCATATTTAATGTACGTATAGACATTGGTACGTTACTCCAACCTGTTAGTCCAATATGGTTCGATAATAAGCGCATGGGGGTGACAATTGACCTCAGTACACAGATAGACTGCTTCCGGGTCGGTTACCCCTCGAAAAATAGTCTGGAAAAAAATACATATATTTGTGTTGCAGGTGCTTTGAGGCAGGTTCGGGTGCACTGATGTGGTGTATTAATGTATATGGAGACAGTGTTTACACAGGGGCTCAATTACACAGCCAAGATCTACAGTTTGGAATGGATTATTTTGTGTGGCAGGACACATTTAAATGAAGTGTGATGCGGCTCTGCGGCTGTTGTGACGTGATGATTTTTGACCCCGCTGTCATGCTTCCGTTCCTGTCAGAATCAAAGTACTGAAAGTACTGAGCTGCGAGCCCAACTGAAATGGGTGGTAAACAGTGTTTTAGTATATTCTCCTTTATTTTGGTGAATTTTGTACCAGTTCTTATATTTACCTCCCACCTTCAGACCGTTTCATACTCGCAAAATATTATGTGCAATTCCCGTGCCGACGATATGGCGTAAATATGGCGTACATATATGAGCTCCGATCTGGTATTTCCACCATTATCACATCACCGTTTTTCTCCGATATTGATTTAAAAAAAATGCAATATTTTTCATAAACGACATCGAAAATTGACATTTTTTTTATCAATTTTCGACATCATTTAAGGAAAATATGACTGATTTTCGAAATCAATATCGGCGAAATACTGCGACGCGATAAGGGTGGTAATTCCATATCCGGATTCACTCTTCAAACACCTGTGGTTATAGTGACCGTTGTTTTATGCAAATTTGTACACGCCGAAGTTGTGAATGAAAAAATCCAGACAGGTGCCAGATAGGTGTGATTCGGGTTTACACACCATTAATGCGCTACCAAAATAGGTCGTTTTATTTGTGGAAAATGAACGGCCAAATCTGAGGTTCCATTGAATTTTCTTCAATTACTTATGTACCAAATAATTATATACATTCTAATAAATGTGAAATGTAAAATAGCATAAAACGAGTGACCTAGATACAAGATGTATACATACGGCTTACTCTGGTTGCAATTACTGCTTAACTGATCAGACTGCGCAGATGTGCAGGCCGGGTTGGTTAAGCAGTAATTGCAGTAATTGCAACCAGAGTAAGCAGTAATTGCAAGCAGAGCACATATGCGCAGTCTGATAAGTGTCCACAGCATTCACTGTTTTGATATAGAGCCATCTGGATGCGGGCGCCATACATTTTTCTCAGCGCATTCTCCGAAATCGTATTTCGTGTGTGTCCAGGCTGAGCACAGCTCAGCTCAGCATCGAACAGTCAATATTTTCTAATTTCTATTAAAAGAACAGAATACATGTACTCACATTTTTCAAACACGGCGGAACTCGTAGCTGTCCCCGACTGAGTGGCCGCCACGTCCTCTCTGTCTATATATCCTGGTCCTGACTGCGCAGACGCAGATATAATTGTAACAACGTTGGCTGCAAAGACAATGAATACCGTTTTCTCGTGAAATGTACAGAGAATCGCGTGGCACATATTTCGACAAACAGGACGATATTTGATTTTCGGTTTAATGGTGCATGCCCACTCAGTAAGCACAAAGTGTTCGGTATACCAGAGACATTACTCCACGTATTGATTTGCATTATTATACATTTTATATCAGACGTAAATTTGCACACTTATATTAGGGGCGATAACCGTGTTTCTTAAAATGTTAACGGACATTACTATGCATTATCTGTATTGGTTTGTTTGATGTGCAATGATCATACTTCATAATCTGTCGAAAATGCTATTTTTTAGGTGACGAATTTAATTTGCATAAATAATTTAAAAAAATGCATGCCTCATTTGCATATGAAAATAGCCTGATACCACCGCGCGTCACTATCAGCAAAATAAATATTACTAAATTATTATATTATCTGCATAGCGGGCACTCGTAATTGTTAGAACTGGTGGAACAGTGACACAATTATACACTTATTTAATTCCTATAATGAACATTTTGTGCCTACTGAGTGGGCATGTACCTAGGTGCGGCGGAAGTGGGGGGTGGGACGGGGGCCCTGCCACCACCCCCTTCATCAAAAGGTTCAGGGGGAGCATGCCCCCGGACCCCCCTAGCAACAAGGTTGGGCCCTGAGAATACAGGAAATGGCGTTCAACGCCTGTCAGATTTCAAAGATATCACGGGGGAACATGACCCCCGGACCCCCTAGCAACATCGGACCATTTTGGACCCTCAATACCCCCCCCCCCGCCCACCACCCCAATAATTTTCGCATCTCAGATGTCCGAGATATCCAATATGTGGGTTTCCGCTTCATATGATATACATGGATATAAATCAATCGCACCTTTGCATTTGGAACACCGCCATTAACACCGCCATTAACATGACCTTGATCTGTTTTAAAGTCACATTTGTTTGCGAAAACACCGGGCCATTTTCTTACGTCAAAAAGTTAATACCAGTTTCCTCATCGTGATTCAGGCGCGGATAGGGGGGGGGGGGGGGGGGGGGGGGGGGGGGGGGGGGGGGGGGGGGGGGGGGGGGGGGGGGGGGGGGGGGGGGGGGGGGGGGGGGGGGGGCGGGGGGGGGGGGGGGGGGGGTTCCGATTAATTAAATATTGTACAGCTTACATGGTATTATCAGCAACGTATCTGGTATGTCTAAACGCATACATTTCTGTTCAGAGCCAGCTGGCAAAAGTTGCGATGGTTACAGCATCATTGTCCGTCAGTTGCTCGTGTTTTTTAAAAAAATCTAAAACACCCAAATTGCCGAATGCCCGCGCATACATACTGAGTGGAAGTCTATTTGTAAAGGCAATTTTCTGAAATCATCCAAAAGCAAAGTAATATTTATGTAATAGGATCAATTGGTAAACATGATTATTCACACATGTGCATTTTTCGTACTTTAGTACAGAAAAACACAAAGACACTAAAAGGGGTGTTTAATTAGTAAACACAATACAAATAAAAACATGCAAACATTACCTAAAACAAAAATTATATACTGAAATGATTTAAAAATGCAATAAGGAGTTTAACATGATAATTATTCACCCATTACATAATTTGGCAAAACATTTTACTGAGGAAAAATAGCAATTTTATTATCTATCAAAATAATCCGAGATCAGTTACAAGCTAACATTTTACGAGATATATGGATGTTATTTGAATCATTTGAATAGTGTAGACCCTGATCGCGCAGCACAGGTAATATTTTAATTTTCAAAACTGGGGAAAATACCAGTTCTCAAACAGTGTAGACCCTGATCTGACGGTGCGGACGTACAGAGAGATCTCAGGGGCGGATCCAGGAATTTTAGAAGGGGGGGGGGGGGCGCAAAAGTTGGTCGAAGACCGACTGTGCGAGTGCCGAAGGCGCGAAGCCACAGCGGGGGGTCTGGTGGTCCTCCCCCATGAAAATTTGAAAAAAAAAACATCATTTGAGACAATTTCCCGGCACATCATGGCCACAACTACACGAAGCAAAATGGACAAAAATTGGATTTTTTTGTGAAGAAAAATCGGTTCTCCAGTCTTTACCCTTACAGTTAAACGCCATCCGTCGGATGGAGATAGACACCAATCACCATGATCAACAGACCACTTTATAAGGCTCTGTTGGGCTGCTACTTTGCGCTTTTGACTTTACAAAAAAATGACCATTGCCCGAAAAATAGGGGAAGGGGGGGGGGGGGGGGGGGGGGGGCGTGCGCCGGGTGCGCCCCCCTTGGATCCGCGCCTGGATCTGGGGGCCGTTTCACTATACTTCGTAGGACTAAAATGTTCGTAAGTGCAAAACTATGATGGTCTGTAAATTTCACATTAACAATGTTTTCTTGTAAACAATTATTGGATTCATATTTATTGAGCAAAGGCTGCATATGCAGCCTATGCTCAATAAATGTAAATCCATCAACTGATAATTCCGGACGATCCTAAATTTGCCCTTACGAACATTTTAGTTGTAAGAAGTTTAGTGAAACGGGCCCCTGGGTCACAGTGCGTAAGAACCATAGGACAGTAAGTAACAATTACCTGCTGTGGGCACACAGCCGGGCCGAAGACTATCTGTAGTCTGTAACCCAGAGTCGAACCACCCGTACGGTCACTAAGTCCTGTGTATAAAATACATGGTATGAGTGGAACATCAACAATAACCTACCGCACACAAGAATTACTGTTTACAGAGTTAAAACTAAAACTAGATGACTGTGGCCAGCTTATCACGCATGCTGAGGTATTTCATGGAGGCAACATTGAAAAAGTACAAAACGGGGAGATAATCCAAGACACGGATGTCAAAAAATCATTGAAAAAAGTGTACTCATCTCCACACCATAAAGAATCTACACACCGAGTTTGATTTTTACTTATTCCGCAATATAGACAAATGGGTGTTTTTTTTTTACATGTATTTATTATATGAAATGTATACTAATACATTTTATTATAATTGGTCGGAATGCAATAGATTTTAATTGCTAATTTCATCAATTTTACGTAAAACACAATCAAAGAAAAATGTACGAAATGAAAGCTGCTGTAAACTAAAACTGCTGAATGTTAGCTTGGAACATGTTCTTCTGCCAAACAATACTGGTTAGAGGTGAAATATGACACCTTGAACAATCAGACTTTTCCCTTAAGGCATCACGGGACGGTTGAAAATAGCCAAAATTGACTGCTTTTCTGAGCAACGTATCTGTTATGTCCAAACACAGAAATGAATATGATGTCAAATGATCAAGCTTACAATATTAATGACAACGTATTTTCTGATAATTCGATTGCAAAGATGACACCTTTTTGTACACGAATCGAGAGAGCGTGATGAAAGTGCCAACTTCTGGCTAACACGCACGTGTTATTATTGCAATTTCAGATTTATCTCGCTATGGTTTGTACCGCCTGTTATGGTGTAGAGTTTCCGTAAGAAATTGTATAAAAGGAAGGATAGAGTGTTTCGCGAAAACACGCTACGATTTGTACAGGTGAGACAAAATAGATACGTTGTGTCGCACATTTCTGTTCAGAGCCAGCTGGCAAAAGGTACGATGGTTACAGCATCATTGTCCGTCAGTTAAAAATCTAAAACACCCAAATTGCCGAATGCAAATACACTTCCCGCGCATACATACTGAGTGGAAGTCTATTTGTAAAGCCAATTTTCTGAAATCATCTAAAAGCAAAGTAATATGGATGTAATATCCTCAATTGGTAAACATGACTATTCATAAATGTGAATTTTTCGTAATTTAGTACAGAAAAACACAAAGATAGTTGTTTTCACTTCAAACCTTCACTAAAAGGGGTATTTAATTAGTATGATATACAAACAAAATAAAAACATGCACACATTACATAAAACAAAAAGTATATACTGAAATGATTTTAAAATTCAAAAAGGAGTTTAAGGTAGTAGGTCATAGATAGATACACTCAGCTTCAATGATAATTGCTTTATAAGAGTGATGTGATATATTAATATAACATATGCAAACATTGTCTTGTTACTATATACTATATGGTTCATTAAGTTGCCATCTCCGCCATCTTTGTATGTACAAGCCACCGTACAGTTTCACCATTTCGTGCGTTTGACACATACAGCAAATAATAGGACAGTAAACCAAATAAAATTTGGTGCAATACATAATATACATAAATGACAACGGCAAGCTACAAATATTATGCTAGTAAACTATACAAAAGACGAGATATCTGATCATTTCTCCCATCAATCTCAAACTAAATTTTCAGGTGTAAACTTTTCAATGAGATGTACAGCCTATGTTAGTGTACACGTTACCCACAGGTAAATCCATATTTACTCGCATAGTAGGTGAGCAGACAGCAGGGACAATACACTCAGGTAACTGCTTACATGTCACTGTATTTGGTAGCTAATAACAGAGTACAGTAGTGGGTATAATTATACGGTATGTGTTGTGTGATTGACCAGGTGAAAGTGATGCATTGTGCGATTTTCTGTCTATGAGGCTATCTATAATCACTATGGTGGTTCACAGGCACAAACCTATCCAGAAAACAGATATATTTTACAGTTTGGTGTAATATAATGGATAGGTGTCCGTTGTCCTGCCTTTTCTACATGTGATTAGCTACATTATATCATAAGTTCTACCTCACATTTTAAGTTCTTTGTCAAACGGCAGAACAGGTGAAACTGGCTGATGGCTGGAACACATAAAGATGGCCGACTTGGCCACCCCATGTTCCGTATAGGATACAGTATCGAGGCAGTATTCACATATGTTATACATATATATGTTATCACATTTACGAAGCAATTATCTTTGAATCAAACGATGATAATTATTCACCCATTACATAATTTGGCAAAACATTTTACTGAGGAAAAATAGAAAGTTTATTATCTATCCAAATAATCCGGGATCGGTTACAAGCTAACATTTTACGAGATATATGGAGGTTATTTGAATCATTTGAATATTGTAAACCCTGATCGCGCAGCACAGGTCATATTTTAATTTTCAAAACTGGGGAAAATACCAGTTCTCGAACAGTGTAGACCCTGATCTGACGGTGCGGATGTACAGGGAAATCTGGGTCACAATACGTATTAAGAACCATAGGACAGTAAGTAACAATTACCTACTGTGGGCAGACAGCCGGGCCGAAGACAATCTGTAGTCTGTAACCCAGAGTCGAACCACGCGTACGGTCAATATCTCCTGTATATAAAATACATGGCATGAGTGGAACATCAACAATAACCTACCGCACACAAGAATTTTTGATATGCTGAATTTTCAGTTGTTCTCATAGTGTTTCAGAAAGTTGTCTGTTTTTCGGTTTCTTTCAAGAAAACATGTAGTGATTTTGTCGATTA
>CM055275.1:2863242-2881529 GCA_029237695.1 Conchocele bisecta
ACCCGAAGTCTGGTCAAGATCTGAACTGTGCGCCATTTCATCAATGAAACACCCGTCAAGCTTCAAACAAGCAATATAGATCGCTATCAGGCTACAAGAGTGAGGAGTTACACTGGTCCCAAATCCCTTAAGCCCCATTTCTCCAGTCACAGATGACACACGCCGTGTGATTTTGTACATAAGAATATGTGTGATTGTTCATGAAATATATTTACATAAACTGTGACATTTTCTGTAAACTACGTCAAAAGATGAAGAAATTTTCATATCAAATGAAGAATCACCAATATTTGACGTCCAATACAGAAAATATCGTAAATATATTTCGTGAAAAATCGTACATGTTCTTAGGTACAAAATTGCACATGTTCTTAGGTACACAATCACATGGCGTGTCATATGTCAATCAATGACACAATTAAAGAATTTTATTTGATGAACTTTCCAAAAACATGGATTATATTCAAGTACATATAACACTACCAGAAACTATGATAAACAGGGCAGATAATTTTGTATTTTCGATATACATGTACACCAGTAAGGAAAAATTGTGAAATCTATTTTTCGCTATGAAGTTTAACAATTTTTTTTTTATAAAATAAGAACAGGACTGCAATTGTTCATGAAAATATTTTCTGTAAATGACATCGAAAGATGAAGAAATTTTCATAGCAAATGCGGAATCACCAATATTAGATATTTTTCTTGGAAAATTGTGCATCGTCATGTTCTTAGGTACAAAATAAATTCCCGCCCCCCCACCCAGGTACAAAATCAATCCCCCCCACACGGAAAAATTGTGAAAATTACAGAGCTGCTGAGACAGCATTTAACGATATTATCAACATATTGCCTTCTATGTGAAGAAATAAAACCTATAAATAGGCTGAGGGCTCGTATATAGATAATAATTAATAAGTTTCCATTTATATAGTCGCTAGTGAAATTAATTTAACCCTTACACCGCTATCTTAATTTTTTGTCAATAGTCCAGTAGCCGATTTCATCAACATTGCAAAGTATACTTATGTAGCAAAGTATACTTTTTTTAGGTAAGTATACTTTGCAATTTTGATGAAATCGGCTACAGAACATCACCGACCCAACTTGATGGCTGCTATTTGTTTATTGGCAATTTTATATTTTTCAATAAAACTGAACATATACAGCATCTAACACTTGATTGAACCCTAGTTTACATTTACAAACATACACCAGCATTATATTGTTAATTTCAATACAATGTTTTACCCCAAACAAAATTATTCACAAATTGTCAATATTTTTTTTTATTTCTATAAACAAAAAAAACTGAACATATTTCACAACTACTATTTACATGCTTACTGAACCCAAAGTTATTTAATTTAAAAATATGTAAATTTGATATTTTATCACAGATTTTGAAAAAAAAATCCACAGGAAAATGCCACTTCAATATCAAGTCAGTCATGAAGTCACGACTCTTTTGTCGTCTGCTGTTTATTTTCTATTTTCTATTTTTATCATCAAAAACATGTTTTGACAACTTTAGAATAATTTACAACATGCTTTGACAGCACTTCAGAATCAATTTATAATACTGGAAAATAACTATTGTTTCAGTATTATAAACATTATAAAAAAACTATATTTTCACAAATTTCATTTTTCACAATCAGTTTTTTCCAGGTATAACTGAGATAACAAAATACGATATAAATCTACAATCAACCCGTGTATTCCTGATCTGTTCATCCACGTCTACATGTCTGTATATCTGAGACCCGGTGCCTTTAATACCCGAGACGAAATACTTTCAGACAGTCATTATGATTCTGAGATACGTACAGTGAATTGTCGTGTTGGTTGTAACAGATCCTGTAAGGCACCGATAATATGTGTCCGAAGTCAGGCCACGATAACTGTCCGCCCCCGAAGACTTCAATACTGCGGGTACAGGTACAATCCGCCGTTATGTGGTGGATGTTGCCAGACAAGTAGCAGACATAGATACTTCCGTCTGGGTGGACGGCGAGTCCGTGTGGAAACTCCCAGTTGTCTGGCTGGTATCGGGCCAGCACGTCGCCATCCCGGGTCACACGTGTTACCGCGCCGCCGTCCCAGCCTGTCGTGATCAACTCCCCCCGGGTGTTGTGTCTTATATACAGGAGGTTGACATCAGGACATGTCCATACAGTTCTCACCTTCCTACCCGCCATGTCAATCTCCACAATGTCTTGTGAACTTACCGCCGCCAGGTTGTCGCCACATCTGGTCACACTGCAGCAACTCACTGCAGTCTCGATGATCCGCCCGAGGGTCAGGATGCCCGACACCGACACAAACTGGATCTCCTTGTTGTCTGGCAGACAGACGACCACCTGCCCGCCGTCTATCTCCACAATGTCGGTGGGAGTGGATTGTACTTGAACGTGGGACACGAGTTTATGGCTGACGTCAAACAGCTTTATGTTGTAATTATTCCAGTCCGACACTAGTAGCCGGCCGTCGGCGAGCGCGAGTAAACCCATGACGTCACACGTCTCGCGATCTGCAGGTGCGCGCACATTGATGTCGTCATCCAGACATGGGAAGGTTCCAAGAGCACCAACACTCTGTAAATTATCCAATAAAGTTGTATTTCCTACAAACACGCACGACTTTACTTTGCATTTATGTGAAATAACGGAAGTTGATGTTTTGCACTTGGCGATCGAAGTTTGAGCCTCCTTCAACAAAGGAACCAGAATATTATTGCGACCTTTCTTTTCTTTGTCGCCGATGTCTTTCCGTCCGTCCGTGATTCGATCGACGTATTCGTCACTTAACTCACATACGTCGTTTAATCGACGAGTTATGGCGTTCACGTGATCAATACACTTCTCCTCCTCATCGTCGATGAGTCGGTCAAAGATGGCTGCCATATCTGCTTTATTCACGTGATTCTCCACAGTCCGGCTGTATATAATCCACTGTTGTGTCTGTGTTTGGCTGTAAGTATAAGTTAGAGATTATGCATTTCAGTAGAATCACAGGTTGAAGGTTGAAGGTTAAAGGTTCATAAATACATTAAAGATACATAAAAGCATCAATAAGTGGCAACAAAATAAGCTAAACACATGCTTTACTCATTAATGTGTTACAAGATGGAGTAAACAAATGTTAACGTATTTTTTTTTATCTCACTTACAGGTGCTTTTATGCATATTTAATGTACGTATAGACATTGGTACGTTACTCCAACCTGTTAGTCCTGGTTCGATAATAAGCGCATGGGGTGACAATTGACCTCAGTACACAGATAGACTGCTTCCGGGTCGGTTACCCCTCGAAAAATAGTCAGGAAAAAAATACATATGTTTGTGTTGCAGTTGCTTTGAGGCAGATTCGGGTGCACTGATGTGGTGTATTAATGTATATGGAGACAGTGTTTACACAGGGGCTCAATTACACAGCCAAGATCTACAGTTTGGAATGGATTATTTTGTGTGGCAGGACACATTTAAATGAAGTGTGATGCGGCTCTGCGGTTGTTGTGACGTGATGATTTTTGACCCCGCTGTCATGCTTCCGTTCCTGTCAGAATCAAAGTACTGAAAGTACTGAGCTGCGAGCCCAACTGAAATGGGTGGTAAACAGTGTTTTAGTATATTCTCCTTTATTTTGGTGAATTTTTGTACCAGTTCTTATATTTACCTCCCACCTCAGACCGTTTCATACTCGCAAAATATTATGTGCAATTCCCGTGCCGACGATATGGCGTAAATATGGCGTACATATATGAGCTCCGATCTGGTATTTCCACCCTTATCACATCACCGTTTTTCTCCGATATTGATTTTAAAAAAATGCAATATTTTTTCATAAACGACATCGAAAATCGACACTTTATCAATTTTCGACATCATTTAAGGAAAATATGACTGATTTTCGAAATCAATATCGGCGAAATACTGCGACGCGATAAGGGTGGTAATTCCATATCCGGATTCACTCTTCAAACACCTGCGGTTATAGTGACCGTTGTTTTATGCAAATTTGTACACGCCGAAGTTGTGAATGAAAAAATCCAGACAGGTGCCAGATAGGTGTGATTCGGGTTTACACACCAATTAAGCGCTACCAAAATAGCCCGTTTTATTTGTGGAAAATGAACGACCAAATCTGAGGTTCCATTGAATTTTCTTCAATTACTTATGTACCAAATATATACATTCTAATAAATGTGAAATGTAAAATAGCATAAAACGAGTGACCTAGATACAAGATGTATACATACGGCTTACTCTGGTTGCAATTACTGCTTAACTGATCAGACTGCGCAGATGTGCAGGCCGGGTTGGTTAAGCAGTAATTGCAAGCAGAGCACATATGCGCAGTCTGATAAGTGTCCACAGCATTCACTGTTTTGATATAGAGCCATCTGGATGCTGGCGCCATACATTTTTCTCAGCGCATTCTCCGAAATCGTATTTCGTGTGTGTCCAGGCTGAGCACAGCTCAGCATCGAACAGTCAATATTTTCTAATTTCTATTAAAAGAACAGAATACATGTACTCACATTTTTCAAACACGGCGGAACTCGTATTTGTCCCCGACTGAGTGGCCACCACGTCCTCTCTGTCTATATATCCTGGTCCTGACTGCGCAGACGCAGATATAATTGTAACAACGTTGGCTGCAAAGACAATGAATACCGTTTTCTCGTGAAATGTACAGAGAATCGCGTGGCACATATTTCGACAAACAGGACGATATTTGATTTTCGGTTTAATGGTGCATGCCCACTCAGTAAGCACAAAGTGTTCGGTATACCAGAGACATTACTCCACGTATTGATTTGCATTATTATACATTTTATATCAGACGTAAATTTGCACACTTATATTAGGGGCGATAACCGTGTTTCTTAAAATGTTAACGGACATTACTATGTATTATCTGTATTGGTTTGTTTGATGTGCAATGATCATACTTCATAATCTGTCGAAAATGCTAT
Source organism: Conchocele bisecta (assembly GCA_029237695.1). Taxonomy (NCBI): domain Eukaryota; kingdom Metazoa; phylum Mollusca; class Bivalvia; order Lucinida; family Thyasiridae; genus Conchocele; species Conchocele bisecta. The sequence goes on from CM055275.1 coordinate 2,868,227, forward strand.
TTTTTAGGTGACGAATTTAATTTGCATAAATAATTTAAAAAAATGCATGCCTCATTTGCATATGAAAATAGCCTGATACCACCGCGCGTCACTATCAGCAAAATAAATATTACTAAATGATTATCTGCATAGCGGGCACTCGTAACTGGTGGAACAGTGACACAATTATACACTTATTTAATTCCTATAATGAACAGTTTGTGCCTACTGAGTGGGCATGTACCTAGGAGCGGCGGAAGTGGGGGGGGGGGGGGGGGGGGGGGCGGGGGCCCTGCCACCACCCCCTTCATCAAAAGGTTCAGGGGGAGCATGCCCCCGGACCCCCCTAGCAACAAGGTTGGGCCCTGAGAATACAGGAAATGGCGTTCAACGCCTTTCAGATTTCAAAGATATCACGGGGGAGCATGACCCCCGGACCCCCTAGCAACATCGGACCCTTTTGGACCCTCAATACCCCCCCCCCACCACCCCAATAATTTTCGCATCTCAGATGTCCGAGATATCCAATATGTGGGTTTCCGCTTCATATGATATACATGGATATAAATCAATCGCACCTTTGCATTTGGAACACCGCCATTAACATGACCTTGATCTGTTTTTTAAAAGTCACATTTGTTTGCGAAAACACCGGGCCATTTTCTTACGTCAAAAAGTTAATACCAGTTTCCTCATCGTCATTCAGGCGCGGATCCGGGGGGGGGGGGGGGGGGGGGGGGGGGGGGGGGGCGGGGGGTGGGGGGATCCGATTAATTAAATATTGTACAGTTTACATGGATTATCAGCAACGTATCTGGTATGTCTAAACGCATACATTTCTGTTCAGAGCCAGCTGGCAAAAGTTGCGATGGTTACAGCATCATTGTCCGTCAGTTGCTCGTGTTTTTTTAAAAAAATCTAAAACACCCAAATTGCCGAATGCCCGCGCATACATACTGAGTGGAAGTCTATTTGTAAAGGCAATTTTCTGAAAACATCCAAAAGTAAAGTAATATTTATGTAATAGATCAATTGGTAAACATGACTATTCACACATGTGCATTTTTCGTACTTTAGTACAGAAAACACAAAGACACTAAAAGGGGTGTTTAATTAGTAAACACAATACAAATAAAAACATGCAAAACATTACCTAAAACAAAAAATTATATACTGAAATGATTTAAAAATGCAATAAGGAGTTTAACATGATAATTATTCACCCATTACAATTTGGCAAAACATTTTACTGAGGAAAAATAGCAATTTTTATTATCTATCAAAAGTAATCCGAGATCAGTTACAAGCTAACATTTTACGAGATATATGATGTTATTTGAATCATTTGAATAGTGTAGACCCTGATCGCGCAGCACAGGTAATATTTAATTTTCAAAACTGGGGAAAATACCAGTTCTCAAACATGTAGACCCTGATCTGACGGTGCGGACGTAACAGGGAGATCTCAGGGGCGGATCCAGGTATAGAAGGGGGGGGGGGCGCAAAAGTTGGTCGAAGACGACTGATTGCGAGTGGAAAAGGCGCGAACCACAGCGGGGGGTCTGGTGGTCCTCCCCCATGAACATTTGAAAAAAAAACATCATTTGAGACAATTTCCCGGCACATCAGGGCCACAACTACACGAAGCAAAATGGACAAAAATTGGATTTTTTTGTGAAGAAAAATAGGTTCTCCAGTCTTTACCCTTACAGTTAAACGCCATCCGTCGGATGGAGATAGACACCAATCACCATGATCAACAGACCACTTTATAAGGCTCTGTTGGGCTGCTACTTTGCGCTTTTGACTTTACAAAAAAAATGACCATTGCCCGAAAAATAGGGGAGGGGTGGGGTGGGGGGGGGGGGGGCGTGCGCCGGGTGCGCCCCCCTTGGATCCGCGCCTGGATCTGGGGGCAGTTTCACTATACTTCGTACGACAAAATATTTCGTAAGTGAAAAACTATGATGGTCTGTAAATTTCACATTAACAATGTTTTCTTGTAAACAATTATTGGATTTATATTTATTGAGCATAGGCTGCATATGCATGTAAGTAACAATTACCTGCTGTGGGCACACAGCCGGGCCGAAGACAATCTGTAGTCTGTAACCCAGAGTCGAACCACCCGTACGGTCACTAAGTCCTGTGTATAAAATACATGGTATGAGTGGAACATCAACAATAACCTACCGCACACAAGAATTACTGTTTACAGAGTTAAAACGAAAACTAGATGACTGTGGCCAGCTTATCACGCATGCTGAGGTATTTCATGGAGGCAACATTGAAAAAGTACAAAACGGGGAGATAATCCATGACACGGATGTCAAAAAATCATTGAAAAAAGTGTACTCATCTCCACACCATAAAGAATCTACACACCGAGTTTGATTTTTACTTATTCCGCAATATAGACAAATGGGTGGTTTTTTTTACATGTATTTATTATATGAAATGTATACTAATACATTTTATTATAATTGGTCGGAATGCAATAGATTTTAATTGCTAATTTCATCAATTTTATTTTCGTAAAAACACAATCAAAGAAGAATGTACGAAATGAAAGCTGCTGTAAACTAAAACTGCTGAATGTTATCTTGGAACATGTTCTTCTGTCAAACAATACTGGTTAGAGGTGAAATATGACACCTTGAACAATCAGAACTTTTCCCCTTAAGGCATCACGGGACGGTTGAAAATAGCCAAAATTGACTGCTTTTCTGAGCAACGTATCTGTTATGTCCAAACACAGAAATGAATATGATGTCAAATGATAAAGCTTACAATACTAATGACAACGTTATTTTCTGATAATTCGATTGCAAAGATGACACCTTTTTGTACACGAATCGAGAGAGCATGATGAAAGTGCCAACTTCTGGCTAACACGCACGTGTTATTATTGCAATTTCAGATTTATCTCGCTATGGTTTGTACCAGCCCTGTTATGGTGTAGAGTTTCCGTAAGAAATTGTATAAAAGGAAGGATAGAGTGTTTTCGCGAAAACACGCTACGGTTTGTACAGGTGAGACAAAATAGATACGTTGTGTCGCACATTTTCTGTTCAGAGCCAGCTGGCAAAAGGTACGATGGTTACAGCATCATTGTCCGTCAGTTAAAAATCTAAAACACCCAAATTGCCGAATGCAAATACACTTCGCGCGCATACATACTGAGTGGAAGTCTATTTGTAAAGCCAATTTTCTGAAATCATCTAAAAGCAAAGTAATATGAATGTAATATCCTCAATTGGTAAACATGACTATTCATAAATGTGAATATTTCGTAATTTAGTACAGAAAAACACAAAGATAGTGTTTTCACTTCAAACCTTCACTAAAAGGGGGTAAATATTTAATTAGTATGATATACAAACAAAATAAAAACATGCACACATTACATAAAACAAAAAGTATATACTGAAATGATTTTAAAATTCAAAAAGGAGTTTAAGGTAGTAGGTCATAGATAGATACACTCAGCTTCAATGATAATTGCTTTATAAGAGTGATGTGATATATGAATATAACATATGCAAACATTGTCTTGTTACTATATACTATATGGTTCATTAAGTTGCCATCTCCGCCATCTTTGTATGTACAAGCCACCGTACAGTTTCACCACTTCGTGCGTTTGACACATACAGCAAATAATAGGACAGTAAACCAAATAAAATTTGGTGCAATACATAATATACATAAATGACAACGGCAAGCTACAAATATTATGCTAGCAAACTATACAAAAGACGAGATAACTGATCATTTCTCCCATCAATCTCAAACTAAATTTTCAGGTGTAAACTTTTCAATGAGATGTACAGCCTATGTTAGTGTACACGTTACCCACAGGTAAATCCATATTTACTCGCATAGTAGGTGAGCAGACAGCAGGGACAATACACTCAGGTAACTGCTTACATGTCACTGTATTTGGTAGCTAATAACAGAGTACAGTAGTGGGTATACTTATACGGTATGTGTTGTGTGATTGACCAGGTGAAAGTGATGCACTGTGCGATTTTCTGTCTATGAGGCTATCTATAATTATTATGGTGGTTCACAGGCACAAACCTATCCAGAAAACAGATATATTTTACAGTTTGGTGTAATATAATGGATAGGAGTCCGTTGTCCTGCCTTTTCTACATGTGATTAGCTACATTATATCATAAGTTCTACCTCACATTTTAAGTTCTTTGTCAAACGGCAGAACAGGTGAAACTGGCTGATGGCTGGAACACATAAAGATGGCCGACTTGGCCACCCCATGTTCCGTATAGGATACAGTAACGAGGCAGTATTCACATATGTTATACATATATATGTTATCACATTTACGAAGCAATTATCTTTGAATCAAACGATGATAATTATTCACCCATTACATAATTTGGCAAAACATTTTACTGAGGAAAAATAGAAAGTTTATTATCTATCCAAATAATCCGGGATCGGTTACAAGCTAACATTTTACGAGATATATGGGAGGTTATTTGAAATATCATTTGAATATTGTAAACCCTGATCGCGCAGCACAGGTCATATTTTAATTTTCAAAACTGGGGAAAATACCAGTTCTCGAACAGTGTAGACCCTGATCTGACGGTGCGGATGTACAGGAAATCTGGGTACACAATACGTATTAAGAACCATAGGACAGTAAGTAACAATTACCTACTGTGGGGAGCAGACAGCCGGCCGAAGACAATCTGTAGTCTGTAACCCAGAGTCGAACCACGCGTACGGTCAATATCTCCTGTATATACAATACATGGCATGATGGAACATCAACAATAACCTACCGCACACAAGAATTTTTGATATGCTGAATTTTCAGTTGTTTTCATAGTGTTTCAGAAAGTTGTCTGTTTTTCGGTTTCCTTCAAGAAAACATGTAGTGATTTTGTCGATTATTTATTATACAAATGGTCATATTGCAAGTGATTTTTAGCTCGCCTGCACGAAGTGCTTAAGAGCTTATGGCATACACCCGGCGTCGTCGGCGTCCACAAACTTAACGTTGGGGTAAATGTCTTATAACTTCAGTTTCCTTTCATGTATCACCTTGTTATTTCATACATGCATTCCTCAGATGACCTTTAGCATGCTGTAGCAAATCCATGACCCACCACCCAACACTTACCCCAAGGTCAAGGTCACACACTTAGCACTTATGATCACATGATTTTGTGCACATATTCGACCTGTCAACGATTGTAGAACCATGTACATATGTGCGTACGTGCGTCTGTTCGTCCGTGTGTACGTGTGTATGTTCGTCCATGTGTCTGTTCATCCATGTGTACGTTCGTCCGTGCGTCTGTGTACGTGCGACAGTGTGTCTGTGTGTACGCGCCTCTGTTCGTCTGTGCGTACGTGTATCTGCGTCTGTTCGTCCGTGCGTCTGTTCATCCGTGTCTACGTGTGTACGTTCGTCCGTGCGTCTGTGTGTACGTGCGTCTGTGTGTACGTGCGACCGTGTGTCTGTGTTTCCGTCCGTAACACTTTCATTTCATGCAACGATGCCATTTCTTGTTTTTATTATTTCTAATCAACCGTTCATACCATGTTCATGAAAGTTTGAGATTTGCTGGAGATTTTAAGTAATTAACCATGAATCCATTAATCGGATATGAATATTGATGCAGGTCTGATTGCCGTATAATGTCGATCAGCATTTATGATTTTTCGCAAATCACGAATGACAGATTTGATTGTGCATCACCACCGAGTCCAGGTACTGGTTCTACCCAGTAAAACATGACATGCACCCAGACAGGTTGTCGTGAATGTTGCTATATAATATTATGAATAGTTGGTATTATGTAGCACAAAGTTACCCACCCATGTTGGATGAAACCATGTTAATTGATGGTCGTGATCCTTGATTTAATCAGTCGTAATAACGTTTGTATAATTTATGTACCAGAGCTGATTTACTTGTTGATTTTGAGTCTATGAGAATCAGACGATCATCTTGTTGTTGTGATAAAACGTTATAAACGGCATGTCTTCTGACAAGACGAGTTTTATGACCATTGCCGACAGTGTATACCTAGATCAGTCTGCGCCTCCGCACAGTCTGGTCAGGGTATACACGGCACACCATTCAGTATGACATAATTTTGATTATTGTTGAATCAAAAAATCTGTTTGCTATACAGTCAGATGGTAATCTACCCTTGTTGTGAAGACCATTAAGCCCGGTTTTGTCAGAACACAGTTAGGGCGATATATTTTCTAGAGAATCAATGATCTGTCAAAACAGTTGATCAACCATCATGTGAGAGTACCTCCCTTTTGTGAAATTATTATTATTGTCGTCATCAATAGATGATGTACTTATAACCGTGGAATATGCTATTAAATGGTGGCTCACCAGTGCAGATTACTAGAATAGTTGTGACTGGTTCAGTTTTGTAAATCTTGGCCGGTTACTCGAGTTATCTCCCTTCACATACTAATTTGTAAAACCCCTAGACATTCGAGTATGGAACCTTTAATTGAACAAGACCATGCACGTCAGTGCATTATTATGTGACATGTATACCTGTTAGTAGTGGTGGTTTGCGGGAGGTCAGAGTGAGTGATATAATTGTATAAGAATATAGTGAAAATATTGCGGGCGGATCGGATCGAGTCAGTTTCGCGCAGGCGGGGGGTCCTGGCGGCGTAATTGAGGGAGGCGCGAAAGATAATTGCCGAGGTGCGAAAGTGCGCGCTGGTTGACCACGGTCAATTGGCCAATTATCGATTGAGGGAGTATGGGAACTGGGTGTATTTGTGAATTATGAGATGTAGTTCGCACACAGTATAGACAATGGACACGGACACACGTTCGTGTATTCGAATGATTGTAATTCCGTGAGAAATAGCGAATAAACTATGCAGCCAGGTAGATCCGATATAGTTTATATGGGCGACCGTGTTAATTTCACCCACGGGGAATCTCAGTCAAACAGATTCGCCGTTTGTGGTAAACGGGTAGCAAAGAATCCAGCGACATACTGGATGCAGAGTTGGCTGTTTACTTGATAATGATAGTAGCATTGACTCACTTAAGTATACAGATAAGACAGGGAACTCTGGCTGGTTCTTTTGAGCAGCGCGATAGGGTACATTTTGCCAAGCCAGGGACTGAAGTTTGCGAGAGCTAACGAAACCCCTGTTGCGGATAGTTTCATCAGGCCTTCTGTTGTTAACAGCCTACATTTGGACGACGTTGATACACATATCGCACCCAAATCCCCACTTCTGTCACGGGCGACCCGGGTGTTCGTGATGATGATGATAATGACGGTGTAGATAGCAACATGATTAGACCCGATTCCGAACTTTTGGCTTTAAATTTTCAAGATGACAGACGCCGACAATGCATATCTGAAAAACATTTACACCGATCTAGACATGCGGGTGGATTTGCCGGCGCTAAGAAACTTCACGAGGTCGTAAAAAACGAAGGTCAGCGCAACTTGACATTGAAGAATGTGAAAAAATTTCAGTAGTGTGTAGGGTGGGAGTACGTTTATTAACGGAGGGCGGAGGATGGCGAGTGGCGGAGATACAATGTAAACGTATGGGGATCGATTAATAGATAACTCGAATATCTAGGGTATGCGAGAGTTATCGTTCTTGATCCTGGGAGGTAATATGACTTCCCTTACCGTTACCGATTCCTGCGAAAAGGGGTCTTATGATCGTTGAGAGTTATCGTTCTTGATCCTGGGAGCTAATATGACTTCCCTTACCGTTACCGATTCCTGCGAAAAGGGGTCTTATGATCATTGAGAGTTATCGTACACGTACGTATTCGTCGGTTATTGTCCGTCCGTCCGTCCGTCCGTCCGATCGCTCCCGTCCGTCCGTCCGTCCGTCCGTCCGTCCGTCCGATCGCTCGATATTAGCGAGACGGGACAGACCAAAATGGCGGACGAGTTCGTATTAATTGTCGATTGATCATCATTATCGACTGGCCAACAGCGTAGACCAAAATGACGGACGTTCACAAAATGACGGACGTTCAGCGCGTTCCCCTTCGAACGTACGTTAAATTTCTTTTTTCAAGGAAAAATCGCAGTCGTTCTAAGGTAATATAATCATCGTACATAGCGTATTCGAAACATAGGCTGACAATGGAATCGAATTTGATCAATATGGTTCACTTTTATTGTTTCCCGTTATAGCAGCAAATAACTATGTCCGTGTTTCATACAATTGAATTAAATAATATTATATCAACACGAATGGTAAATTCTATGTATTGCATAAGCACATACTCATACAGATTATGTAGTCACATATAATGGTTTCTGTAGTCGTGTCATTTGTATATGCACTACACTAGTCTAGTGTATTATGATTCTTAATTTGCATGTACGGTTCAAGCCCATTTAATGCAATAAACGCTAATAAATAAATGTGTTAATACACGAGAACTACCCATTTCATGCAACAAGACGATTATTTTCCATAGATGAAAGCAGTTATTGTCAGTTGTGACAGGACATTCACTGCTGTATGAGTTTAAAATGACGAACATTGTAGACCAAGTAGGTGTTGTCTATAGTACATGTAACTGGCGTTACGTTGATCGATTTCGTAATTCTTTTTTCAAGGAAAATCGCAGTCGTCCTAAGGTAATATAATCATAGTACATATCGTATTCGAAACATAGGCTGACAATGGAATCGAATTTGACGGGGGTTAAGCCGGCCGATCAATGCATCTTAAATCAATAGTGACCAATATTGATGCGGATTTAGCGTTTCCATAGAGACGGTCGGATAGTGTCGACGGTTATACGTACAAAGAATATACATCAAAGAACATATTTGCGCTGACAATGGAATCTAGCGAACAGTGTAGACCCAGATCAGCCTGTACCCGTATGACGCTGTTCGCTATTCGGTAATGGTACTCGCTCCGGTAGCATAAATTACAACGGTAAAACGCTATATTCATATCGTCACGTTGACCGAATAGCGAACAGTGTAGACCCAGATCAGCCTGTATACCCGTATGACGCTGATCGATATTCGGTAACGGTACTCGCTCCGGTAACATAAATTACAACGGTAAAACGTTATATTCATGGAGCGCCGTGGTGTAATGGTTAGTGTGTCGGACTACTGATCCAAGGGTCGTGGGTTCGAGCCTGCCTAGCGGCGTGCGTTGTGTCCTTGAGCAAGACACTTTATCCAAGACTTTATCCACACTGTTCCAGTTCACCCAGCTGTAAATGGGTACCGATAATTCGTAGTTGCTCTGTAAATACGAATTACCGGCTTCTCTAAAAAATATCTGTACCTCCGTTCTTTCTCCCATTCTTGGGAGACGGCATGCAAGGTCCTAGAGCCAGTGCCGCCGTTAAATATAAGCTAAAAAAAAAAAAGTTCTATTCATATCGTCACGTTGACCGAATAGCCAACAGTGTAGACCCAGATCAGCCTGTACACGTATGACGCTGATCGATATTCGGTAACGGTATTCGATCCGGTAGCATAAATTACAACGGTAAAACGTTTTATTCATATCGTCTAAACATACTTCAAGTTTCACCTTGTCCGTCCGTCTATCCGTTTAATTTTTAATACTTTCGCAAAACTATAACCTCGGGTAAATGACCTATATTTTCATTGCTCGGAATTGGTTCATAGTTCACACACGCATTTTCCCAATGGTTCTCTAACGCCCTGTGACAAATATACGTCCGCGCCCATAAACCCAGGGGCAAGGTTACATACTTTACGGCGTCCAGAAGTCTTAACGCTCTGGATTATTGGTCGCCATAGGGGTCCTATGTGTGTCGACTGGCCACATTTGCTAGTTTATCCTCGGTGTTCGTTAAACACGATTACCGTTTGTTTTGTATACATACGGTATAGCGTACAATGATCAGTAAAAGTCGGTGTTATGAGACGTTTGTGTCATGCATTCCGCATGCACTCTGTTGTTGTTGTTGTTGTTTTTGTTGGGTTTTTTTTGTTGTCAACTTTTGACGTTGACATTCGCGGTACTCTATTAATATATTATGGAATAGTGTAGACCCTGATCAGATTGCGTAAGTCAGTCCTTTGCATTAAGTATATTCAATTCCTTCCAACAAGTAAATGCCATACAGTTCAGTACTATACAGCTAGACAATAATACTGAGCTCATAAAGACATATTTTAAATTAAATTATCAGCAAGAAGAATGAGCATGTATACACAAGAATTCCAATTCGTCTGCTACGGTATTAAATTGTATAGAGTTTATCGTTATTTATTCGTCTGTATTTACAGGTAAACTGATTTAAGTCCAGTGTAGTTTGCCTCGAGACGTGTTTCAACAGATCGCTGTAACATGTCTCGACATGTTAATTTAACAGAGGTATATCGGAAATACGGTATCGATCTTAACACTCGCTCAATAGTGTGTATTGGTGTATGGTCTATATATATATATATATATTTATTAAGCAGTAAAGCTAAATACAAATCTGTTTCTAGCCAATAACGCGAATATTGACCCATTGTGATATTCTTAACGACCACGGCATCAACGGTATCGATCCGTGTATTGAATACAAGTTTGCACAGGTAGAAATTGTCGTCTGCTATTAACAGGTATAATACAGGTGAACGCCCTTATCGGTTGTTTGACTGCACCGACCGATACGGTTAATTTACTATATACATATAGTAATTCAGTGTCCCATAGAGACGTGACTTACTTAGTCTCTGACGCAAAGTCTCAGACAACAGTCGTGGATCCGCGGAAATCTGTGACTAGCAACTGTGGGGGCAAACACTTGTCAAAATTGTGTGCGATTGGTCGTTGGAAACCGTATATTAACACCATGCTGCACTGTTGTGTGCAATGTAGACGTTGGTCAGCATGCACGTATATGCCGGTTAAGCGGCGTGCATTCTGTATTGGTTGATTATGAAATTTCATGAGCGTGCGTTCTCGGCGCGCTGTGCTCAAATTCGAGAAATTTGACTATTCGAGAAATCCGTAATAAATAGTATATTTAAACAAAAAGTTGGGCCGTTAAGCACCACTCCATTCCATTCTAATTTGCAGACTACTAGTATGACCATGTACCAAACAACAACAACATTAACTCAATGTATGTATATTTTAAGTGATCGTACATTTTTAAATTTATCTAATCATCTCATTATTTGGTAGCTGGCCTGACACTAGTAGCATGGTATACTTTTATTTCATTTGCAACATTACATCATCTACCATGCTTGGCCCTAACTGATACTTTTTTGTATCAATGGTCCGTTAAGCGTCAGTCCATTCCATTCCATTTTGCAGACTACTAGTATGGCCATAAATCAAACAACATCATTAACTCAATATACACAGCAACAACACGTATGGATGATGTTGTTGTCCGTTACAATGCGTGGACCGATATACATGCATATATTACATGTACATCCTATATAATGAATTTTACGCGAACGTGTGCCACTACGGACGAGACAGCAATAACAAACGTTATCAGTACTTTAAAGACACAGGATGTCAGATATGCCCAGAAAATGATGATTAATAAAACAGATTACTAAAACATAATTTTATTGCACATTTATTATGGTATTGATGAACACCAGTTTAACTATCCGTCAGCCGAAAACAATTTGGTAAAACTATGATCATAGTACTGACAAATAACTAGCATTGAGCTCGCTAGGTTTTCTGCAATCATGGTTACTGAGTTAATTTAACTAGTATATCTATCTAGAATTGAACGTATTTACATAGGTGGTAAAGTTACCGGTCTAGCCCGTTCAGTCTCAATTAATGGGATCGTCCAAGAAATTTGATGGGTATCACTATCAGACGGAAGCAAAATACAAAAGGTAGTTCTCGTATATAGAAAAGGCAGGTAAGCTTCCAACATGTCTACATAAATTATTACCACAACTTGTCAGAGAAAGTAGACCATATGAATTGCGTAATTGGAGCAATTTTATTGCATTAGCCAGACGAACATAAATGTACTCGAAATAATTTATACCGTCTTCTATGACAATATGAAACGACTTTGTTGAGGAAATTGAGAGTTCTTCTTCGATAGCCGTTTTTCAAGACCGGTTAAAACAACTATTCAAACCGTATATTGTTCCAGAATACTACCTGATCGGTGATAGAACGCAATCTGCGTTTTACCACGCCCGTATACGAAAGCAATGAAGTAAACTAAATTTAGACTTCTTTTTTTTTTATGAATAATCTGCGAGAATCACCATTGTGTGACTGTACACTCGATGTAGAAGATGCCGAGCACTTCTCTTTAAAGTGCCAGTCATTCCACCAGCAACGCCAGAAACTAATTACCGCAACCCGTCAATACTACCCGTTATCTATTACATTGTACTCAAGTGTGGGGAGTTAACAGATTTTGAAGGTAATGCTAGCTCTTTTTTTGAAGTCCAAGGCTACATTAATCTTACTCGTCGTTTCAATAAGCAATGTTATCCTATTCACACGTTCCTGCTTTGTGAAAACTATGCTTACTCGGTGGACCGATCTTGGGATGTCAATTGGTCCGTATTCACAGGACAGTGCAACAAGAATGATTGGCTATCTTCGCTTATTCTGACGATGACATACATGTCGGTGTGGGTGTTTAATAATATGTGACGATGGCTGGAGAAAAGGATATGACGGCACCTCTCTAGTCACTCAAATTGTTAATGCACCGGAACACCACCGTGGTCCATATACGTTTTATAAATACAAATTGTTCGAATAACGTTAGCGTGTCATTGACTGAATGACTAGCAGCGCTAACCTTAACCAGACTGCGCTGTTGCGCACACTCATCAGGGCCTGCGCTGTTCTCATGGGACATATACCGCGTTTGAAAACCTAATTCTACACGTATTTACGCTATACAAATTGACATTGTACATACAATGTAATAAACATTTATGTCTAAAGTCATTATACCACATGTTATAGTGCATGCAATAAGTAATTGCTGTAAGAGGGCTGTAACTAATGTTGTTAAGACTTGTTGCCCATCCCGTTTGCTTTTCTTAATAGTAAAGTGTATACTTTGAAACTGTTGTATACTGTCTATACATCATGTACATAGCAATAACAATGTTTAAATCATAGGTGGTAATGTATTATCAATTCATAACTAAATGGTTCTATGTTTCCTGATACAGTGCATCGTGCTACAGTAATAGCGGACATGCATTCAGGTATCAAATTATTTACACTATTTATGAGACTCTACACATGTATATAGGGAACAAACACAAACTCGTTGGACGTTTATCAAATAAAACGGTGAGTTCAG
>CM055275.1:2882029-2935723 GCA_029237695.1 Conchocele bisecta
GGTGGTCTCGGGACTTCGGCACATACTTATGTCGTTTATGCGAAGAAAACAATTTCCGTGTCAGTAAACACGGAAATCGGTTCTTCGCAAAAACGACAGAAATTTGGGCCAAAGTACCGAGACCACCAAAATGCAGCTTAACAAGACACGTTTGATGTGCCATATTTTATCAAAATCCGTTACATAATATGGATATAATAAAATAATACATACTTTGAATAGGAGGCGTTTCTGGAAATTTAAGTAATTGTCGTTGTTGTTGTAACCACGTGATCATGCACCTTGTTAAATAACTGGAATTGACTGTGATATGTTAATTTTCCAGCCACTCCAAACGTAACAAAATTGTTTTCAGACTAGTACATTTATAAAATGGGGTTGTTTTTTTTTCTCTAAAAAATATGAAAATTACGAGCCGGCTCCTCAGGATCTACACGGTTTGCAGACATCCCTATAGAGGTTTGTAGTGTTGAAACGGTTAAATCATTATATTATACAAGCATTATGATTCACCCAAAATAGTATGTGATGTCATGTCACCAGAAACAAACCATTTTGTCATCGGCCTAGTATGGTAGTCAGGTAGCTAAACAAACACAAAACTATTGGATTGTCAGAAGTGAACTTGTCATTCAGCGCAGTACACCTCACTAGACAAAGAATGAATCCCAACCTGTATGCGGCTATGACTGGAAAAATATAAGTTAAAAATGAAAAACAGCAGACTACAATATCTGGACTGCTGATCTTATGGTCGTGGGTTCGAGCCTCACCGGAGGCGTGCGTTGTGTCATTGAGCAAGACACTTTATAAAATTTATAGAACACATAACGCTACAACGGTTTAAAAGTTTTACAAGTTACAAGGCAAAATGGTGGTGTTCTAAGTCGAAAATGTGGAGATAATCCATGGCCCGGGGGTCGAATAAAAGATCGAAATAAACTTTGCGCATCTACTCATCATAAGGAAGTTACATTCCAAGTTTCAGGTCTGTAGCTATTACTGTTTAAAAGTTTTACAAATTACACAGCGGTCGAATTCAAAATTGAAATAAACTGTGCACATCTACTCATCAGTGTTTGTTACGATTCATTAAGCATATCACGCTGGTCATTTAAGCAATTCACTGAGAGTCACTGTCGTGACGCCACCTTGTAATGTTGATTTTCTTGCTACCTTTGGTCATTATTTAATTGGGGATTGCTTACGCGTGGTGTAATGGATAATATGATTTCATATTGTTCGCGAAAATATTCGACCATGTCAGTTCATCGCTATCTCGAACCTAGTCATATCTCGACTATATGGACGATCTCCCTTTGAATTCGAGATACTGGTGCTCGACTGTATGGAAATGATTCTGAAGTGCTGTCAAAGCATGTAGTAAATTATTCTAAAGTGTGCTGTCAAAGCATGTTGTTGATGATACAAATGGAAAATAAACAGCAGACGACAAAAAATTAAGATGTTAGGTGTTAGGGTTAATTCAACATGAGTATTTGAGCAGTTTTATATCAAAGTTATTTTTCTTATTTTTCTGGAGTGGGTGGTTGGTCGGGCGAACGCGACGGCGTAAATTACCGGTAGGGATTCCTCCGTATAGGAATCATAATTTGCCTGGTTTGGCCCTTAGGTACGTTTTTATCTTTGGCTCTTTCAACCTGGGAGTTGAATTGGGTTATTGCCTATTATAAAAGTAATAAGATTATTACTGATCCAACTGCTTTTGGGAGGGGGTCAAGTGATTCTGGTGTGGCAAGGACCTGGCATCAGATCAGGATTATTCTGGTTTCAGGGCTGAATATATAGTTTTTTTATTGTAAATATTCAGTTCTGATTTTGTGATTTTCCCCCCTTATTTCTCTGGTCCATTATGGGCCTCTTGTTTAGTTTGCAATAAAAGAAATGAGACTGAAAATATGTTTGTATGCTTCCCGTCTCGGTATAACTGTGAGGCATATACAAGGTGCATGATCACGTGGTTACAAGAACAACAACAATGACTGAATGTGTTGAAAGCGCGCCCACTCTAAAGTAAGTATTATTTGGCAACTGATTTTGATCACGGAAAGCGATTCTTCGCAAAAACGACAGAAGTTTGGGCCAAAGTACCGAGACCACCAAATGCAGCTTAACAAGACGCGTTTGATGCGCCATATTTCATCAATTTTTTTACATAATAAGAAAAAAATAAAATAAAAGAATACGTAATTTGAATCGGAGGGCTTCTGGAAGTTTCAGGGCTTGTTGTTGTTGTTGTAACCACGTGATCATACACCTTGATATAGCAGTCTCCGCGAAACTGCCAAAATGTTACAGGACATTCGGTTTGGTATTCTTGAAATTTTTACCAGACCGGCAAAAAAAAAATTTACCAGACCGAAAACAAATTATAAAAAACAAAATTGATTTTGTGTGATATTTAAGAGATTTTTTAGCTTTTTAAGTATATCTGTCCTATAAGAAAAGCTAGCTAGCACCAGAAGCGCATGCCAAAGGAAGGTGATTTCATTGAAGCTTAGAATATAAAATTAAAATAAAAAAAAACTTCCAGTTTACCGTCGCGGAGACTGATATAGTGTTTGGACTGTGTGTCCTTCCGCATGTGTGTGTGTCTGTCCATGTATGTGTCCGAGCAGATGAGAGGTCACTTGTTTGGAACAATAGAAAATCTCCTTATTGGGCACCCTGCAAACAAAAGAAATACCCAACACGTGCCCTCCCACGAGGACGTCCGTGGGTCCGGTTAAGGTGTTTGTCTGAGTTTCTCCAATCTGCCACCGGGGGCATTTGTGTGCCGACAGGCTAAACTTGTTTGTTTCTTTTTATTTTCTTTGTTGGTTTATTAGTGTTAACGGCCTATCAGCAGCTAAGGTCATGTAAGGCCGGACAAACGGGTTCGATCCCGTTTAACCTGCTGCATTTGGGGGAAAATCCCAAAATCAGAACGGAATATTTACATCGAGAACAAATATATTCAGCCCTGAAATTAGAATAACCTGACCTGGTGCCAGGTCCATACCACACTAAGTCACTTGGCCCCTTCCCCTAAAATAGGATTACGAATATCGTAATACACACAGAAGGGGTATAACCAGATTCAACTGTCACATACAAAATGCCAAAGATGTATGTGAGGGCCAAACTGTGACTAGAGCACAGTCTATATACCCACTTTTCCCAAATGCTAAGTCGAAAAGGAGGAGATAATCCATGACCGGGGGTCGAATCCAAAATCGAAATTCACTTTGCGCATCTCCACACCATAAGGAAGGCACACACCATGTTACAAGTACGTAGCTATTACGGTTAGGTTAAAAGGTTTTACTTCTTACAAGGCAAAACTGAGAGATTGTAAGGCAAAAAGGGGGAGATAATCCTGTGGGTCGAATCATAAATTGAAATTCACTTTGCTCATCTACATTCAATATGGAAGCCACACACCAATATCAAGTTACTACCCATTACGTTTATAATGTTTTACTTCTTACAAGAAACGTGACAGAAGGACGGACAGACGGACGGACACCCGTGACGAAAAACAATATGTCCCATACTCTATCATAAAAACACATTTCCGAAGATTATAGCAAAAGTTTCAGCAGGTTCACATTCTGACACAGACTATGTGTTCTTTTAAACGAAACCATGTGATATTTGACCATCAGCTAGTATAAAATGTTACCTGACAAATAAATTACCAGGCTAGTGTGTTTTAGTATCAAATGTATCATGCTTGGCTTGGGAACGGTAGGAGTTCCTAGGCATGCCACAAATTTCCTACATATTTCCTAACCTTGCCTGATAAACTTGATATCAAAAGTCACAAGCCTGGTGTTCTCTATATCTCATAATCTACGGTAACCGTTTTGCTCATAAATGGACAATACAAATGTAATATGAATACAAAGGAACCTCTATAAACCGGAGGTTCTCATGGTGTCCAGTTCAGAGAGGTTTCACTGTAAATCAGTGTGTGACCATCCTGATACGTATTTGCTTGCTTTGCAATCATGAACATACATTAACATCTGAGATAAATGACCAAGAAACACATGCAAAATAAGATCACAGATTATTGGTGTTCGGTTTAGAGAGGTTCCACTACACAAGCATCTTGTCGTCTGCTGTTGCTTTATATTTTGCATTATTTCTCAATAAAAACATGGTTTGACAACACTTCAGAATCATTGCCATGCTACAGGGTGGCAGGTGGGAGCATGTGATGGTTAATTTAACATGTGACCAAACGGTTCTCTGAATATGCACATATACATGTACCTACATATAAGGACAACGAGTGTAAACAGGACATGTACACGTATCAGGTGACACCTGTGTTAGCCGTTGCGTTTTTACTAAACACATCTTATTTGGTCACCTGACTATTTCAACTGATTGACAAAATGTACCTTACGCCAGTAGTCCGTCTAGCGCAGCATAGTATATAATTACCCGAGTCACTAACCCAGTAAGACCACATACATACATGCAATATACATGGGCAGTGTATCGTCTTCCCAGATACATGAGCAACATACACGGACAGTGTAGCACCTTCCTATAACAAGAGCTCCGCGGAAAAAAAGATGTCCCACCTGGCGCAGTTTGATAGTACATAAGGAGCTTGTAATAACCTTGGGGTAAGTGAGCATGGGCTTTCTGTAGAATTATGGGCTTTCTGTAGAATGATGCGGGATGTTGTTACAAATGCATGTATGGAATATTAAAGCATAAACTGAGCATTAACTTTTCCAAACACGGAAATTTCTAAGTCAGCGACATTGACCTTTGGGGTTAGCGGGCACCATGGTCTTTCTGTAGAATGGTGCGGGATGTTGTTACAAATGCATGTATGGAATATTAAAGCATAAACTGAGCATTAACTTTTCCAAACACGGACATTTCTAAGTCAGCGACTTTGACCTTTGGGGTTAGCCGGCACCATGGGCTTTCTGTAGAATGATGCGGGGTGTTGTTACAAATGCATGTATGGAATATTAAAGCATTCTATTGTGGGAAACAGAAGTCACAATGAATTAACCTGAGCGTTAAGTTTTAGAAACAGATCTATACGCAAAAACTTAACGTTGAATGCATGTGAAAAGTAGGTCAATGAACCATAAAAACTAGGTCAAGGTCACATGGACTCCCTCTGTGTGAGATGGTTACACCACAGTGTATATGTATAGCGAAGCATTCCATCAAGGGAAACAGAAGTTGTAATACATTAAACCGAGCGTTAACTTTTCCAAACACGGAAATTTCTAAGTCAGTGACCTTGACCTTTGGGGTTAGCGGGCACCATGGGATTTCTGTAGAATGATGCGAGATGTTACAAATGCATGTATGAATATTAAAGCTTTCCATTGAGGGAAGCAGAAGTTACAATGAATTAACCCGAGATTTAAAGTTTTAGAAACAGAGCTAAACGCAAAAACTTAACGTTTAATGCATGTGAAAATCAGGTCAATGAACCATGAAAATTAGGTGAAGGTCACATGGGCTCCCTCTGTGTGAGATGGTTACACCACAGTGTTGATGTATACCAAGTATGGAGGTCGTAGGAGTTATAGTTTTCTGGAAACTGAGCTAAACGCAAAAACTGAACGTGAAATGTTGCCGCCGCCGACGCCGACGGAAAAGCTATGCCTATGTCCCGCTTCTGCTAAAGTAGGCGGGACAAAAACCAGCAACGTCTACTGACAGTGTAATCCCTTCTCGCTATACGGGCCGCTCCACTGCTTATTGTGGTCGCCAAAGCAATTGTTTTGCATTCACGAATAAAGCATATTCATGACTGATTTACAGTGTAACTCACTACAGGGAACTCCAGGGACTGTGGTTGGGTGAAGAAGCAGATATTGACTTCATACATAATGTTTGTTTTTACACATTTGCTTGTAGAAACCCATTCGTATACATTGGTAAAGGCACGTTAATAAATCAGCATATTTTGTTGTTTTATTTTGCGAACAATGCAGATCATGATCAGACTGTATGCGTGTGTGGACCGATCAAGGATTACATTGGTCATAGTTGCCATCAGCTGATTATTCCTGTGGCAAAAAAACCCCAAACAAACAAGAAAAACAATAGCTACATTTCAGAGCACGTTTCTAAACAGGTTATAACAGAAAACTATCAACTTGAAGGTCACGGACTGAAGGATTACATTGCCAGCCAGAATAATTTATACAAGGTTAACCCTTAGAATGCGGGAACCGAAAATAGTCGTCTGCTGATAATTCATATTTTGTCTTTTCTCTCAGTAAAAACATGGTTTGGCAGCATTTTGGAAATTATTCTAAAATGCTGCCAAACCAAGTTTTTGATGAGACAAATGGAAAACTAAAAAATATTCAGCAGACGGCACAAATTAATTCAGCATTGTAAGGGTTAAAACAGTATGGGACTACAAGTAATTTGACCTTGACATAGGGGCACAGGGGCCGCATGAGTGGGACACAGAATGAATATATGGATGATGACTAATAAGCATATGAAGTTGGGCACAGGGGCCGCATGAGTGGGATATAGCATGAATATATGGATCGTGATTAATAAGCATATGAAGTTTCAAGTCAATGTGACTCAGGACTGCAGCATTCTTGGATGACATGACCATCCAATTTCGACAAAAAATGTACCAGAGCGATCGCCTCTTTAATACCTTCGATTTGATATAGATATGACAATATTCCGTCAAAAATAAAATTTGACCCCAATTTGACTCCACGGGCCACGCCCTTTTTTGACCCCGGGGTCAAAATTTAAACAACTTTGAAACAGCATTGTACATCGATCATTCGAACCAAGTTTCGTTGAAATCCGGCCAGCGGTTCATGAGAAGAAGATGTTTAGCTCACCTCAGCGAAGCTCATGTGAGCTATTGTTACCGCAATGTGTCCGTCCGTCGTCCGACGACAAGTCCGTCGTCCGTGAACATTTTCAAACGTCTTCTCCTCAGTAACCATTGGGTCTATAGTCACCAAACTTCATGGTCATGGTCCTTAGGTAGGGGGATTACAAAATTGTTAAACTGACGTCAATACGTAATCCAAGATGGCCACCGTCTAAAAATAGCACAAATTCTTCAAAAAATCTTCTTCTCAAGAACAGCCTACCGGATTTCGACAAAACTTGGTTGCAATGATCGATGTACAATGCTCTTTCAAACTTGCTAAAATTATGATCCCGGGGTAAAAAATGGGTGTGGCCCGTGGGGTCAAATTTTATTTTTGACCGAATATGGTCGTGTCATATATCAAATCGAAGGTATCAACGAGGCGATGACTCTGGTGAATTATTGTCGAAATCGGATGGTTATATCATCCAAGATGGCCGCCGAAAGGTCAAAAGGTTGTTCTTTTATTAGAGATTTCAAAATTATTCTTCACACGAACCGCTTGGCCCATGGTGGCCAAACTTCACAGTTATGGTCCATGGGTGAAGCCTTTTCAGATTTGTTAAAATGGAGGTCATCGCTATTCCAAGATGGCCGCCGCCTAAAAATAACATAAATTCTTAAACGAGGATGGCCGCGGCATGCATGTCGAGCCCGCCGAGTCATTCGATGGTCTCAGAGTGTAATGATTTGAAGTTTGATGCCCAATAAGCATACAAAGTTTCAAGCAAATCTGACTTACAGTTACAGAGATAGTAGGTATGTGAAAACATTAACGCAAACTTCTAAGTCATTTGACCTTGACATAGGGGCACAGGGGCCGCATGAGTGGGACACAGAATAAATATATGGATGATGAATAATAAGCATATGAAGTTTCAAGTCAATGTGACTTAGGACTGCATATATACAAGGTATTTAAAAACTTTAACGCAGATTTCGGAACGCAAACTTCTAAGTCATTTGACCTTGACCTTGGGCACAGGGGCCGCATGGGTGGGATACAACGTGAATATACGGATCAGGACTAATAAGTATATGAAGTTTCAAGTCAATGTGACTGAGGACTGCAGAGATATAAGGTATTTAAAAACTTTAACGCAGATTTCGGAACGCAAACTTCTAAGTCATTTGACCTTGACCTTGGGTACAGGGGCCGCATGAGTGGGATACAGCATGAATATATGGATCATGACTAATAAGCATATGAAGTTTCAAATCAATGTGACTTAGGACTGCAGAGATATAAGGCATTTCAAAACTTTAACGCAGATTTCGGACGGACGGACGCACGGACACCCGGACGTCATTGTGATCACTATGTCTCGGTTTCCGCAAGCGGGCTCGACAAATATCTTCTTCTCATGAACCGCTCGCCGGATTTCGACGAAGCTTGGTAGGAATGATTGATGGGCAATGCTCTTTCAAAGTTGTTAAAATGGTGACCCCGGGGTCCAAAATGGGCGTCGCCCTTGGGGTCAAATTTTATTTTCGACCGAATATGGTCATGTCATATATCAAATTGAAGGTATCAGCGAGGCGATCGCTCTGGTAAATTATTTACCAAAATCGGATAATTACGTCACCCATGATGGCCGCCAAAAGGTCCATTTATTCAAGATTTTGAACGTCTTTTTCCCAGGAACCACATGGCCGATGCTGGCCAAACTTCATAGTAAGTTAAGATCCTTGGGTGAAGCATTTTCAGATTTGGTAAAATGAGTCCTCGCTTAATCCAAGATGACCACCATCTAAACATAGCTCAAATGTTTTAAAACACATATGAACTCCATGTCACATTCTCCTCTGGTGTTCATGGAGTCAGGTGAGCGAATTAGGGCCATCATGGATTAGCGATGACCTCCATTTTAACAAATCTCAAAAGGCTTCACCCATGGACCATAACTTTTAAGTTTGGCTACCATGGGCCAAGCGGTTCATGTGAAGAAGAATTTTGAAATTTCTAATAAAAGAACGACCTTTTGACCTTTCGGCGACCATCTTGGATGACATAACCATCCAATTTCGACAATAAATGTATTGCGAGCCTGTGTATGGGGTGTTCTTTGAGGAATTAGATGAGGTCTGAAAAATCGAGAGAGATTTCGTTATCTTCAAAATCTTTATTACTCTTCGGCATGCGAACTGCAACTGCCGAATATTTCAAACAAGTGTAACATTTCAACATACATGTACATGTGATAGCATGATATAGTTATGTTGTATGGACCATCACGACTATAACTGCCATGACAGGTGGTACTCGATTGACATTATTATGGGAAAATTAACTCGGCATGTTTATTAATTAATGCTGTATACTCGGACCATTTTCCTCCGTTCATTTTAAGTAAAACTCGAAGTAGTGTGATGGCATTATAGTCCACCATATAACAGTCAAGCCAGATATTCCATACAACTACTAATGAGAATATGTTAACACAGGCGATCTGAATATAAACGAGTTAAATACACACACATGACTATCTTAGCTCACATTATAAACCAGGTAATTTATTAAACGGCTGCAGACAATTGATGTTAGTATGAACCTTAGTGCGTGCAGACATGTTATGTTTTGCGAAATCCCTATTGGTTTGTTTAATTAGTTTAATTCTTAGTAATGGCTATGTGAAGTTCATATTGAAACAGGGACTGCGTATACATGTGTACTCGGAGCCGTTAAATATAGATGTAGTTTATGGCACAGTAGATTTGTAGCTTATATTCAAGACTGGGAATTGGCTTGATTACTGTATCCTAAGGATGTGGTGCAGTAATTTCCAATCCAGACTTAGCCAACAGACTGACTATTTACCAGTAATATTGGCATGGCATGTGCCTATATATCATTATTTAAACAACTGCCATGTAAGGCTGCATTGGCATTTATATAAATACCAGAGAACTATTGGTTATGTGACGTAGTGCGTATAAATTGCAAGGCGTGCAAGCTTGTAATACATATAGTACTGCATATTATCACACGTCAGTATCAATACTGGTTTTGTTTGTTTGTTTGTTTATTAGTGTTTAATGGCCTATCAACAGCTAGGGTCATGTAAGGCCGGGCAAACGGGTTCGATCCCATTTTAACCTGCTGCATTGGGGGGAAAATCCCAAAATCAGAACGGAATATTTACATCGAGAACAAATATATTCAGCCCTGAAATTAGAATAACCTGACTCCACTTGGTCCCTTCCCCTCAAATAGGATTACGAATATCGTAATCCTCACATAAGGGGTATAACCAGATTCAACTGTCACATACAAAATGCCAAAGACGTATGTGAGGGCCAAACCAGTCGGGATTCCGGTAAAATTACCCATCGCGTGCTCCCACCTGCCACCCACATCAATACTGGTAGGGTGTTAACCAATATTTTGCTACTTCCGTTAAACTGAATTTTGAACAGGTTGTGAAAATAAGAGCGTAACACTCTTATCCAAATTTCATTACAATATGTCACATTACCAAGGTGAAAACAATGCAGGACATAATTATATCCCTCGCACAAACAAACATTGAATACATTTTTTTTAACACAGATATATACTGTATTACAGATAAAAACAATAAAACATAATTTTGTTGCCGCAGATTGTAACCTAGCAATATGTATCCTAAATAGAACAATTTCCAAAACTCATCCCAATATATAATTACATCAATGTATCTTAAATCGGACAGTTTTATTTAAATGGAAATTTAGTAAAATGACTTGACATTATCTGATTAGTCATAATTGTAACTCTAAAAACTGTTGCATCCATTTTCTGACCATTTCAGAGGCAACTGCATATTTTCATAATTTCCGCGAGCTTTTTACGACACATATAAGGGTCTAACAAACATTCAAACAATGGGACTTAAACCCGTTATAATAATAGTGTGAACTTTAAAGAATGTTTATCCCGGTATACATGTTTTTTGTTTAGATTCTCACAGAAAAATATCTAACGTGGCATGCTCGCATTCGCTACATTAATCAATTCCAATCATTTTTTAACCAACATGTGCGATACCATGTTAAATTATAACATCATCCAAATATGATTGCCAATGTACAATCGATAATTTGGGACATGACCGTCATAAAACGCCTTAAAATGATATATAGCAGTATATTAAACTTTCGGCTTGTTGACTCTGTGTCAACACATCAACAATCTTATTTTGTAGCAAATGCAAAACAGTCAAGCTCAAAGATGTGAAAAATGGAATATACATGATCCTAACAGTATCCATGTACAAAGCATTGACATTTATTAAATAAATTTTTATTTTAATATGCCTTGACAGACAGCAGAAAATGATGTAACAATTGCTTAACTAAATCAGGCCCCTTCAGGTAAATAGGTACATGTTGTTTTCTTCACTAGGGGATGCCACTCTGAAATTATTGACTTTGTAGGAAAGACAATAATCGACATATAATATAGCAATATTGAACGGCGTTACAACAGTCCACTTTTTATGGACAATCCATTAAATGAATCTCCTAAAGGTATAGTCATGGTAACTATACAATTTGTACTCGCAAAAGTATTTAACAACAGGTTAAATTTTCAAAAGTTTCAACTTCTGCACGAGTCCGCTCTCTCCTATTTTGAGAGTTACTAAGGACGATAACTATAAGAATAGCCAAAGAAGTCCAGTTTTATAGGCACAGACAAACTAATTGTGATGTGCAATATTCACGAGTAATCAGGCAAAACAATCCAATAGCTGATCATTTCTATTTTTGAGTTACATGTACTTTCGTTTGTTTGTTTTGTTTTTGTTGGGGTTTAACGGCCTATCAACAGCTAAGGTCCTTTTAAGGCCTGGTCAATGGGGTTTAAGTAATACATTCCATATATTACCTGCACCAAGTACATGTACATGTTCAAGTACATGTACAAATGGGGGGGGGGGAAATCCCAAAAATCAGAACTGAATATTTACAATAACAAAACTATATATTCAGCCCTGAAATCAGAATAATCCTGATCTGATGCCAGGGTCCTCGCCACACCAGGAATCACTTGGCCCCTCCCAAAAGCAGTAGGATCAGTAATAATCTTACAACTTTTATAAATGGCAATAACCCAATTCAAAAACTCCCAGGTAACTAAAGAGCCAAAGATAAAAACGTACCTGAGGGTAAAACCAGGCAAATCGTGATTCCTATAAGGAGGAACCCATACGGTTACCGTTACTTTACGCTGTCTCATTCGCCCAACCACCACCCACGGCAATGTACTTTCGTTACAATTTAAATTTACGTATTCGTAAACATATGAAAAAGACCATAAAATGCAAATTTCAGTTACGTCGAAATTACTGCGGACATTGAGGACTAAAAGTACAAAGCATGCCTTAATACTTAATAGGTTATTTCATTTTCGCTGTCTGCATTCTGGTTTTTCAAAAACATTTAAACTAGAGCAACATGTACAGTTATAATGTTCATATTTCATAACACACTATGAACAAGGTAAATCATATTTCATAACATACAAAGTAAAAGTACAAGTAACTATCAACACAGAGGACACATGAAAACTTTCACTCACCTAAAAAATCGAAAGAGATTTCGTTATCTTCAAAACCTGTATTACTCTTCCGCATGCGAACTGCAATTGCCGACTATTTTAAACAAGGATCTCTCCCTCATTTTCCCAGATCATGTAAAATAATTTTCATGTTCCACCAATCAAATTGGCGTATAATGCAAATCACGTGATATCGGAACTGGTCAACCAATAAAAACACACAGTATGACCAAGACCATAAACATTTACATAAATTATGTTTTTTTCAGTTTTGGCGGCAATGAAAGGTGTAACATTAAGGATAATGCTAATGCCTCCAAGATTCATGGGCTTTGTCTAACAGATGCAATCATAAACTAAGCCGATTTCCTCGAGATAAGTTTTTGGACAGCTTAATTGATCACTTTGTGTGCTAGCAATTACAAAGTCTAGGTAGATGAGACATTGGTACTGGACTGTTTTTAAAAATAAAATCTAAAAAATATAATTTGCACGTAATATAATCTCGTCCTAACTTCTTACGGAAAAATAAATTAAATAGTTGAAAGTTTTGATCAGCATGAGTATTTTGATTCTAATATTGGCACAAATCGGACCATTATAATGATTTTACATTTATCTTAAATTAATTTCTTAAACATGCTTTTAAAAGACATACAACATGCATTTTCACAATGTTGTGCATTTAATTTCTCAACATAGGTATTATAAGCTATAAACTGATGCTAAAACTTGCAAAAATAGGATACACTTTACACAAAGATGAGTTTGTACACATATTTCATTTGCAGTATTGCAATATAAAAACTATTGAAAATTTATACACCAGTTCCGATACACCTATAAGCTGTCTATTTACAACGTTGGAGTAACCCAAAGTTACAAACTAAAAAATACATCAGTCTTACAAAAGTAGAACAATGCAATGTGTAGACAGTTTGGGATTTATCTATGTATATTACTGGTACAAACGGGAATATGTACATGTCATGTAAGAATATCACCTATCGCACCTTTATATGATGAAAGTAGGTGTTTTGAACACATGGGCATGCAGGTCATTAATCTGTATATTACATTTTGTACCAGCACATAACAACAGCACCAGAGTGATCCGCCTCCTTGATACCTTCGATGTGATATATAATATGACCATATTCGGTCAAATGTGAAATTTTAACCCCAATTTTGACCCCCACGGGCCATGCCCAGTTTTGACCCCATTTTTGACCCCGGTCACCATTTTAACAACTTTGAAAGAGCATTGTAAATCGATCAACCTAGCAAGTTTCGTCGAAATCAGGCTAGCGGTTTCATGAGAAGATTTTTAAGAATTTATGCTATTTTAGACGGCGGCCTGTTTGGATTAGCGAATTGACCTCTATTTTTAAACAAATCTGAAAAGGCTTCTACCCATGGACCATAACTTTTTAGTTTGGCTACAATGGGCCAAGCGTTCATGTGAAGAAGAATTTTGAAATCTCGAATAAAAGAACGACCTTCTGACATTTCGGGCGGCCATCTTGGATGACATAACCATCCGATTTCGACAATAAAATACACCAGAGTGATTGCTCGTTGATACCTTCGATTTGATATAGACATGACCATATTAGGTCAAAAAAAATAACATTTGACCCCACGCCGATTTTTTGACCCCGGGGTCACCATTTTAACAACATTGGATGAGCATTATACATCGATCATTCCTACCAAGTTTTGTCGAAATCCGGTTGGCGGTTCTTGAGGAGATTTTTGAAGAATTTGTGCTATTTTTTGACGGCGGCCATCTTGGATTACGTAATGACGTCATTTTAACAATTCTGTTAATCCCCCTACCTATCGGGACCATGACCATGAAGTTTTGGTGACTATTGGCCCAATGGGTACCGAGGAGAAGACGTTTGAAAATGTTCACGGACGACGACGACGACGACGGCCATATTGCGGTAACAATAGCTCACATGAGCTTCGCTCAGGTGAGCTAAAAATAACACATGTCCCCTCCATGCTTCCGTAGTTAGACATGCCAACAAGATTTCAGAAGAATCAGAAATTTAAACACAAATATAATTATATACAAGGGAATGGCTAACCCGAATTTTCTGTCTGTAACGCAGGTATAAGTCGCCCTGTGCTACAGATTGAAAATTTTGGGTTAGGCAACGGCAGGAATATAACTGCACAACGTAAATAACAAAGCATCTACTAATGATAAGGAAGCTACATACCAAGTTTCAGGTGTGTAGCTAATCGTGGGGGGCATAACATATGTATATTTTTGTTTCACACTTTCCCTACTATATCATAAATCATCAAGTTCACACTGAATAATGTCATTGAATTTGTAGTAAAGGGACGTGTCTCAGATATGCAATAATTAAAATGTTTGCATCATACAATGTAAATGACATTTCGCTGTAACTGAAATAAAATTGGGGCTTATGGTTTTTTACGACTAGTGTCGATCAAGATCAGCCTGTCACCCGCAGTCTGGTCAAGATCTGAACTGTGCACAATTTCATCAATGAAACTCCCGTCAAGCTTCAAACAAGCAATATAGATCGCTATCAGGCTACAAGAGGTAGTGAGGAGTTACACTGGTCCCAAATCCCTTAAGCCCCATTTCTCCAGTCACAGATGACACATGCCGTGTGATTTTGTACATAAGAACAGTGTGATTGTTCATGAAATAATATTTACATAAACTGTGATTTTTATGTAAAACTACGTCAAAAGATGAAGACATTTTTCATAGCAAATGCGGAATCACCAATATTTGACGTCCAATACAGAAAATATCGTAAATATTTTTTCGTGTGAAAAATCGTACATGTTTCTTAGGTACAAAATTGCACATTTTCTTAGGTACACAATCACATGGCGTTGTCATATGTCAATCAATCACACAATTAAAGAATGTTATTTGATGAACTTTTCCAAAAAAACATGGATTATATTCAAGTACATATAACACTACCAGAAACTATATAAACAGGGCAGATAAATTTTGCATTTTCGATATACATGTACACCAGTAAGGAAAAATTGTGAAATCTATTTTTCGCTATGAAGTTTAAAAAAAAAAACTTTATAAAATAAGAACATGACTGCAATTGTTCATGAAAATATTGTTCTGTAAATGACATCGAAAGATGAAGAAATTTTCATAGCAAATGCGGAATCACCAAAATTTTAGAAATATTATTTCTTGGAAAATTCGTGCAATCGTCATGTTTCTTAGGTACAAAATCAATTCCCTCCCCCCCCCCAGGTACAAAATCAATCCCCCCCCACACGGATTGAAAAATGTGAAATTACAGAGCTGCTGAGACAGCATTTAACGATATTATCAACATATTGCCTTCTATGTGAAGAAATAAAAAAATATTTCAAATTATATACTAAAATAAATAATTATTCATGGAACAAAATTTATTTTGTCATACTTTACCTATAGATAGGCTGAGGGCTCGTATATAGATATAAGTTTCCATTTATATAGTCGCTAGTGAAATAAATTTAACCCTTACACCGCCATCTTAATTTTTTGTCAATAGTCCAGTAGCCGATTTCATCAACATTGCAAAGTATACTTATCTAGCAAAGTATACTTTTTTTTAGATAAGTATACTTTGCAATTGTGATGAAATCGGCTACAGAACATCACCGACCCAACTTGATGGCTGCTATTTGTTTATTGGCCATTTTATATTTTTCAATAAAACTGAACAGATACAGCATCTAACACATGATTGAACCCTAGTTTACATTTACAAACATACACCAGCATTATATTGTTAATTTCAATACAATGTTTTACCCCAAACAAAATTATTCACAAATTGTCAATATTTTTTTTTATTTCTATAAGCAAAAAAAACTGAACATATTTCACAACTACTATTTACATGCTTACTGAACCCAAAGTTATTTAATTTAAAAATATGTAAATTTGATATTTTATCACAGATTTTGAAAAAAAAATCCACAGGAAAATGCCACTTTAATATCAAGTCAGTCATGAAGTCACGACTATTTTGTCGTCTGCTGTTTATTTTCTATTTTTATCATCAAAAACATGTTTTGACAACTTTAGAATAATTTACAACATGCTTCGACAACACTTCAGAATCACTTCCAATTTATAATACTGGAAAATAACTATTGTTTCAGTATTATAAACATTATAAAAAAACATTATTTTCACAAATTCCATTTTTCACAATCAAGAGTTTTTTCCAGGTATAACTGAGATAACAAAATATGATACAAATCTACAATCAACCCATGTTTTCCTGATCTGGTTCATCCACGTCTACATGTCTGTATATCTGAGACCCGGTGCCTTTAATACCCGAGACGAAATACTTTCAGGCAGTCATAATCTCTCTGAGATACGTACAGTGAATTGTCGTGTTGGTTGTAACAGATGCTGTGAGGCCGGTATAACTGTCCGTCCCCGAAGACTTCAATACTGCGGGTACAATCCGCCGTTATGTGGTCGATATTGCCAGACAAGTTGCAGACATAGATACTTCCGTCTGGGTGGACGGTGGGTCCGCGTGGATCCCCCAAGTTGTCTCCCCGGTATCGGGCCAGCACGACGCCATCCCGGGTCACACGTGTTACCGCGCCGCCGCTGCCTGTCGTGATCAACTCCCCCCGGGTCTTGTGGATTATATACCAGAGGCCGCCTTCAGGACTTGTCCATACAGTTCTCACCTTCCTACCCGCCATGTCAATCTCCACAATGTCTGGTGATCCCCCATCTACAGCCGCCAGGTTGTCGCCACATCTGGTCACACTGCGGCATCTCACTGCGGTCTCGATGATCCGCCCGAGGGTCAGGATGCCGGACACCGACACCAACTTGATATTCTTGTTGAGTGGCAGACAGACGGCCACCTGCCCGCCGTCTATCTCCGCAATGTCGGTGGGAAAGGATTGTACTTTAACGTGGGACACGAGATTATGGTTGACGTCAAACAGCTTTATGTTGTAATTCTTCCAGTCCGACAATAGTAGCCGGCCGTCAGCGAGCGCGAGTAAACCCATGACGTTACACGTCACGCGATCTGTAGGTGCGCTTACATTGATGTCGTCATCCAGACAAGGGAAGGTTCCAAGAGCACCAACACTCTGTAAATTATCCAATAAAGTTTTATTTCCTACAAACACGCACGACTTTACTATGCATTTATGTGAAATAACGGAAGTTGATGTTTTGCACTTGGCGATCGAAGTTTGAGCCTCCTTCAACAAAGGAACCAGAATATTATTGCGACCTATCTTTTCTTTGTCGCCGATGTCTTTCCGTCCGTCCGTGATTCGATCGACGTATTCGTCACTTAACTCACATACGTCGTTTAATCGACGAGTTATGGCGTCCACGTGATCCCTACACTTCTCCTCCTCATCGTCGATGAGTCGGTCAAAGATGGCGGCCATATCTGCTTTATTCACGTGATTCTCCACAGTCCGGCTGTATATAATCCACTGTTGTGTCTGTGTTTGGCTGTAAGTATAAGTTAGAGATTATGCATTTCAGTAGAATCACAGGTTGAAGGTTGAAGGTTCATAAATACATTAAATATACATAAAAGCATCAATAAGTGGTAACAAAATAAGCTAAACACATGCTTTACTCATTAATGTGTTACAAGATGGAGTAAACAAATGTTAACGTATTTTTTTTTTATCTCACTTACAGGTGCTTTTATGCATATTTAATGTACGTATAGACATTGGTACGTTACCCCAACCTGTTAGTCCAATATGGTTCGATAATAAGCGCATGGGGTGAAAATTGACCTCAGTACACAGATAGACTGCTTCCGGGTCGGTATCGAACAGTCAATATTTTCTAATTTCTATTAAAAGAACAGAATACATGTACACACATTTTTCAAACACGGCGGAACTCGTATTTGTCCCCGACTGAGTGGCCGCCACGTCCTCTCTGTCTATATATCCTGGTCCTGACTGCGCAGACGCAGATATAATTGTAACAACGTTGGCTGCAAAGACAATGAATACCGTTTTCTCGTGAAATGTACAGAGAATCGCGAGACATACCAGAGACATTACTCCACGTATTGATTTGCATTATTATACATTTTATATCAGACGTAAATTTGCACACTTATATTAGGGGCGATAACCGTGTTTCTTAAAATGTTAACGGACATTACTATGTATTATCTGTATTGGTTTGTTTGATGTGCAATGATCATACTTCATAATCTGTCGAAAATGCTATTTTTTAGGTGACGAATTTAATTTGCATAATAAAAAAATGCATGCCTCATTTGCATATGAAAATAGCCTGATACCACCGCGCGTCACTATCAGCAAAATAAATATTACTAAATTATTATATCTGCATAGCGGGCACTCGTAATTGTTAGAACTGGTGGAACAGTGACACAATTATACACTTATTTAATTCCTATAATGAACATTTTGTGCCTACTGAGTGGGCATGTACCTAGGTGCGGCGGAAGTGGGGGGTGGGACGGGGGCCCTGCCAACACCCCCTTCATCAAAAGGTTCAGGGGGAGCATGCCCCCGGACCCCCCTAGCAACAACAAGGTTGGGCCCTGAGATACAGGAAATGGCGTTCAACGCCTGTCAGATTTCAAAGATATCACGGGAGAGCATGACCCCCGGACCCCCTAGCAACATCGGACCCTTTTGGACCCTCAATACCCCCCCACCACCCCAATAATTTTCGCATCTCAGATGTCCGAGATATCCAATATGTGGGTTTCCGCTTCATATGATATACATGGATATAAATCAATCGCACCTTTGCATTTGGAACACCGCCATTAACATGACCTTGATCTGTTTTAAAGTCACATTTGTTTGCGAAAACACCGGGCCATTTTCTTACGTCAAAAAGTTAATACCAATTTCCTCATCGTCAGGCGCGGATCCGGGGGGGGGGGGGGGGCGGGGGGTCCGATTAATTAAATATTGTACAGCTGACATGGTATTATCAGCAACGTATCTGGTATGTCTGGGGGGGGGGGGGGGGGGGGGGGGGTGGGGGGCGGGGGGGTCCGATTAATTAAATATTGTACAGCTGACATGGTATTATCAGCAACGTATCTGGTATGTCTAAACGCATACATTTCTGTTCAGAGCCAGCTGGCAAAAGTTGCGATGGTTACAGCATCATTGTCCGTCAGTTGCTCGTGTTTTTTTAAAAAAAAATCTAAAACACCAAATTGCCGAATGCCCGCGCATACATACTGAGTGGAAGTATATTTGTAAAGGCAATTTTCTGAAATCATCCAAAAGCAAAGTAATATTTATGTAATAGGATCAATTGGTAAACATGACTATTCACACATGTGCATTTTTCGTACTTTAGTACAGAAAAACACAAAGACACTAAAAGGGGTGTTTAATTAGTAAACACAATACAAATAAAAACAGCAAAACATTACCTAAAACAAAAATTATATACTGAAATGATTTAAAAATGCAATAAGGAGTTTAACATGATAATTATTCACCCATTACATAATTTGGCAAAACATTTTACTGAGGAAAAATAGCAATTTTATTATCTATCAAAATAATCCGAGATCAGTTACAAGCTAACATTTTACGAGATATATGGATGTTATTTGAATCATTTGAATAGTGTAGACCCTGATCGCGCAGCACAGGTAATATTTTAATTTTCAAAACTGGGGAAAATACCAGTTATCATTTGAGACAATTTCCCGGCACATCAGGGCCACAACTACACGAAGCAAAATGGACAAAAATTGGATTTTTTTGTGAAGAAAAATCGGTTCTCCAGTCTTTACCCTTACAGTTAAACGCCATCCGTCGGATGGAGATAGACACCAATCACCATGATCAACAGACCACTTTATAAGGCTCTGTTGTGCTGCTACTTTGCGCTTTTGACTTTACAAAAAAATGACCATTGCCCGAAAAATAGGGGAGGGGGGGGGGGGGGGGCGTGCGCCGGGTGCGCCCCCCTTGGATCCGCGCCTGGATCTGGGGGCCGTTTCACTATACTTTGTACGACTAAAATGTTCGTAAGTGCAAAACTATGATGGTCTGTAAATTTCACATTAACAATGTTTTCTTGTAAACAATTATTGGATTTATATTTATTGAGCATAGGCTGCATATGCAGCCTATGCTCAATAAATGTAAATCCATCAACTGATAATTCCGGACGATCCTAAATTTGCCCTTACGAACATTTTAGTCGTAAGAAGTTTAGTGAAACGGGCCCCTGGGTTACAGTGCGTAAGAACCATAGGACAGTAAGTAACAATTACCTGCTGTGGGCACACAGCCGGGCGGAAGACAATCTGTAGTCTGTAACCCAGAGTCGAACCACCCGTACGGTCACTAAGTCCTGTGTATAAAATACATGGTATGAGTGGAACATCAACAATAACCTACCGCACACAAGAATTACTGTTTACAGAGTTAAAACGAAAACTAGATGACTGTGGCCAGCTTATCACGCATGCTGAGGTATTTCATGGAGGCAACATTGAAAAAGTACAAAACGGGGAGATAATCCATGACACGGATGTCAAAAAATCATTGAAAAAAGTGTACTCATCTCCACACCATAAAGAATCTACACACCGAGTTTGATTTTTACTTACATAGACAAATGGGTGTTTTTTTTTACATGTATTTATTATATGAAATGTATGATGATTATTGCAGATAATCTATTTTGTATGACCAGCTGGGTACTGACTGTATCCTACAGCCAGGGCCGTTTTACCTCTGGCTGCGCTGCTCAACTGACATAGCCACTAGCCAAGTCACGTGACTCATAATTTATGCAGCAGCCATCTTTGTAGAATTCAATAAAACTCATTTGTTGTCGTACAAATTATATCAATATACGGGGTTACCTGGAGCTGAGAACGATTTCCACTGAGCCGTATTGTGTATTAATACGTAGTTCGTGTTATTACGGTGTGTTTCCCGTTGTGTATTGATTCTCCCGTGTGTATTGCGGCGACTTAGTGGGACTGTTCAGCGTTGTGTTTTGGACGAGTCCATTTTGAACACTTTGCATTTCGGGCCGTGTAGTTTCTGACCCGTGTTACAATTCAGCATGGCTGGTCCCTCCGTGTTACCGTGTTTGGCCATAGTTTCCCAAAGAGACTTAGAACCTTCATTGAATTGCATCCACATGCAGATAATCTTGGGTTGGACAGGACCAGTTTTGACGTTTCTATTGCGGGGTATGGGCCTCTTGTTGTGTGGTGACCCCCATGGGCGGCTACACAGACAAGACCGGATAATGCATGGATGTGACATTGTGTTGATAGACATAGGTTCAAACGTTATTTGTGCAATCCGACATGCGTGCCACATGACCTTGCAAGGAATCTAGTCCAATATGCCATGTTTTTACAACACAACCTGAGTGTGGGGAAAATAGGGATCTGTCAAATTTTCAAGCGTGATTCCCCACCTGATGCTGATTATAACAACCGGGTGCTTGAGGTCAACACCGCACTGGACAACCTTGTGCAGGGTGCCCCCAATGTGTATCTCTGGAAACATAGGTCTGGTCTGTGAAATCCAGGAGTGAATGTTTTTCACGCTGATGGCGTGCATCTGTCCATGGACATTGGCTATCCTAGGTATCTACGCAGCATCCGAGATTGTGTTCTCCGCCTTTCTCGGTGGTAATGCCTGTCGTCAGCTGTTTTTATTGAATGTAAGTCACGCGCCCGGGC
This sequence comes from Conchocele bisecta, assembly GCA_029237695.1. Lineage (NCBI taxonomy): Eukaryota > Metazoa > Mollusca > Bivalvia > Lucinida > Thyasiridae > Conchocele > Conchocele bisecta. The sequence goes on from CM055275.1 coordinate 2,904,222, forward strand.
CCAGACACCCAGACCTGCCCCCCCCCATTCATCGCGTTTTATAGTGCTGGTGTGCACATTGTATTTGTATATGAGTGCTGTTGTGCACGTCATGTTAATACAGATTTAATTTCTGCTTTGTTGTACAACTTAATTCACAGTGATGCTAATAATTTTTTACCTATAGGGCTGTTTGTAACGCTTGCAATACAGAATAGTTGTTTTCCATGTGCTGTTGTGCACTACGCAAACAATCCTAGGCTATAATTGACTGTGCTGTTGTATGTGCACTTGGTAGTACATATTTGACTAGGCTGTTGTGCACATGAATACATGCAATTTTGGCAAGTGCCGCTTTACGTATTGTGCAATTATTTGTACATTTATTCAATCATTTTTAGTTCATAAGTGCTGTTGTGCACAGTGTATGGATTGTTGACAGTGCTGTTGTGCACATTGTGATTAAAAAGTAATTTTACAGTGCTGTTGTGCACCTGCTAATACTAAGTGTGTTGTGCACAGTGTATTGTGAATTGGTTGACATTGCTGTTGTACACACTGTGATAAAAATAATTCTACAGTGCTGTTGTGCACCTGTAGTACAAGTGCTGTTGTGCAAAAGTCGTATTGCAGAATGCATTCACTGACAGTGCTGTTGTGCAATAATGTATTATGGAAATTGGTACTCTGTTTCACAGCGTTGTGACAGGATGCCCAACGGCGAAAAAGAAGACAAGAGACTGGCGCCAGCGTCGCCTCCACCCTCGCCGCCGCCGTCGGCATCACCTGCTGCCAATGTTGATTTGCCAGGTTTGGAGGAGCGGATCGTGGAGCGGCTGCTAGCACGCCTCTCGGACAGCGGGCGATTGCTCGCTGAACGGCCCGACGGCACCCTGGTTTCTCCACTGCCTGTACTGGATACAGAGAGGGCGTCAACCTCTGCAGTCCAAGGTCCAGCCCCGCCATCCTCAGTTGCTGCTGATGCCGTGTCCGTATCATCAGCAGGGAACATGTTTGCCAGCCTCACAGGCAGCACGCCGGTGTGCCCCCGCACTTGCCAGACTGCCTTGCCACGTACCGCCGGAGTCGTTGCGGGTCTGAATTGTATGTCAATGCAGGTACTGGCAGCCAGTCTGGCGGCTAGTACCAGGCGTTCATATTTGAAATGCTGGGAAAAGTTTAGTGCTTATTTGTCAGTGTTGGAACATGATCCTGTATTACCTGTCTTGCCAGTGACAGTTGTTAATTACTTGTCTTCATTGTTTGGATCCGGTTATGCACCGAGCACGATTGCGTCGCATGCGTCTGCTATTGGATTTGTACATAAGCTGCTTGGTTTCACTGACCCAATAGAGTCATTCTTGGTACGCAAGTTTCTGAAGGGCGCTTCAAACTTGAAGGGTACTACAGACTCTCGCCTGCCTATAACAAAAGAGATTTTATGCAAATTGATTGATGTTATTCCGACAGTGATTTCTGCGCGATGCGATCACTTATTGTTGAAAGCGATTTTTTTGTTAACATATCAAGGATTTTTTCGTATGGGGGAACTATGTGCACAATCATCAGTTGATCTCTCGGGTAGTTCAAGTAGCTGACACACTTTTTGTCACTGATCATGGAAAGTGTACTAGTCTGACAGTGACACTGCGTCATTATAAGCATAAAAAAGGCGCGTCACCTATTTCCCTGCATTTTGAGTGCATGCCACAGCAGCCCGATATTGCGCAGTATGTGCACTTGCAGCATATCGCAGAGTTTTTTGTCACACCACGGGCACACTGTTCCAGTTTATGAACGGTGCGCCAGTCCCATACTCCTACATTTTGTCGAAACTGCAATCATTGGTCAAATTCATGGGTCTCGACCCAAGACGGTACAAACCACATAGTTTTCGAATTGGAGCTGCTAGCGCTGCCCTATTAGCAGGTCACTCTGAAGAGTCCATTCGGAAAATGGGTAGATAGTGGTCATCCGATGCAGTCCATAACTACATACGCCTCCCGTCAATGCAGTTATAAGGAATAGGTTCGCGGATTGCATGTGGTGTTGGCGTGTCAATGTAGATTGGCGCCAGCACTTCGTGTATCTGTGTGTGCCTTCTTTCTCTTACTACTGGAGCCCATGCGGCAATATACTTAAGGTGATGTGGTTTTGGTCTGGGTCGGATCTCTTATACCTACATATAAAACGTGTACAGTATTGCGCTAGTGTCAATTGTTTTTGTTATTATTGAAACGTTGTGTACATATTTTTCATAACCATCTCTATGTGTTAGAATGGTCGCAGCAACACTTGTCATCTCATTATCGATGTTCCCTTCGCATTGCTGTGATATGCAGTTATTTAATCTGGTTTCATTCACCCAGTCTGGCCATAATATGTTGCGTATGTGGAAGGATCAAGCACTAATGTTCATCTGTATTTGGTGGTCGTATAGGGACCTTGAGTTGGCGTGTGTTGCTCTGCATTCTTAACACCTATCATGCTTGTTTGTTTTTTCTTGTTCATTACCATGTTATAACACATGAGTGTGTGTTTTTGTGATCCGTCCAGGCTCAACATTGATGGGCAGCATATTATCTAATTCTGATGTTTGGTGCTTTTATTTTACTGCCTCTGTGTCATTTTTCTGTATTCTGCCCAATCTGAGTTTACTTATACATGACATTAGTTGTTGTTGTCATGGGAATTCCTGCGGGTGGGCGGGAGGGCCATTGTTGCATATGTCATGAGTTGACATCTGCACCAACGTCTATGGCGAATATTTTGTATATGCCCACCTTTTCGATGGGAGCAGATAAAAAGTCATGTATGTTTAGTTGCATTGGTGTATATGTTGAGTACCACTTCCTAGTCATTGGTACATATGTTTTTAAGTACCGTTTTTCTAGTCAGAAAACACGTCATTCAATAAAATGACATTATCACACAAATGCAGATATTTTGTTGTTCTCCCATCTCAAACGAGCTTGGAATTCCTATTTCATTATGTAATTAGTTACTTGCATATAATACCCTCCATGCCCAGCTGTGACATACAAATGATGATTATTGCAGATAATCTATTTTGTATGACCAGCTGGGTACTGACTGTATCCTACAGCCAGGGCCGTTTTACCTCTGGCTGCGCTGCTCAACTGACATAGCCACTAGCCAAGTCACGTGACTCATAATTTATGCAGCAGCCATCTTTGTAGAATTCAATAAAACTAGATTTTAATTGCTAATTTCATCAATTTTACTTAAAACACAATCAAAGAAAAATGTACGAAATGAAAGCTGCTGTAAACTAAAACTGCTGAATGTTATCTTGGAACATATGTTCTTCTGTCAAACAATACTGGTTAGAGGTGAAATATGACACCTTGAACAATCAGACTTTTCCCTTAAGGCATCACGGGACGGTTGAAAATAGCCAAAATTGACTGCTTTTCTGAGCAACGTATCTGTTATGTCCAAACACAGAAATGAATATGATGTCAAATGATCAAGCTTACAATACTAATGACAACGTATTTTCTGATAATTCGATTGCAAAGATGACACCTTTTTGTACACGAATCGAGAGAGCATGATGAAAGTGCCAACTTCTGGCTAACACGCACGTGTTATTATTGCAATTTCAGATTTATCTCGCTATGGTTTGTACCGCCTGTTATGGTGTAGAGTTTCCGTAAGAAATTGTATAAAAGGAAGGATAGAGTGTTTCGCGAAAACACGCTACGGTTTGTACAGGTGAGACAAAATAGATACGTTGTGTCGCACATTTCTGGTCAGAGCCAGCTGGCAAAAGGTACGATGGTTACAGCATCATTGTCCGTCAGTTAAAAATCTAAAACACCCAAATTGCCGAATGCAAATACACTTCCCGCGCATACATACTGAATGGAAGTCTATTTGTAAAGCCAATTTTCTGAAATCATCTAAAAGCAAAGTAATATGGATGTAATATCCTCAATTGGTAAACATGACTATTCATAAATGTGAATTTTTCGTAATTTAGTACAGAAAAACACAAAGATAGTTGTTTTTCACTTCAACCTTCACTAAAAGGGGTATTTAATTAGTATGATATACAAACAAAATAAAAAACATGCACACATTACATAAAACAAAAAAAAAAGTATATACTGAAATGATTTTAAAATTCAAAAGAGTTTAAGGTAGTAGGTCATATATAGTACACTCAGCTTCAATGATAATTGCTTTATAAGAGTGATGTGATATATGAATATAACATATGCAAACATTGTCTTGTTACTATATACTATATGGTTCATTAAGTTGCCATCTCCGCCATCTTTGTATGTACAAGCCACCATACAGTTTCACCACTTCGTGCGTTTGACACATACAGCAAATAATAGGACAGTAAACCAAATAAAATTTGGTGCAATACATAATATACATAAATGACAACGGCAAGCTACAAATATTATGCTAGCAAACTGTACAAAAGACGAGATATCTGATCATTTCTCCCATCAATCTCAAACTAAATTTTCAGGTGTAAACTTTTCAATGAGATGTACAGCCTATGTTAGTGTACACGTTACCCACAGGTAAATCCATATTTACTCGCATAGTAGGTGAGCAGACAGCAGGGACAATACACTCAGGTAACTGCTTACATGTCACTGTATTTGGTAGCTAATAACAGAATACAGTAGTGGGTATACTTATACGGTATGTGTTGTGTGATTGACCAGGTGAAAGTGATGCACTGTGCGATTTTCTGTCTATGAGGCTATCTATAATCAATATGGTGGTTCACAGGCACAAACCTATCCAGAAAACAGATATATTTTAGTTTGTGGTAATATAATGGATAGGAGTCCGTTGTCCTGCCTTTTCTACATGTGATTAGCTACATTATCTCATAAGTTCTACCTCACATTTTAAGTTCTTTGTCAAACGGCAGAACAGGTGAAACTGGCTGATGGCTGGAACACATAAAGATGGCCGACTTGGCCACCCCATGTTCCGTATAGGATACAGTAACGAGGCAGTATTCACATATGTTAACATATATATGTTATCACATTTACGAAGCAATTATCTTTGAATCAAACGATGATAATTATTCACCCATTACATAATTTGGCAAAACATTCTACTGAGGAAAAATAGAAAGTTTATTATCTATCCAAATAATCCGGGATCGTTTACAAGCTAACATTTTACGAGATATATGGAGGTTATTTGAATCATTTGAATATTGTAAACCCTGATCGCGCAGCACAGGTCATATTTTAATTTTCAAAACTGGGGAAAATACCAGTTCTCAAACAGTGTAGACCCTGATCTGACGGTGCGGATGTACAGGGAAATCTGGGTCACAATACGTATTAAGAACCATAGGACAGTAAGTAACAATTACCTACTGTGTGCAGACAGCCGGGCCGAAGACAATCTGTAGTCTGTAACCCAGAGTCGAACCACGCGTACGGTCACTATCTCCTGTATATAAAATACATGGCATGAGTGGAACATCAACAATAACCTACCGCACACAAGAATTTTTGATATGCTGAATTTTCAGTTGTTTTCATAGTGGTTCAGAAAGTTGTCTGTTTTTCGGTTTCCTTCAAGAAAACATGTAGTGATTTTGTCGATTATTTATTATACAAATGGTCATATTGCAAGTGATTTTTAGCTCGCCTGCACGAAGTGCTTAAGAGCTTATGGCATACACCAGGCGTCGTCGGCGTCCACAAACTTAACGTTGGGGTAAATGTCTTATAACTTCAGTTTCCTTTCATGTATCACCTTGTTATTTCATACATGCATTCCTCAGATGACCTTTAGCATGCTGTAGCAAATCCATGACCCACCACCCAACACTTACCCCAAGGTCAAGTTCACAAACTTAGCACATTCATAAACTTAACGTTGGGGTAAATTTATTATACCATCTGTTTCCTTTCATGGAACGCCTTGATATTTTATACATGCATTCCCCAGATGACCCTCCATCATGCTGTAGCAAATCCATGACCCACAACCCAACCCTTACCCCAAGGTCAAGGTCACAAACTTAGCACTTATGATCACATGATTTTGTGCACATATTCGACCTGTCAACGATTGTAGAACCATGTGCATCTGTGCGCACGTGCGTCTGTTCGTCCGTGTGTACGTGTGTATGTTCGTCCGTGTGTCTGTTCATCCATGTGTACGTTCGTCCGTGCGTCTGTGTACGTGCGACAGTGTGTCTGTGTGTACGCGCCTCTGTTCGTCTGTGCGTACGTGTATCTGCGTCTGTTCGTCCGTGCGTCTGTTCATCCGTGTCTACGTGTGTACGTTCGTCCGTGCGTCTGTGTGTACGTGCGTCTGTGTGTACGTGCGACCGTGTGTCTGTGTTTCCGTCCGTAACACTTTCATTTCATGCAACGATGCCATTTCTTGTTTTTATTATTTCTAATCAACCGTTCATACCATGTTCATGAAAGTTTGAGATTTGCTGGAGATTTTAAGTAATTAACCATGAATCCATTAATCGGATATGAATATTGATGCAGATCTGATTGCCGTATAATGTCGATCAGCATTTATGATTTTTCGCAAATCACGAATGACACATTTGATTGTGCATCACCACCGAGTCCAGGTACTGGTTCTACCCAGTAAAACATGACATGCACCCAGACAGGTTGTCGTGAATGTTGCTATATAATATTATGAATAGTTGGTATTATGTAGAACAAAGTTACCCACCCATGTTGGATGAAACCATGTTAATTGATGGTCGTGATCCTTGATTTAATCAGTCGTAATAACGTTTGTATAATTATTTATGTACCAGAGCTGATTTACTTGTTGATTTTGAGTCTATGAGAATCAGACGATCATCTTGTTGTTGTGATAAAACGTTATAAACGGCATGTCTTCTGACAAGACGAGTTTTATGACCATTGCCGACAGTGTATACCTAGATCAGTCTGCGCATCCGCACAGTCTGGTCAGGGTATACACGGCACACCATTCAGTATGACATAATTTTGATTATTGTTGAATCAAAAAATCTGTTTGCTATACAGTCAGATGGTAATCTACCCTTGTTGTGAAGACCATTAAGCCCGGTTTTGTCAGAACACAGTTAGGGCGATATATTTTCTAGAGAATCAATGATCTGTCAAAACAGTTGATCAACCATCATGTGAGAGTACCTCCCTTTGTGAAATTATTATTATTGTCGTCATCAATAGATGATGTACTTATAACCGTGGAATATGCTATTAAATGGTGGCTCACCAGTGCAGATTACTAGAATAGTTGTGACTGGTTCAGTTTTGGAAATCTTGGCCGGTTACTCGAGTTATCTCCCTTCACATACTAATTTGTAAAACCCCTAGACATTCGAGTATGGAACCTTTAATTGAACAAGACCATGCACGTCAGTGCATTATTATGTGACATGTATACCTGTTTATGCCTTTGGTGACCCTGATTGTAAAACTTGGCACAGATCTCAAACTGGTACTCGGGCATTTTGGATTCTTTGAGATGGCGCTTGAGCTCCATGTCAACCAATCGAAATGGTTGAGTCTGAGGGGAAACCAATTTCGGTCACCAGCATGGAGTCAAAAATGAAACTTGAATAAATTCTTGTTCCCAGTTTAACTTATTGTTCTCCCTTCCACAGGGGTGTCCATTACTGTCTAACCCGTCCCGCTGTCTAACATATAGCAATTTTACTAGTATATTTGCAATCATTGCAGACACTGATCAGACTGCACAGGTGCACAGGTGTCCAATATTTACACATTTAAGAAGTCCGACTTTGTCAGATTGTTGTTAATTTACTTACTACATTGTACTGCGTGCTTTGAATTGTATCAAAGGGACGTTCTAGTCGGAGGCGTGTAAATAATAGAAAAGAAATACACACACATTCCAGATTTGAAGATTAAACGCGTCTAAATTCTGAAACACAACTAAATTGCACATTTCTTTGTCAAATTAATTATTCCCGACGAGAGGATATACTGCCGGTATTTGTATCGGGACATGTAACAATTATACATCCATGTATGCTACATCCCCACATTTTCCCGACATTGACATATACATATTGCAGGTTTATGGAAAAAAATAATATTTCAAATGGTAAACCCATTATCAAAAATTCAAACCAACAGAAATATAAAACATATACAGTAATGGATAATTTTGCTCTGAATTTTCTGTTTCGATTTTAACAACTGTACATTCCATTTTCTAAATAAATACGCATGCTGTCGTGCGGGCATCAGTCACGAAAATAACAAATAATAATTAGTATGTGCAGGAATCTGCATAGTAAAGTTGATAAATGCGAACATAAAATTTGAAGACAATTACAAAAAGAAATCAATACTGACAGTAAATTCAAAGACAGGTTAGCCCGCACAATAACTACACACTACACGCCGGGGGGGGGGGGGGGGGGGGGGGGGGGGTGGGGGGGGGGGGGGGGGGGTCAGCTACCTGCTAGTAAGGGATACATGTACATTAGCCCGTCCGTCAGTCATATTGGCTACACAGGAAATATTCCTCCCGCTTTCCGAGATGTAAATTTAATGCCGAGAGTTAGGAATTGACTGTCGTTTAAAAGGGTGTCCGCAGGGGCGGCGGAATTGGGGGGAGGCGTGGTGGGCGGGGGGGGGGGGCTGACCTCCTCAATGATACTGTAATAAAGCACATTTTCTCACCCTCAAACTTACTGAGAATGCAGCAAATGGCGTTTCACACCTCTTAGATTTCAAAAATAGTGTCAAATTACGAAGCCGCAGGTCGGCTAATATGATCATGGTTTTATTGTGTTCAATGTTTGATAGTATACATACATGTACTAACACTTGTAGATACATTTATATAATACAGCAAGTGTGGTAGTGTTACTTTTAACCCATATTTTAGCTAGTGGTGAAGTTCTTTTTGTAGTACAGTATACTATTTTGAACCATGGCAGTTGATTATTATTCAGGCTTGACATGCATGCATATTTTTAAATCATACGTAAGGGAAATAATCTAATTAAGGCACATGGAACATGAGATAATACATACATCACACTTACTTCACGTTGATGAGTCAAATAAACCACATAACAGCAGATCCAATCATAAGCCACCTGCAGCATATTTGAGAAACTGTGACAAAGTGGTTAACCGAAAAGTGTGACTGACGGACGGACAGACGAACAGACGGACAGACGAGACGAACAGACGGACAGACGAGACGGACAGACGGACGGACGGACGTTCCAACATCTTGGGTTTATGGGGTATTTCCATTGTTTGAAGAACAATGAAAAAGCCCCTAAACAATAGAGTTTATGAGCTTACGGAATATTACAAAGGAATGTTTTGTTCCTATAACCCCGCCCCTAAGCTCTCAAACCCCCGGACGTTGGCCCGGACAGACGGATGGACGGACAGACGGACAGACGGACGGTCCAAACACTATATGCCACCCGTTTCTTCGAAACCCGGTGGCATAAAAATACCAGTCAGATCAGAGTAATTTCCCTTGAAAACTCAACACGTGACGTCACGTACAGTCGGATAGACTGTAATTATGTAATATATTATAACTATGACCTTGGGGTCATGTACGGAAGTGACGAAAACAATATTTTACTCACAGACGGACAAACATAATTGTTCTCTGCAGTACAGACATATTCAATGACCGCACTAAGTAATATGATACACAATTAAAAAGATACTCTGGGTAAAACCAGTTCGCCATCACTCATCGCAGCAAAGTGTCATCTGGCCAATACAATATACACTGTGATCGATCTGCATTGTTCACAGTATAAAGGAATGTCCAATCAATACACAAAACCTATATGCATGTATGTGTGTATGCGTAGCGAGTTTATACACAGTTCAAGAGTCACCCAGGTAAAAATATACTTGTCCATGTATGATGGTCAATCACCGTCTATAGCGATACAGCTATACACAATAGTGGATAAGAGTTCACGTGAAAAGAAACCTTATCAGAAATACCGCACGTGAACAGAAACCTTATCAGAAATACCGCGTCATACCACAGTACCGGCGTCTTCTTATCACTGCACGTCCATCTCCCGGTGACAATCAGCGTAGGTCCGTACCATCTTGTTGGGCGCCATTGTCGTAACCCCTTCCCGGCTAGCTCATGATGTTGGGGGGAAATGCTGGGGTCACGCAAGTCAATACACCACGAAACACCTTCTCTCAGAACGTAATGTTTATTGGTATAAACAAGTAGACGAATATTTCTGAAACAAACAGTACATAAAATAAGCTATTTACATAACATTTACACAATATTGCACAGTACATGGATCCAACAAAAACCTAGTCAATTATTGCAATGTACAATATTCAAACTCCTACTTTCATGGATAAATACCACAGATTCACATATCAGTACGATATACACTAATACCCAATATCAGCTGACTTTACCGAATGTGACACCTCTGTCACATCCAGTAAATCGTAAATAGCATAAATCACTTAGCCTCGAACATGTGGAGGAAACGATTCTCATGAAAAGGAAACGATTCTCATGAACCAAACATGTTCGCACGGTAATTCACCTAACTGATAATCAAGTGAAATGAAGGGATTGAACTTACAACCATTCCGGGATAAATATACAGACATGCACTAAACCCATATTTACACCCATACAATATATGACGATAACCTACCGGGATATGGTCCCAAAATCAGAATTTTTCTAAGTAAAATTAGTTTCTGTGAATACTTACCTGTATATGTTGCTATACGTGACTATAGGTCCAAATTCATTTCCAAACCTCAATTTATTATCCCACACTCAGTACTGCACTTTACACTTACCCTCTGACAGGTGCCCGGTGTCCGCGCATGCGCGGTAGGAAGCCTCCTCTTTATGACGGAAACCACTACCTTGCGGGGCGGGAAGTGGGTGTGTAATACATATACAGGTAAGTATTCACAGAAACTAATTTTACTTAGAAAAATTCTGATTTCTGTATCATACTTCCCTGTATATGTTGCTAGAATTCGTCTAGTATGTGGGAAGGCTGATACAGAAATAAAGTGATTCTCTAAATAAACCTGTCGCTGTGAATACTGACCCTGGGTATAATAAATTGATTCTACTAACCTCAAATCCGTAGAACTCAGATGCGCCCTCTCGACTGACGCACCCCCCCCCTTTTTTCGGCACCCAGTTGACTGTCGGAGCCCTCGGAACCGCTGTCGTGTCTACTGGCCTGCCCTCACTAGCTTCGCCCACTGCTGCTAATACACTCCTATACACAATGCCAATTGTCCAGTGCGCATATGAGTACCATGTGATGCATACATGCAACGGTAATAACAGGGCAACTTTGAATGTCAATAACTGCCATTGTTCAATGTCATGGTGGTAGCATATTTACAATATAATGTCATAGTCTTAGCATACTTGCAATATTATGTCATAGTACTAATATATAAGCCCTAACCAAGGACCCTGGATGTCTGTTATGACTGGCTTCCAGTGTGCTGCTAAATAGTACTGTTAGTGCACCGGAGCACAGGGAATTCCCCGGTACCTTACCCGGACTTTACAATACTAGGTACATGATAAAACATATTAAGAATCCAATACTTGTTCAAATTGGCCTTAATTGGTCATGTGAAATTACTCATAATTTAGACAATGTTCCAAAATTAATTATGACCCTTCCTATCTGTTAACATGACCCGGATCCACTGGTTCATGCTAACAGAGACTCCATGTGAGTCCTCTACACCTTAGGCTCCCTGCTCGCAACGACCCTGCGGCGCGACCAAGGGACCCAATTTGTAGATATCTGCGCTCTGCGCGGTCAGCTTGCGCAAATAGAACTGGGCGAACGTTGATTGAGATCTCCATGATGGCCGCTGCCATAATTTTGTCCAGCGGCATACCATTGAGAAAAGCCCATGAGGTAGACACTGCTCTTACCTCATGTGCTTTGACGTTCAATCTTTTCCGCGCTTTCCCCGATGACGACTGATATGCTCTCGCTATCGCCATCGAGATCCATCTGGACACTGACGACTTCGACAGGTCCTGATTACCGGTGCACGGGATAAATAGTTTCGTGCGCTTACCTCTCAACGAATCGGTCATTGAGATGTAGTGCCGGGCTGGGCATAACTTAGTTTCGGTCGCGGTTATTTTGCCTGCCTTAGCCAGCGCCGGAATAACGAACGGCCGCGGTGCTTGTCCGGAAGCTGGGTTTTTAGCCAGAAACCCAGCCTCGCAACACAAGGTCACGGAATCCTTAGTCAACACTAGATTCCCACCGTCTATCGATAAAGCATGCAGTTCTCCTCTTCTTTTCGCTGAAGCAAAGGCGAGGAGAAACACAGTCTTTATCGACCAGTCCATGAGCGAGCTGTGTGCCATGGGCTCGTACGGAGCTTGCGCCAGAGCCCATAGCACTACTGTAAGATCCCACTTCGGGGCAACTGACCTAGATAGTGGTCTTTCCCGGGAAAAGTAGGAAATAATTGCCGACAATCTGTGGTCAGTACCTATACCACTGATTGTCGGCCCACTAAACCTAAAGCAGCTGGCCAAAGCGGATCTGTAGCTTAATAGTTGACGCTGACGCTTTCCTCTCTTCGAACAGATATCTGAGGAACTCGCCACGTCTCCTATAGTGGGACTGACTGGATCAATTGGCCTTCGCTGACACCAATTAACCCAGACGTTCCACTTCGCGTCATAACAGGCTGTCGTGGAGGGACGCCTTGCCTTGGCAATGATCTCTGCAGCCTGTCGAGAAAATCCGTCCTTTCTGATACCCTTCCTGATAGTCGCCAGGCGTGTAGGTTCAGAATGGCAGGATTTGCATGATATGTCTTGCCCGAGTGCTGTGACACAATCCCGGGCGACATTGGTAGAACTACCGGGCGCTCTACCATGTCTACTAACAGCTCTATGAGGCTGGAGAACCAACTCCGGTTCGGCCAACATGGAGCTATCAGCGTCACCCTGCAGTCAGACAGGCGGATCTTCTGCAAGACCTGTGTCAGTAGAGCGAATGGCGGAAACGCGTATGCGTCCACTCGGTTCCACGACAAGGACATTGCGTCGACCGCCCATGCCCTGGCATCTGGCACTGGCTGGTTGTTCAACCTGGTTGCGAACAGGTCTACCCATGGGTTGCCCCATCTGTTGACTACCGCATGGGCTACTGTTCTCTGTAAGCTCCATTCGGTAAGAACAGGGGACCCCCCCCCCCCCCCCCCCCGCGACAGGTAGTCCGCCAGAATATTGGACTTGCCTGTAATGTGCCTTGCCACCAGCACCATGCAAATCCGATGACACCATAGCAACAACTCCCGAGTCTCCAGGCAAAGGTCTATCGACCGGGTTCCTCCCTGCCTGTTCAGGTAAGCCACCACCGTAGTGTTGTCCGTGGCCACCTGAACAGACTTCCCCCTGACGTGGGGTAGTGCTTCCACTAAAGCTAGCGATACTGCTCTTAGCTCGAGCATATTGATGTGGAGCCCGATCGACTCCTCTGCCCAAATCCCCGAGAACATCAGCCCCAGAGGCTCCAGATGTGTACCCCAACCCGAGTTGGACGCGTCCGTTGTGAGCACCAACTCGGGATCCGGCGTGGCCATGGGAACCCCTTCCTGATACCACGTCCGTCGAGCCCATCGTCTGAGATGACGCTTGAACTGTCCTGACAGCGGTATCGAGATCTCTAACGATTGATAGTGCGGTTTCCAGTGAAACAGCAGAAAGACCTGTAGGGGTCGTAAGTGTAGCCGACCCAGACAAAGAAGATCTGCTGCTGAATTCAGCACCCCCAGCAGTGACAGAAATTCCCTTGCCGTCAGACATATCGTGTCCAGAACGTTGAAAACCAATTTTAGCGTCCTTTCCACTCTGTCTGCCGGCAGTCTCACTATCCCCTGACTGGTCAGGAAATTCATCCCCACATAGCAGAAGTCCTGAGTCTGAATCAGTTCTGACTTCTCTATGTTGGGGATGAGTCCCAACATCGTTATCAGCCCCCAGAACACCCTCAGATTGAGCAGTAGGGTGTCCCTCGACTGATCGTGCAGGAGCCAGTCGTCCAGGTATTGAAGTATTGAAATACCTCTCCGCCTGGCTTCTGCCCCGATTATCTCCATGAGTTTCGTGAACACCCTTGGTGCCGTGGATATCCCAAAGGGTAGGACACGAAACTTATATACTCGGCCTCCGAAAGAAATCGTAGGAACTTCGAGATGCCGCGCACATCGGTACATGTAGATAACCGTCCTGTAGGTCGATGGATACGGCCCAGTCGTTTACCCGTATAGTGCGTCGTATCGACCGGGTCGTTTCCATCTTGAAATGATCTGTCTGAATGAACAGATTCAGAGCTGACAGATCTAATACGGGGCGCAGCTTGCCGTTTCGTTTTGGTACAACGAAAAGCCTGCTGTAGAAGCCCGGAGATAGCCAATCTCCTACTTCCACGATGGCGTTTTTCGCTAACAAGGCTTGCACTTCTGACACTAGCGCTTGCCTTTTTAGCGAATTCTTGTATGGTTCCCACTTCGGCGGAAACCATCTCAAGGGGGGTTGTGTGTGGAAGGGAATAAAGGAAGGAATTCGGATATTCTCCCTCCTACCGGCCGGTAGGAGTCTGGAATGGACCATTCCCCCCGAACGCCCCACGCCTGGAGGAATAGGCGCTACAGGTTGTTTGAAACCCCCCCCCCCCCCGCCAGTACCGGAAGTGTGGGGATTGGCAGGTTAAGCCGAGGCTTTAACACCTCCCCTTTTACCTGCTTGTCTCCTGGCCGGCAACCCCCTGGTTTGTGCCGCCATCGCTAGCCTAGCCAATTGCTGATTCTGCCTCTCGGCAGCGTCAGCCGTTGCCACCTGGGCACACCTATCCCCAAAAAGTGTCTTTGCTTGGAGTGGTGCTGCCCTCAGCGTATCCCTACCCTGCCCTGGCAGGATAGAGGATACTGCCAGAGTCGCATCCCTCTTCGACAGTACGATGTCCGCCGACATCGTCAGCGCTGTCGCCATAGCATGCTTCGCCGCTCTGGCGGATGATTGTGCAGTGACTCCACCGCTCGGGAGTCTCCTGCTTCAATAGCTGCCCTAGCCGCTCCAAGAAACAAGTCTGTATGGGAGGCCATTGCCACCAGAGACCTCGCCCTTGCGTCCAAGGAGTCTAACAGGACCTCTGATGACTTTGGATAGGCCGGTTTAGAGACCCCAATCTTTTGGGCGTCCTCATCCAAGCCTGGTGTTTTGATGGGCCAAGTTTCCGTGTGTGCGGTGTAAAACTTGAGCCCTGTTGTGCCAAAAAAACTCTTGGGGGTCAGCGTTCCAACTTTCTTGGATTCTGACCCCTGAGCCCTGGCCAAGTCCTCCAACAGCGCCCCTACTGTGGGTGACTGTGGGAGCCTGGGCATCTCTTTGGTGGACATAACCTTGTCTGCCTCCCAGAGAGATTTCGCCCTTGGTACCGTCGCCGGCTGCGGCGGACAAACCTCCTGAGGCAGATACTGGTATACCGCTTGTATTGCCTCAGAATATGAAGGCGCACTATCCTCCCCTAGAGAGGTAGCCACCTCACAGTCCTCACTACCCCCTGGTAGCTCAAATTGCTCAAAATGCATCCTCGCATTGTGCCGTCGCCTGCGGTAGGACCGTATCCACCTGATCTGGTGACACGTCGCTGACCGTGGGCACGTTAGGCATACTTCGCTTAGTAAATTCCTCCATCATCATGGTGATGGAGGACAACAAGCCCTTGGTCTGCTCCCTTGACGACGCTCTGTCATCATCTGAATGGGAACGAGACCTATGTCTCTCATGCCGCCTACGGCGATCTCGTCTCGACTGGCGTGATCTAGACTCCTGTCTGTGTTTACTAGATCTATACGCCAGCGGACTGCTCGACGAGCTACCAGAAGAGGAACTAGATCTATACCTCTTGCTGGTCGCTCTGCGTCTGCTATGTCTATGTGGCGAACGTGTCCGAGAACGCTCCCCACTAGACGGAGACCTGGTAGCCCTAGACCCTGCCCTAGAGCTACCAACCCGTCCGGTGTCCGGTGTCCGGTGTCCGGTGTCCGGTGTCCGGTGTCCGGTGTCCGGTGGAATATTACTACATTCCCCCGTGGCATAGCCAGTGGTATCGATGTGGTCGCCACCATGTGCATCGATAGCCTTGACATTCCCGGTATTGTCCGGTGTCCGGTGTCCGGTGTCCGGTGTCCGGTGTCCGGTGTCCGGTGGCCGATGGCCAATGTCCGGTGTCCGGTGTCCGGTGTCCGGTGTCCGGTGTCCGGTGTCCGGTGTCCGGTGGCCGATGGCCTGTGTCCGGTATCCGGTGTCCGGTGTCCGGTGTCCGGTGTCCGGTGTCCGGTGTCCGGTGTCCGGTGTCCGGTGTCCGGTGTCCGGTGTCCGGTGTCCGGTGTCCGGAGTCCGGTGTCCGGTTTCCGGTGTCCGGTGGAACACCCTGACGTGGCTCAGTGGGTTGCGGGAAACCCAGAACCTGCTCAGTGGGTTGCGAGAAACCCAGAGCCGAGTCACCCTGTTGCAAATTCCGCTGGCCGGATGCCGTGTACGGTTTTTGCGGTAGGGTACCCTGCGTACGAAGGAGCTCAGTGGGTTGCGATAAACCCAGAGCCGGTTCAGTGGGTTGCGAGAAATCCAGAACCGTGACCCCGTCACCCTTCGAACGTGTGGAACTGTGCGAACTGGGCGTGGACTTCGAAACGTTAAGTTTCGTTATCCTGCCCAGGGCTACCTTCCTCTTATCTGCATAAGAGCGAATTGATAGCGCTTGCGACCATGTTTTCGGCCCCCAAAGAGCAGCAACATAGCATGGCTTATCTTGTGAACAGCCATTGACAACAACGGAAACATATGATTTCGTGCGAATCCCATGTTCCCGCCTTGTGGCCACAGCCCAGAGTTTTCTGGCCGGCCACTGCCTTGGGAGGATCACCCTTACCCATAGTAACCCTCACAAGGTACCACGCGAATAAATTTCAAAAAAAAAAATGTATTTTTTTTTTCAAAACCGTCGAGTACTGGTACCCCACGGCTACCGGTCACTCGCGTGGCCACGTCACGAAAAAAAAAAACGCGAAAAAAGTTAAATTTCGTCAATTTCCGCGACCAAAACGTTCAGAAAGGTTGAGCCAGCAATCTAAAAGGCCTATATTGTCGTTAAACAACAATATCCGCGACCCTAGACTGCCTTAGAAGTCACAAAAACTTGGAAATTCAGAATAGAGTACTCACTTCTTGAAGTTTCCAAATAAAGAGGAGGCTTCCTACCGCGCATGCGCGGACACCGGGCACCTGTCAGAGGGTAAGTGTAAAGTGCAGTACTGAGTGTGGGATAATAAATTGAGGTTTGGAAAGGAATTTGGACCTATAGTCACGTATAGCAACATATACAGGGAAGTATGATACAGAAAAGTTTACACCATAAATCAAGTAATCGTCCTCTGGCCGTCGCCACACCGACAATCATCTCTAGTGAATAATGATAAGATGCACTAGTCAAGTGAATCACAATGGCATTACATGCATTACAATTAATCTGATATGATTCTAATGAATCTAGTGCACCAAGTTCAGTATCACATGGAGACGAATTCTCATGTGCATAACTCATGATTAAATCTATTATTTGTGCATTCACTTAGCAAATAAAACATAATAAAACTGATCCTATGCATACAACATCCATTGAACGTTGACATAAACCTAAACAGACTGCACAGACAATCGGATGCACACGAATGCTCCTGTACACATTGTCACCCATTGAGTACACACTCACCCGTATACTATGCAACAGTTATTCAGTTGTGCATCACTGTAGACCCTCATCAAACTAAACCCATAGCAACTGATCAGTGCCAACGACACACATAACTGACATCTAATAGCTGATGCGTATTATATCACAGATCAACAATAATACACACTTACGTAACACAAAGCAAATATGCAGCAACTGCACAGACAGCATACTTGGCTATGCTGGCACAATATCATTGTCACAGTAGACATTATTTGCTCGCGGCTGTGGTCATGGCTGCTAGCAACCATTTCATGGAAGAATGTAGCCGACAACAATTGCAACCAATGTAGACTCAGATCAGGTTGCACCCTTGTGCAATCTCATCAGGGTTTATCCTGTTTGCCAATGTCACAGAGCAAACAAAGCTACACAGAAAATACACATAAACTGATCACAAATATACGAAAATGGATCACTTGGCTATTGTAAACAGCGTAGACCCAGATCAGCCTGCGCAGCCGCATAGTCTGGTCGGGCGAACTCCTGTTTACAAAGACGGCGACCATTTCCACATGGTTTATGAATAACTGACGGAAATATGATTTACGTCTCAACAACATATAAAATCACACTCATGAGTTACCTACATGACATGCGAACAGTTTATATCCAGTGAACACAGTGCAATAACGGACTCTCGTAACTGCCGACTCATATGGCGTGTAGCACTGGACTATAACCTGTTCCGTTCACAAATACAGGAATTAAAATATAACAAGAAACGAGGCAAAGCCACGAAGGCCAGGTTTTTTCCAAGCATAGACACTTGGATAACATAATTATACCCACTTTTTGTAGACTAGATGGCCGTGGCCTGCATGTCGCGCCTTGGCGCGAGGCATGGACACTAAAAAAATAGATATAGTAGATGGAAAAACTTTAACCAACAAATTTTAACCGGACACACGGACGAACGGACGGACGTATGCCAAAATACCGACGATATCGCGCTTTCCGCAAGCAGGTGTGACAATGATGATAAACACCCATGTGAAGTATCAAGGTATTGGGTGAAGCAGTTACAGAGATATAGTACACGAAAAAAAATTAACAAAAAAATTCAAAATAATTTGACCTTGACATTGGGCACAGGATCGCGCTTTCCGCAAGCAGGTGCGACAATGATGATAAACACCCATGTGACGTATCAAGGTATTGGGTGAAGCAGTTGCAGAGATATAGTACACGAAAAAAAATTAACAAAAGAATTCAAAGTAATTTGACCTTGACATTGGGCACAGGATCGCGCTTTCCGCAAGCAGGTGCAACAATGATGATAAACACCCATGTGAAGTATCAAGGTATTGGGTGAAGCAGTTGCAGAGATATAGTACACGAAAAAACTTTAACAAAAAATTCAAAGTAATTTGACCTTGACATTGGGCACAGGATCGCGCTTTCCGCAAGCAGGTGCGACAATGATGATAAACACCCATGTGAAGTAATCAAGGTATTGTTGAAACAGTGCATTGCAGAGATATAGTACACTAAAAAACTTTAACAAACAAATTCAAAGTAATTTGACCTTGACATTGGGCACAGGATCGCGCTTTTCCGCAAGCAGGTGCGACAATGATGATAAACACCCATGTGAAGTATCAAGGTATTGGGTGAAGCAGTTGCAGAGATATAGTACACGAAAAAAACTTTAACAAACAAATTCAAATTAAAGTAATTTGACCTTGACATTGGGCACAGGATCGCGCTTTCCGCAGCAGGTGCGACAATTGATGATAAACACCCATGTGAAGTATCAAGGTATTGGGTGAAACAGTTGCAGAGATATAGTACACGAAAAAACTTTAACAAAAATTCAAAGTAATTTGACCTTGACATTGGGCACAGGGGCCGCACGGTTGGGGGTTAGAATGAAAATATGGATGATGATAAACACCCATGTGAAGTTTCAAGGTAATGGGCGAAGCAGTTGCAGAGATATAGTATAACGAAAAAGTTTTAACCAAAAAACTCTAACCAGACGTACGTTAAAAATTTAACGTTGAAAATGGCTAAGTCAATTACATGGAAATAATAGGTGAAGGTAAAAAAATGGTCACATGTTGGATAGTTGTATGTGGTAGGCACCCCTTGGTTATGAAGCTGTGAAAGTTTGGTGGTCCTAGGTGGTACAGTACCAAAGAAATGGACTTAAACACAAAACTTAACATTGTAAACGCGAAAACTTAACATTGAAAATGGCTAAGTCGATTGCGCGGACAAAAAATGGGTGAAGTTAAAAAAAAAAGTAACATGTTGGATAGTGATATGTGGTGGGTACCTCTTGATTATGAAGCTGTGAAAGTTTGGTGGTCCTAGGTGGTACAGTACCAAAGAAATGGACTTAAACACGAAAACTTAACATTGTAAACGCGAAAACTTAACATTGAAAATGGCTAAGTCGACTACGCGGAAAAAATGGGTCAAGTTAAAAAAAGGTAACATGTTGGATAGTGATATGTGGTGGGCATCCCTTGATTATGAAGCTGTGAAAGTTTGGTGGTCCTAGGTGGTACAGTAACAAAGAAATGGACTCAAACACGAAAACATAACATTGATTGTGGACGCCGCCCTCCGCCCGCCGCCCGCCCACCGCCCGGCTTTCGCCAATCCAATAGCCTGGATTTTTTTTCAAAAAACCTGGCTAATAAAAGGTTACATACCACTCACACTCCATCCATAATTCCACTTATACACAATACATCAGTCACTCGACGTCGTTCAATGAAGCAGTATCGCAAATAGCACGGCGATACATATATCAGGTTGATGTTGCTTTGGCAAGCTATAAGGACTGAATGATTTGAGTGGACAAATATTACCCTGACCTGACATTGATGACCAATCAAATTACCTTAAAATGGACAATGCCAAACATGGCATGAACATAGCATGCATGTCAAGCCTGAATAATAATCAACTGCCATGGTTCAAAATAGTATACTGTACTACAAAAAGAACTTCATCACTAGCTAAAATACGGGTTAAAAGTAACACTACCACACAAGCACCGTCAATCAGTTTATGAACACTCATTTCTACTGTAGGCTGTTGATTTGCATTGTACAAACGCGCCGTTTCAATAACGTCATTTTCTCGAAAAAGCGGCCCAATTATATAGATCTACTTTTAGTAGTGGTTGACGTCGTACAATATTTTGAGAAGAATATATAGAAAATAGTAGGTTAGTGCCATGAATGGGAAAAATATATATGACAAGGCTTAGCCTTGCCCATCCCGTTTCCGAGCCGCGCCAGATATTTTCCCCATTCACGGCACTAAACTACTATTCTATTTATCCTGTCAACACCTACTAATGGCTTTAAAATGCAAAACAAAATAATCCCAGCCACCGCACATATTCATACGCAGTGATTAGGTCGTATTGACAGGATACACATTTGTTTCACGGCACCGTGTTTCAGCGCACATACGCACTGTGGACGGGATAAACGTTTTTATACCGCAACCATTGCTCCATGTAGCATAATAAAGGGGGTTGAATAAATGCTGTTTATATCTGAAGTAACCTGATATACATAAAGTAGCCTAATATACATGAAGTGCAGTTTTTGCCTTTATTTTTTAACCTTTGACCCCTAATCGCGGCCTCTGATCTCGCCAACTGTTCAGTTGAATTGTATACATTTTTACAGTATATGCGACGTAATCAACGAAATGTGTATGTCCATTACGATTGCAATGCTTATTATGACAACTGTGTACAAGGGTCATACCAGTTATCCCGACAATCAGTTTATCGGACAAATGATATTACCTGTTAATTAAGCGCATTCTTTTCATCCGATATTGCAACGCATACCTATAAGTCACGCAGCTGCTTGCTGTTTCCATACCAGTGTGAAGAATATGTCGTCAAGGTAAACATTTTAGTAAAATTTGCTGAAAAAATTCCCCAACTCTGTCCACAAGTCGTTTACAACATCAAAAATCGAGTGCGCGCATTACATCATTACCGAGTTGTTCTATAAATACAATAAGTTCTATAAATATGGTGTTTTCCAAAAAGCGAAGAGTGAGTGATTTTTGTGCGGAACTACACAATGATGTTTACACCGATGTACAGGTGATAAACTTATGATTTCAATGTGAGAATAGAAGTTATAAGACGATTAAACGTTTGTCCGTATTACATGTACTGATTGTAGATGTTAATTTTGGGGCAATCTTACGACTGATGCTCTGACCCAATTTTAGGTGAGAAAGATGGCACATTTTGCTAAATAGTTTACATGCGTTGAGAGAGCAAAACCTGACGATTATTTTGTGAAAAGTTCATGCCAGTAGCTGCTATTTTAAGAAAAATATCTGCCATTTTTGTCCGATAATATGGAGGATCCCGGTAGGTTAATACGAGCCAATATTGAAGCTCATCGTAAATAAATCGGAGATTTAATCCAAGGGCGGATTCACGTAGGGGAAAACCCGGTGCGTGCCCCCCCCCCCCCTCCCCCTTAAATTTTTGAGAGGAAATATATTTTTGCTCTAAGATCTGCGCCATAACGCAGCAAAATGGGGTGTAGATATCAAAAATATTCCGGAGGGCATACCGCCGGACCAACCTAGCAGTCTCCACAGCTCCACTTGGTCGACGAACAAACGGTGTTAGTTCGAAAATATAGTAAACTATTTCAATTACTTAAGAAGTCCCGTCCCTCCTAACCTGAAATCCTGGATCCGCCCCTGTAATCAGATACAATACCGAATCTACCGAGCGTGGACGCCGCCATTTTGCTTTGAATGACGTCGCTAGATTTGTGACGTATGGCGAGGGAATGACGTCAACACATGACGTCACGCACGTTCAGATGATTAAGTTTGGTATGCGGTATAAATTAAATACATGATTAGTGCCGTCGAATATAAAATATATTCGGTTTCGCCCCGACAACTTTACAGGGGATCGCTAAAGCTCGCCTCAATAAAGTTGTCTAAGGCTCAACCGAATATATTTTATATTCGACGGCACTAACCATGTAGGCCGTCAGCCAGAAATGGAAACCCTCCCCTCCCCCTGTGGGATTTTTGCAGACATATTTTAATCTGAAACTACATTCAATTACGAGTTCTATGCCGTATGTCTGCGCTCTGTAACCCTCTGGATGAATGTTTGGCACCATTTTGAAGTATACCACCCTCGGACTTTTCGCAATTGTGAAAAATCACATTTTCTTTGAAATCGACTGTTTTTTATCATTAGAAACAACTGATATGGCAGTTTTGTATGTTTTATGATGTGTTCACAACTATACAATTGAATAATGTTCAATTAAATAATATCTGCTAATTCAGATGAAGAATTGTGCACGTTTTGTTACCCCACCCACTGAATTTCAATGGCAAAACACCTACCTTAATAACTCCATAAAAGTATGGTACTTTTGTATTTTCTTCGTGTCAATGGTACCTAGTAGTGTTCATTAGACATATTAATTGCAAAAAAAAATTATGCCGAATATCTGATGTCTGCAGTCTATGATACAATGTTAAAAACAAACTATTTTCACCATTCCCCACCCACACATTTTACAATGGGAATTTTTCATGTAATGAATTTCATTTATGTTATGCACGGTCACTTACTTATAAATTGTTAAATGAATATGCAACTACTTATGCAATACTGATAGCTATCCGTGCACACATCATATACAGTGTGACCGAGTGTTCGTCCGTCTGTCCGTCCACTTCGCATTTTCTTAGTGATGGTAACAACTACGCTATATGTCTCATTATGCAAATTTCTCTCGGTGTCTATTAATTGTATCAATGGTTATTGTACTTACTAGTGTTTGCAATATATAGTGAATGCCCATATTCTGATTACATAATGTATACAGCAGATGATGCAATGTTAAAAAAAAGTAGTTTTAACTATATATTCCCCACCCACTGAATTTACAATGACCATTTTACATGTAATATTTTTTCTTACTTTATACGCTGCCAGATACTTTTGAAAGGTTCATATGAACGTGTAGCTACTAACACCTGTATATGTGGCTGTGACTGGAGAAATGGGGCCTATATGTTTTGTGACCAGTGTAGATCCCGATCAGCCTGTGTATGCGAACAGTCTGTTCAGGATCTGTACTGTTCGCCATTCCATCAGTGAAACACCCATCATGCTTCTAACAGGCATACTATATCGTTATCAGGGAACAGGTGTGTGCTATTTGAGCAGGAGCCACACTGGTCGAAAATCCCGTGAGCCCCATTTCTCCCGTCACAGCCACATATTAGTTATCCACACACATTTCAGATACAGAATTAATGTCTGTTCGTCTCTCTATATGCCCATTTCCTATTTATGGAACCAAGAAAATTACCATGTTTACTATGTTGTATATTCCGACATGAACGTCTCTGATACATATAAGTATTAGTCTAAGCTGTTGACAGGCCTTTAAACACCATTAAGTAAAATAAGTAAATGAATATAATTATTACTGTCAATAGTAAAGGTCGTAGGTACTAATTTGCAAATTGGATATAGAGGCACCAATTACCAATTGTGAGGAACCAATTACGATATTTTATTTTGTGAGTGAGGCGTTGTAAGTAAATATTTAACCATGATCTCATAATAGTGACATTTGATAACCTGTAAGGTTGATATACCATTTCATAATGTTCATATAAATAAAGACATTGAAGGTGCATCATCTTTCTTAAAGCATGCATATGCTCTTCTAATATATCCACTATATTCATATAGCTGTTATGTACGCATACATAAAAAACTTTGTCCAATATGTTTCAACATTCTGTGTACTTAATTATAGCACACGTGTTATTCTACACCTGTTGTGTCAAATTACCAATATTTACTCTTTATACAAACCAATATTAGTATGTATGTTGTCTGAAAAAGCCATTCCGGGGTATTCAAACATCAATCTAGTCCAGTTTAAGAAGTATACACATCTACCACGTGTAGCCACACACACTCATAGGACCATCAATATACACATTTAAATCCCCATGAATGATAACGTAATCTCCATAACATAGTATGCAATGTATCAAAATGTTCATCTAAACAATATCACAAAGTCTATATCGAGACACATTAAATTTTGGATTTTACTATGCAATTGAACTATTGTCTACATGACATTCGAACTATTTACGCAGGCGGTAAGGGTCAGATCTGCAGCATTGTACCACAGTTGTGTGTTTTGCTGGCTCTTTGGGGTCGTCTGAATATATATTTCTCTATTTGACAACAGGTAATGTCATTATAATTATCAAACAACTCAATAATCATGTACCAAGTGTATGAATGCAGACTTATATTTACATTGTACCTGTTTAGCACATACATATCACACGTAGTTTGTAGCTAATACACACGTATTTGCCTCCAAATACCCCTATGTGGCATTGAATCCGCATAACAATCCCCATGGTTACCTTTAAATGTATTACACCGCTGATGAACAATCAATGTTACATTACTATAGCAACCTGAGACATGTATTTTGTGCCTGTCATGGGCTTATTTTGATGTATATGTAGTAACAACTTTACATACCAGTATTTGCTTTATTTTTTGATTTTTGTGACATTGCACAGGTGAGCGATATAGGGCCATCATGGCCCTCTTGTTCTAATTTCAGGGCTGAACATATTTTGTTTCTCGATGTAAATATTCCGTTCTGATTTTGGGATTTTCCACCCAATGCAGCAGGTTGAATACGGGATCGAACCCATTGTCACGGCCTTAAATAACCGTAGCTGTTGATAGGCCATTAAACACATGAAACCAACTCATGTATTTTCTTAAACAAAATAATTTAACTGGAAATGTGGCCTGTCGGCTCACGAATGCCCCCGCTGGCAGCCAAAGAAAATGAGGCACATTTGAAAACACAGGGCCAGAGAAGCATGGATTTGTCACAGCATGAAAGCAGACCATCAGAGCTATGGGTGTGTGAAACATCGAGCAGATCCATGCAAGGAACTCGACATTATAAGACCATACCCGAGTTTCGAACAGACCAAGTATGTGGTGGGTGGCAGGTGGGAGCATGCGATGGGTAATTTAACGATTGGGGTTCGTCCTTACCGGAACTCTGACTGGAGACCTGGTTTGGCCCTCACATACGTGTTTGGCATTTTGTATGTGATAGTCGAATATGGTTATACCCCCTATGTGAGTATTACGATTATTCGTAATCCTATTTTAGGGGAAGGGGCTAAGTGACTTTGGTTTGTTATGCACCTGGCACCAGGTCAGGTTATTCTAATTTCAGGGCAACAAACCAAGTATGTGACCCCGACCCTGGGCTTAGCGGGGGCATGAATGATTGTGGACTTTTCACAGGGCGGTAGAGGACCATTAGAGCAATGCGTGTGTGAACGCCAACTAGATCCATGCAAGGAAACAGAAATTATAAGACATTTACCTGAGAGTTTAGGTTTCGAATGCATGTATGTGACCATTCGGTGGTGGACGCATAAACATGAATAACAGCAAACTACATTCTGTATAGTTCCTGTATTTGGTAAGGGTTAATGTTCATGTGTTTCACTGTCAGCTATTTATTATAATTTATCGGGTACCTAGTTACAATGTATCCTGGTCAATCAGTATTTACAAACTACTTTCCCTGATATCTCATTAGTCGAATGATGTACCCGCAGCAATGTATATTCCCTGCTATTTCTACAGTCGTTACATCAATCATAATTTACAAGCAATATTGCCGACGTGGGGCTGGGGTAGACTGTATTGAGAAAGGCATTAAACACGGTTCAATTCAATCGCTGTTTAATCTGATCAAGAAGAAAATGTTACTCATGTCATCATATCACTGGTACTGCACTCCACACCGGCGTAAATGTGTTTATGCTGTATCTTCTGCATGCAGCTGAATGGAATTTCGTCAGGAATCCGGCGCCTAATTCGACATGAAACAAAATCGTTTACACGATGTATCTGTGAATATTAATTTCACATTTCCTTTGAAAGAACAATTGCACACAAATACATCGCTGATTTACATACATTGTATATATATGAAAAACAAGTACCGGTAAAATAAAATGATCAAGATAAATCAAGATTCAAAATAATCAAAATATACTATATGTATATAAATTTTATAGTTTTCAATGCATGATCACGTGGTTACAACAACAATAACGTCGCCCACTCCAAAGTAAGTATTATTTGATATTTTCCAGGGAGTTCGGTACAGACTTATGTCGTTTTTGTGAAGAATCAATTTCCCCACACGGAAATCGATTCTTCGCAAAAACGACAGAAGTTTTGGCGAAAATACAGACACCACCAAATGCAGCTTAACAAGACACGTTTGATGTGCCATATTTCATCAAAATCCGTTACGTAATAAGGACAATATAAAAGAATACGTACTTTGAATCAGATGGATTCTGGAAATTTCAGTACCTGTTGTTGTTGTTAGTACCACGTGATCATACACCTTGGTTTTACTATAATCGTAAACATTTTGGACAGATCTATATGATGTATTTCGTTGTAAATATGTATACAAACAGTGCATATAGTGTCATAAAAACGTATCATTTCGGTCGAAAAAAACACCTCATTAATCCATTGAGTATAATAGTAGATCAAAATCCAATGGTGTAGATCCAGATTAGTCAGCTGGTAATTAGCCAACTTTTGATGGATGTTTCCCTGACTGAATGGCGAACAGTGCAGACCGTGAACTGACCGAATGGTAGTGCAGCCTGGTCTGGGTCTATACTGGTCACAAAGCCAAGTAACACGTATGTGGCTGTGGTTGGAGAAATTAGGCTTATGTGTTTTGTGACCAGTATAGATCAAGATCAGCCTGTGCATCCGCACAGTTTGATCAAGATCTGCACTGTTCGCCATTACATCAATGACACACCCATGATGCTGATAACGAGCAAACACGATCATTATCAGGCTATATGGGTGTGCTATAGGGGTGTGGTATTTGATTAGCAGTTACACAGGTCACACATCCCATAAGCACCATTTCTTCAGTCACAGTGAATTGTGGATACAATTTAATCCTTTCACCCATAAGTAACTGGAACGGTTTTGATATGGCAATTTTCCGACCAATCCAATTATCACAAAATGATTTTCAGACTAGTCCATTTATGAAAAGGGGGTATTTTTTGTCCTCAAAAAGATGACTTTACGAGCCGGATCATCTGGATCTACACTGTTTGCCAATACCACTACACTATACACGCCTGTAGTGTTAAAAGGGTTAACCCTTAGACCGCTATCTTATTATTTTTGTCGTCTGCTGTTTATTTTAATCATCAAAAACATGCATTGACAGCACTTTAGAATGATTTACAACATGCTTCGACAGCACTTCAGAATGATTCCATTGGAAATGATTCTGAAGTGCTGTCAAACCATGCTTTTATTGAGAAATAAGGCAACATATAAAAGCAATAGCAGAAGACAATTGTTGTGAGTAGCGGTCTAAGGGTTTATGACTAAATGCAAAGGTTTTCATTGAAAATACAGGCTATCTGTCCAAAATAGAGTATTACAATATTGCAAATTATATACATACAAAACAAGAAAGTGCCATCACATTTATTACACTAGTGTATTATGATTTTTAATTAAGGAATAAAACCATGGGCTATTGCGTTTACTGGGGTGAACAATACATTTGATATGTGTAAAGTGCGTGGAGTCCAAAGGACTCCTCGCAAACTTTAAACAGACCACATGTACTGTAACCCCCAGTAAAGGCAACAACCCATGGTTTTATTACTGAGATTTACAATGCATTTTCTGATACATGTAGTTTCAAACATGTAATGAACTAAATATGGCATTAAAATTAAGTTGTGTTTGTTTGTTTGTTGGGGTTTAACGGCCTATCAACAGCTAAGGTCATTTAAGGCCGGGTCAATGGGTTTAGTACTAAATCCCATATATTACCTGTACAAGTACATGTACATGTTCAAGTACATGTATAAAAGGGGGGAAAATCCAAAAATCAAAATTGAATATTTACAATAACAAAACTATATATTCAGCCCTGAAATAAGAATAATCCTGATCTGATGCCAGGTCCTCGCCACACCATAGTCACTTGGCTCCACCCAAAAGCAGTAGGATCAGTAATAATCTTACTACTTTTATAATGGGCAATAACCCAATTCAAAATTAAGAATAATCTTGTTTTACGTCATTTTGTCGCAATTCCCGGAACAGCGACGTTGCCAGTCAATAGCGTGCCGTTATTGACAATCTCATGGAAATTAATGACGCCAAACAAACTTTAACCAATCAACAACATCGTGCGACGTCACGTGACTAAAGGATTGTACTGGGATGTAAATGCAATACGTCGAATGGGCCTTTTCATTATGAATTTATGAAAGGTGTAAATATTACACATTACATAAAGAAAACACATGCAATAAAATGTTGGACACGTGTCTCAATATAGCACTATAGACATCTCACATACGAGACAATCCATGATATTTTGTACCTGAGAATATGTGCGATCTTTTATGAAAAATATTTACAAAAGCTGTGATAGTTTCCATAAATGATGTCAACATTTGACGAAATTGTCATAAAACATGTGGAATACTATTCCGCAGTTACTCTGAAAGTTTTGTCGACTTTTTACATTATTTAACTCTTTGCACGCTGGGAAATTTGTAGTCTATAAATAGTTCAAAAATAGCAGACGGCAATTCATTGTATTTATTTTTATTTCACCCTAAAAATATCATGAATATGTCTTGGAATTTCATTAGAATCGAGAGACTCGATTCTAATGAAATTGCAAGACATATTTACAACTGGGAAATAAGAAATGTTTGTTTGTTTGTTTGTTGGGGTTTAATGGCCTATCAACAGCTAAGATCATTTAATGCCGGGTCAATGGGTTTAGTACTAAATCCCACATATTACCTGTACAAGTACATGTACATGTTCTAGTACATGTATGAATGGGGGGAAAATCCCAAAATCAGAACTGAATATTTACAATAACAAAACTATATATTCAGTCCTGAACTCGAAATAATCCTGATCTGACCAGGTCCTCGCCACACCAGAATCACTTGGCCCCTCCCAAAAGCAGTAGGATCAGTAATAATCTTACTACTTTTATAATGGGCAATAACCCAATTCAACTCCCAGGTAACTAAAGAGCCAAAGATGAAACGTACGTGAGGGACAAACCAGGCAAATCGTGATTCCGATAAGGAGGAACCCATACCGTTAATTTACGCCGTCTCGTTCGCCCGACCACCACCCACCAAATAAGAAATGACTCATAATTGTTGGATGTTATTTTCACCGCTAGCATGCAAAGAGTTAAACTATCATAACTTTGCAGATCTTATTAGGGACACAATCTCATAGCTTGTCTCAAACATGATATACAAGGTTTATCATGCTAAACTACTCAATGGCACTTATTTTTGTTGTCGTCTGCTGTTTATTTTCTATTTTCCATTTTTATCATCAAAAACATGACGGCACTTTAGAATAATTTACAACATGCTTTGACAGCACTTCAGAATCATTTCCATTGGAAATGATTCTGAAGTGCTGTCAAACCGTGTTTTTATTGAGAAATAAGGCAAGATGTAAAAGCAACAGCAGACGACAATTGTTGTGAGTAGCGGTGTAAGGGTTAACATATACATGACACACTGAGCAATAAACATGATGCTTCACAATGGAAGCAAACAATAAATAAACGAGAAATCAGCAACACTAATGGATGTTTGTTTTTGTTTGTTTATTGGTGTTTAACGGCCTATCAACAGCTAAGGTCATGTAAGGCCGGGCAAACGGGTTCGATCCCGTTTTAACATGCTGCATTGGGGGGAGGGGGGAAAATCCCAAAATAAAATCAGAACAGAATATTTACATCGAGAAAAAATATATTCAGCCCTGGAATTAGAATAACCTGACCTGGTGCCAGGTCCATAACACACCAAAGTCACTTGGCCCCTTCCCCTATTAAAAAGTAATACCAGTAGGATTACTCTTATAAGGGGTATAACTAGATTCAGCTGTCACATACAAAATGCCAAAGACGTATGTGAGGGCCAAACCAGGTCTCCAGTCGGGATTCCGGTAAGGATGAACCCTAATCATTAAATTACCCTTCGCATGCTCCCACCTGCCACCCACCACTACTGATGGATACCCATAGGCATTCGGCGTGTTTCGGCTTTCATCGGTATAGCTATTTATATGAACAAGACTTATAGCTTTGGTCGGCCACGGCCTCGTATCACAACAAATTCCGCGATTTTATTAACGCTAATGTAAATATTTTGGCGGAATGTGCATATGTACATTTGAGAATTATTGTTATCTGGCTGAAATAGCATAATTAGAACATACTTATGCAAAGAATATCAAATTACAACTGGTTTTCCTAGATCGGACACGACCTCGCATCATAACAAATGAAATAATGTGTTTACGGCTCTAACGTCAATATTGTAGTGGCAAGTTCATATGTTCATTTGAGAATTATCGTTATCCTGCAGAAATACATTAATACATAGAAAATTACAATTTTAAATGTTATTTTGTTACAATATGAGCTTGTGTCCGACCAGAAGTTTGTATACCTTATAATAAAAAATACCAAAGCAAATGGCGTTATTTAATCGA
>CM055275.1:2936223-2960639 GCA_029237695.1 Conchocele bisecta
GCAGTTTGATTGGTCGAGATGAGCACAGCTCAGCCTCGACCAATCAAGCTTCCTGATTTTGAGCAGACTTTGCTGTCAGTTGACGTCCCAGTACAAATGTCTGACAATATTCTGGAAATTTATTCAATAAATAAAGCACTTTGATTCGTCGAGACTGAGCACAGCTCAGTCTCGAACAATCAAACTTCTTAATTTAACAACGAGTTTGCGTCCCTACGGCACAGTGCAGACTTTGCTGTGAGTTGTGGTCACACTAATGGTACATACATGTATGACGTTATTTCCGTTAATGGTACAGATCATCATGCTATTCCTGTATATTTGTGTACAATCATTTTTTAAAGTTTGTACTCAAATTTGAGTCCCTACTGCACGGTGCAGACTTTGCCGTCAGTTGACGTCCCAGTACAACTGTCTGACAATATTTTGGAAATTTATACAATAAATCAAGCAGTTTGATTGGTCGAGACTGAGCACAGCTCAGCCTCGACCAATCAAACTTCCTGATTTTGAGCACAAGATTTGAGTAAATTTAAGAACATACTCGAAATCAATGAGTTTATTTGCGTGCCTACTGCAGGGTGCAGACTTCGCTATCAGTGGAGGTCCCGGTGCCAGCACCAGATCCCCGAATTAGACCACCGTATTTCTTCTTCTTCTTCTCCACTTTAGACAGCTGTTCCTGTAATGAATAAACTTACTTGTTTTCACTGGTTGAATGGAGCTTTCATTTACCTCTTTCAGCCCTAAATAAGGATTTTGATATGGTAATTTTCCAATCAATCCAATGGCCACAAAATGATTTCCGGACTTGTCCATTTATGAAAAGGGACTGTTTTTTTCTCTACAAAATATGAAAATTAGTTGCAAAAAGTGCAGATCCTGATGAGACGGCTCGTTATTAGCCGGCTCCACTGGATCTACACTGTTTACAAACACTGCTAAAGAGGGCTGCAGTGTTGAAAGGGTTAATAAATAGATAGTAGGTTAGTGCCGTGAATGGGAAAAAATATCTGGAAAGGCTTAGGAAATGGGATGGGCGAGGCTCTACCGTCAACACGACATATAGCTTTAAAATGCAAAAAAATAACCCCAGCCGCATCCTCAAAATCGGAGAATCGAACCGCACATGTTCATACGCAGTGATTAGGTCGTATTGACATGTTTCACAGCACCATGTTTCACGGCACTTACGCACTGTGTTGACAGGATAAAATGTGAAATGGATGCAACTTAGCTGATACAAGTTAACTATTGTCTGTTCCACGTTTTTCTTCTGACAAACTTTTGGCTATTAAATCCATTAAATCTAAAAAATATTTAAATATCAGTACAATGTACTTTTTCATCAATAACAAAAAAGTCACCCTCCCCAATTTTTTTCATTTAATGAAATTCCAATAAATATTGATATTATAGCGAAAAAAGCTTTTTCCTATCGAAATTTAACATGGGGAAAAAAGGTGAACAATGAGTCGAAAAACAAAAAAATTTGGAAATTGACTCCGAAACCTAGCTAGATATCTTGGAAATGATGTAACTAAGAAAAAAAAGTTAGATTTTGAAAATCGGTCCACAAATTCCAAAATTATTTAACATATCTATTTTTAGCCCCCATGTTAAATTCACATAGGAAAATAGTTTTTTCGCAATAAAATAAATATCTGATGGAATTTCATGAAATAAAAACAATTGCGGAGGGAGCCCTTTTTTCTTACTGATGAAAAGGTACTTACATTTAAATATTTTTTAAATTCAATGTGTTTAATAGCCAATAGGTTCAATAGGTTTGTCGGCAGAAAAACGTGGAAGATAGAGACCTTAGAATTGTGGGTTCGTGATTCAGTAAGCATTATTCAGCATTTACGGTAATCATATAATGTGCTGATTAGTTCAATGGAAAAAAAAGGTTTTGGTTGCTTGACTGTTTTGATTGGCTGAATGGTATTTGAATTTAGTAAAATAATGTAAAATTGTTTTGATTGGCTGAATATTTTATTGGTTGAACGAGTTCATTTACCATAATAAAGGAATGGTTTGATTGGTTGAATGGATTAGACAACTGTCTCCTGTAATGGATATAGAGAATAGTAGGTTAGTGCCGTGAATGGGAAAAAATATCCGACAAGGCTGAAGAATTTCTTTATTTCTCATCAGAAGTATATGTTGTGACACTCATTTAAACCGTCTCGCCGAGACGGTTCAAATGAGTGGTCACAACATATACTTTGGTTCAGAAATAAAGAAAATAGATAGAGAATAGTAGGTTAGTGCCGTGAATGGGAAACAAATATTTTTTCCCATTCACGGCACTAACCTACTATTTTATTTATCCCGTCAACACTACAAATAGCTTTAAAATGCAAAAAAATAACCCCAGCTGCATTCTCAAAATCGGAGAATCGAACCACATATATTCATACGCAGTGATTAGGTCGTATTGACAGGATATCAAAAATGTTTCACGGCACCGTATTTCACGGCACATACGCAATGTGTTGACGGGATAAAATGTTGATTCGTTAAAGTTTGTTTGACATCATTGAACTACATGACATTCAACGTCGTTGTCAATAACGTCATGCTATGGACTGGCAACGTCGCTGTTCCATGAATTGCGACAAAACGACGTAAAACAATAAGATTCCTATCCTATTTACATCTTTGAAACTATCCGAAAATGCAGTGTAATAAGGAACAAGAAACGAGGCAAAGCCATGAAGGCCAGGTTTTTTCCAAGCATGGACACTTGGATAACATAATTATACTCACTTTTTGTAGACTAGATGGCCGTGGCCTGCATGTCGCGCCTTGGGGCGAGGCATGGACACTACGTATGCGAAAATGCCGACGATATCGCGCTTTCCGCAAGCGGGTGCGACAATGATGATAAACACCCATGTGAAGTATGAAGGTAATGGGTGTAAGCAGTTGCGAGATATAGTACACGAAAACAATTTAACAAATAAATTCAAAGTAATTTGACCTTGACATTGCGCACAGGGGCCGCACGGTTAGGGGTTAGAATGAAAATATGGACGATGATAAACACCCATGTGAAGTTTCAAGGTAATGGGCGAAGCAGTTGCAGAGATATAGTATACAAAAAAAGTTTTAACCAAAAAATTTAACCATGACGTACGTTAAAAGTTAACGTTGAAAATGGCTAAGTCAATTACGTAGAAAATAATAGGTGAAGGTAAAAAAATGGTCACATGTTGGATAGTTGTATGTGGTAGGCACCCCTTGGTTATGAAGCTGTGAAAGTTTGGTGGTCCTAAGTGGTACAGTACCAAAGAAATGGACTTAAACACGAAAACTTAACATTGTAAACGCGAAAACTTAACATTGAAAATGGCTAAGTCGACTGCGTGGAAAAAATGGGTCAAGTTAAAAAGTGTTGGATAGTGATATGTGGTGGGCACCCCTTGATTATGAAGCTGTGAAATTTTGGTGGTCCTAGGTGGTACAGTACCAAAGAAATGGACTTAAACACGAAAACTTAACATTGAAAACGCGAAAACTTAACATTGAAAATGGCTATGTCGACTGCGCGGAAAAAATGGGTCAAGTTAAAAAAAAAGTAACATGTTGGATAGTGATATGTGGTGGGCACCCCTTGATTATGAAGCTGTGAAAGTTTGGTGGTCCTAGGTGGTACAGTACCAAAGAAATGGACTCAAACACGAAAACTTAACATTGAAAACGCGAAAACTTAACATTGATTGTGGACGCCGCCCGCCCGCCCGACGCCCGCCCGCCCGCCGCCCGCACGCCCGGCTTTCGCCAATCCAATAGCCTAGATTTTTTTTCAAAAAACATGGCTAATAAAACCATGGGCTGTTGCGTTTACTGTCACAGTTGGTCTGTTTAAAGTGCATGAAGTCCGAAGGTTTTATTCCTTAAAAATATTGTGTTGAATGGTTGAATGAATTTTTTTATAGTTAACTGCTTTGATTGGTTGAATGGAGTTTTTTAAGGTTGTACAGAGTTTTCATTTGATAAAAGAGAAATGTTTCAATGCTTAATATTATTATGTGCCCTCTATCGAAAGTAGCAGCCAGCTTTGACTTATGTGACCAGTGGGTGGTTGGTCGGGCGAACGTGAAGGCGTAAATTAATGGTAGGGGTTCCTCCTTATAGGAAGCACGATTTGCCTGGTTTGGCCCTCAGGTACGTTTTTTATCTTTGGCTCTCTAAGTCTCTTGTTATCTGGAGTTGAATTGGGTTATTGCCCATTATAAAAGTAGTAAGATTATTACTGATCCTACTGCTTTTGGGAGGGGGCCAAGTGATTCTGGTGTGGCGAGGACCGGACAGATCAGGATTATTCTGATTTCAGGGCTGAATATATAGTTATTTATTGTAAATATTCAGTTCTGATTTTGGGATTTCCCCCCCATTCATACATGTACTAGAACATGTACATGTACTTGTACAGGTACTATATGGGATTTAGTACTAAACCCATTGACCAGCCTTAAATAACCGTAATTGTTGATAGGCCGTTAAACCACAATAAGCAAACAAACAAACAAACAAACTTATGTGACCCTCTAGTCTTGAACAGCAGTACTTCCCTATTCAGTCTGACATGCCAGGCATCAGGAAGGTAGGCAATATTTAACTAGCTGAGGCTCACCAACCAGCCATAGCCCTATCAGAGCTTCAACCTTCGACCACGCGGTTGTGAGGTAGATGACCTGGCACAGCGACAATCACTCCACACTTGTAGATGTCTAGGTTCGTCACATGCCCTGGCCCGACTGTAGCTGGCATTACCTGTAGAGAGACGACGACCTTCTGGTTGTCTTGTATTTGGCAGTTCTGTGTCTGTAGCTCCGCCCTCAGTCTGGCAATCTGCTCCTGTAGCTGCCTCTCACGTTCCTGTATAGACAGACGATGGTTGTGATTGGGTGGACACGGTCACATGGTATGTTACAATACTACTGATTGGCGGATGCTGTAATGTCATTGGATGGACTCAGTCACCTGGTATGTTACAATAATACGGATAGGCTGATGCTATAATGTCATTGGGTGGACACAGTCACCTGGTATGTTACAGTAATACTGATTGGCTGATGTTGTAATGTCATTGGGTGAACACAGTCACCTGGTATGTTACAATAATACGGATTGGCTGATGTTGTAATGTCATTGGGTGGACACGGTCGCATGGTATGTTACAGTAATACTGATTGGCTGATGCTGTAATGTCATTGGGTGGACACAGTCACCGGGTATGTTACAATAATACGGATTGGCTGATGTTGTAATGTCATTGGGTGGACACAGTCACCTGGTATGTTACAATAATATGGATTGGCTGATGTTGTAATGTCATTGGGTGGACACAGTCACCGGGTATGTTACAATACTACTGATTGGCGGATGCTGTAATGTCATTGGGTGGACACAGTCACCTGGTATGTTACAATAATACTGATTGGCGGATGCTGTAATGTCATTGCGTGGACACAGTCACCTGGTATGTTACAGTAATACTGATTGGCTGATGTTGTAATGTCATTGGGTGAACACAGTCACCTGGTATGTTACAATAATACGGATTGGCTGATGTTGTAATTCATTGGGGGGACACAGTCACATGGTATGTTACAGGAATACTGATTGGCTAATGTTGTAATGCCATTGAGTGGACACTGTAACATGGTGTGCTATAGTAATGTATGTTACAATCATATTCGGCTGGGGTTGTAATATCAGATATTTACATTTGGTGGAAATTGTCAAATTAATAGTCTTAAAGTGACTGTGTCTGAAATAATGTCTCGGATATCCAATGTGTGGTTTTTCACTTCTTGCAAATCAATTACACCATTTTATTTGATCACATTCCCAAAATGATGCGATATATTCAAGTACACGCTATCAGAGACTGTGATCACCAGGGGAGATAATTTGGCTTGGCATACTTTTGCAGATTTGTTATGCATGTACCAGTAACCAGGTAACGCAAATTGCGATTTTTTTTATTTTTTTATACGATACAAATCTACCATTAAACATTTTTTTTGCTATTCTGTTTCATCACTTTCTAGCATATCTGAGAGTTGTGCCATTAACAACTATGATATAACAGTAACATGACGGTGGTTCTCACCAGTGCGGTATCTGAGAACCAAAGTGCTTTATTTATGGCCTAAATTGTTATCAGGCTACAGGAGTGTTCTGTTTGACCAGGAACCAGACTGGCGACAAAACCCATAAGCCACAGCCAGATAATCTGGCTGTGGCTTATGGGTTTTGTCACCAGTGAGATATAACTGTGGCACAACCGCGGTCCTCACCAGTGCGCGTTGTTCAGCGTCTGAACGAAGCCGCTCCTGTTGCCGGGTGTAGTCCGCCTCCAGCTCCTGTAGTCGCCGCTCCGCCTGCCGCTTCTCACTCCGCGTCATGTGGAGCTCTCCCTGAACAATGATGAACGAAGGGTCACCAGAAAGTTACAGAACTAATTCTAAATAATGATAACTACCACTACACCGCCTATGAAAACAAGAACTGGCATCGTTAAACGAAGCTAATCCCCTCGCTGGCAGCCTTAATAAAAAAAATAAATCAAGTCCTCAGTGACCTTGACCTTGGGTGGTCGGACGTGGGTGGTATGCAAAACAAAGCAACATCCCTAGACACACATTGTGGCAAAATATTATCAAACATTTTTGCCTTACAAACAAGGTGGACACAAATCCTCAGTGACCTTGACCTTAGGCGGTCGGATGTGTGTCGTATGCAAAAAAAAGCACCATCTCTAGACACACATTGTGGCCAAATATTAGTACACACGTACGTACATGGAATAACGCTATATCCCCTCTTGCCTATCAGTCTCCGCGTACATGGACTAGTGGTCAATATTAGTACACACGTACGTACATGGAATAACGCTATATCCCCTCTTGCCTATCAGTCTCCGCGTACATGGACTAGTGGTCAATATTAGTACACACGTACGTACATGGAATAACGCTGTATCCCCTCTTGCCTATCAGTCTCCGCGTACATGGACTAGTGGTCAATATTAGTACACACGTACGTACATGGAATAACACTATATTCCCTCTTGCCTATCAGTCTCCGCGTACATGGACTAGTGGTCAATATTAGTACACACGTACGTACATGGAATAACGCTATTTCCCCTCTTGCCTATCAGTCTCCGCGTACATGGACTAGTGGTCAATATTAGTACACACGTACGTACATGGAATAACGCTATTTCCCCTCTTGCCTATCAGTCTCCGCGTACATGGACTAGTGGTCAATATTATACACACGTACGTACATGGAATAACACTATTTCCCCTCTTGCCTATCAGTCTCCGCGTACATGGACTAGTGGTCAATATTAGTACACACGTACGTACATGGAATAACACTATTTCCCCTCTTGTCTATCAGTCTCCGCGTACATGGACTAGTGGTCAATATTAGTACACACGTACGTACATGGAATAACACTGTATCCCCTCTTGCCTATCAGCGAGGTGATAACTAGCTGGAAATGATTTTAAAGTGCTGTCGAACCATGATTTTACTGAGAAAGAAGAGAAGTACCGGTATAAAACAACAGCAGATGAAAATTTTAGTTTCGCACCATCTAAGGGTTACATCAGCTCACCAATAGCGCCTCCTCACGTCACTTCACTGAGACGTCGGACACAAACCCCCTCGCTGTCGGTTGCTCCTTCAACGCCAGGTTTTGTCTACAATGGACAGATAAAGGTTTGAATGAAAGGGGGTTAAGCTGACCACGTCTCAGATGATGCAGTCTCCGCGAAAGTCGTCGCTCCGTCAGACATGTCCGTTAAAAGTGCCGCTGGTCCGACGGTAAACCGGAAGTCGCCGGACCAAATCAATCGCATCATTATATTTGGCTTGGCACAATCTGGAATTTTTGATGATTTAGTACTAAATCCCATATATTACCTGTAGAAGACCAAAAATCCAAAAAATCAGAACTGAATATTTACAATAAACTAGATGGCCGCGGCCTGCATTTCGCGCTTTGTGGCGAGACATGGACACTAAATTTTTTTTATAGTATAACGAAAAACTTTAACCAAAAAACTTAACCAAAAACTTTAAACAAAACAATTCACCAAAAACTTCAAAGTAATTTGACCTTGAAATTGGGCATAGGGGCCGCACAGGAGGGGGTAGAATGAAAATATAGATGATGATAAACACCCATATGAAGTTTCAAGGTAATGGGCAAAGCAGTTGCAGAGATATAGTATAACAAAAAACTTTAACCAAAAACTTTAACCAAAAAACTTAACAAAAAAACTTAACCAAAAACTTTAACCAAAGAACTTAACCAAAAACTTTAACCAAAAAACTTAACCAAACAACTTAACCAAACAAGAGGGCCATGATGGCCCTAATTCGCTCACCTGACTCCATGAACACCAGAGGAGAATGTGACATTGAGTTCATGTGTTTTAAAAAAATTGTGCTATTTTTAGATGGCGGTCATCTTGGATTAAGCGATGACTCTCAGTTTACAAAATCTGAAAATGCTTCACCCAGCATCGGCCATGTGGTTCCTGAGAAAAAGACGTTAAAAATCTTGAATAAATGGACCTTTTGGTGGCCATCATGGATGACATAATCATCCGATTCCGACAAATATTGCACCAGAGCAATCGCCTCATTGATACCTTCAATTTGATATATGACATGACCATATTCAGTTAAAAATAACATTTGACCCCAATTTGACCCCACAGGCCACGCCCATTTTTGACCCCGGGGTCACCATTTTAACAACTTTCAAAGAGCAATGTACATCGATCATTCCTACCAAGTTTCGTCGAAATCCGGCTAGCGGTTCATGAGAAGAACGACCTTTTGACATTTCGGCGGCCATCTTGGATGACATAACAATCCGATTTGGACAAAAAATGTACCAGAGTGATCGCCTCATTGATACCTTCGATTTGATATATAACATGGACCATATTCGGTCAAAAATAAAATTTGTTAACCCCAGGGTCACCATTTTAACAACTTTGAAAGAGCAATGTACATCGATCATTCCTACCAAGTTTTGTCGAAATCCGGTTGGCGGTTCTTGAGAAGATTTTTTAAGAATTTGTGCTATTTTTAGACGGCGGCCATCTTGGATTACGTAATGACGTCATTTTAACAATTTTGTAATCCCCCTACCTAAGGACCATGACCATGATGTTTGGTGACCATAGGCCCAATGGTTTCCGAGGAGAAGACGTTTGAAAATGTTCACGGACACATTGCGGTAACAATAGCTAAAAACTTAAACAAAAACTTTAACCAAAGAACTTAACCAAAAACTTTAACCAAAAAACTTAACCAAACAACTTAACCAAAAACTTTAACCGGACACACGTACGACTATATCGTGCTTTCCGCAAGCGGGCGCGACAAAAAACTATATATTCAGCCCTGAAATAAGAATAATCCTGATCTGATGCCAGGTCCTCGCCACACCAGAATCACTTGGACTGTGTATTGTATTATTTGAAACATTTGTCATCTTTGACGTCATGTACAGAAAATATCAGTTTCTGTAAATATATTTGACGAAAAATCGCACATGTTCTTAGGTTAAAAATCACATGACATGTCTCATATAGATATATCAATAGATTTCCGAACATGGGAAATCACTTTTAAACAAATTCAAAAAGCCTATGATCCCCTTAAATTTGTTGGGAAGCCAATCGTGAATTTCGAAGTTTGGCAACCTATTTTTATAAGACTGGTCTAGATGTGGGGAGTACCTACATGAGGCTGTGATTGTAGATTGTAGGATTTGTGATCAGTGTAG
The DNA here is from genome assembly GCA_029237695.1 of Conchocele bisecta. NCBI lineage: Eukaryota > Metazoa > Mollusca > Bivalvia > Lucinida > Thyasiridae > Conchocele > Conchocele bisecta. The sequence goes on from CM055275.1 coordinate 2,946,059, forward strand.
CTCCTGATCAATTAACACACACGTGTAGCCCGATAACGATCTATATTGTTTGTTAGACAATATACGTCAACTTTTGACACAATTAACGGAAAATATTGAGCCGTATACCCACCCGACAAAACCGCGGGTCTGGGCCCCAAGTCTACTGGTTCCCCGGAGACCGGTGGTCGATGTAACCCGGCCCATGTAGCCGGGCTGGGCACCGGGCCGCCAATAAATTCATCAAGAAAATGTGTTAATTTTCCGTTTTCTTAAGAATTATTTTAACTGCACCTCACAGTTATGGAAAGTAGTTCAGCGTGGGAGTTCATCCATGCTAGAATCCCGGTATCCCTGGTTTGGCCCTCAGGAATCATTTTTGGCTTTCTTCTACTTGAGAGTTGAATTCCCGGTTATACAGTTCTGCCCATCATTATAAAAGTAGTAAAATTAGCACTAATCATATTACTTTTAGGGAGTGACTGGTGTGGTGATGATCTGGCACTAGGTCAGCTTTCTCTATTTCAGGGCTGAACATATCATTTTTCTGTAAATATTCAGTTCTGATTTTGGGATTTCCCCCATCACAGCAGGTGAAATATGGGATTCGATTCGACCCCCATTAACCCGGCCTAAAATGACCAGGGATACCGGGATTCTAGCATGGATGAATCCCACCATTAAACTTACCCAACCAACCACTCGCTAATAATTCCAGCACAAAAATATTTACACAATTCCCTCACATTTGATTGGCCCGTAGCAAGTCTCTGTCCAAAATTTATATCCCAGTAAACTCCCACGCCGAACTACTTTCCGTAACCGTGAGGCGCAGTTAAAATAATTCTTAAGTATTCCAGTATTCCCGCGACTTTTCCAAGTTTATACCCCGATAAATTCCACAAAAAGGCCATTCATTCCTATAATATCGAATTAGAAAAAAAAAAATATTTCGTGAAAAAAAAAAAAGAACATAAAAGTCATTTAATTTACCGAATTCACATGTGCTCCGGCATTTCTGTAAACTTATTTACAATGGAACCTCTCCAAATCGGACACCCTGGGAGGTCCCCAGGGTTTCCGGTTTGGAGATGTTCCATTGTAAATCAGACATATTAGCGCTTCATGGCACATTCTAGTGTATTGCAATCATGAAAAGTCATTGTAATCCAAAATGCATAACAGTGAAACACATCTATGTTAAACATCCATATTTTTCTGAGGGTCCAGTTTAAAGGGGTTCCACTGTATTAACAGAATATATGGCTAATATTGTACATCAGTATTAACCCTTTGAACCCGAAATCCCGCTATATCGGTTTATGCAAAAAGTGCAGATCCAGATGAGCCGGCTCGTAACGAGCCGTCTCATCAGGATCTGCACTTTTTGAAAGTAATTTTAATATTTTTGAGAACAAAAACACCCCCTTTTCATAAATGGACGAATCTGAAAATCATTTTGTGACCATTGGATTGGTCGGAACATTAGCATATCACAGTCCATTCCAGTTCCTTAGGGTTGAAAGGGTTAATGATCTACATGTACTGATGTCACAAGGGAAGTAATTCTACAACTGGACCTATTTCTTTTGTTAATTGCTTTATTACATGTACATCATAATATCACCGGGTATAATTTTGTTTGTTTGTTTATTAGTGTTTAACGGCCTATCAACAGCTAAGGTCATGTAAGGCCGGGTAAGCGGGTTCGATCCCATTTTAACCTGCTGCATGGGGGGGGGGGGGGGGGGGGGGGGGGGGGGGGGGGGGGGGTGGGGGGGGGGGGGGTGGGGGGGTGGGGAATCCCAAAATCAGAACAGAATATTTACATCACGAACAAATACATTCAGCCCTGAAATTAGAATAACCTGACCTGGTGCCAAGTCCATACCACACCAAGTCACTTGGCCCCTTCCCCTAAAATATAATTACGAATATCGTAATACTCACATAATGGGTATAACCAGATTCAACTGTCACATACAAAATGCCAAAGACGTATGTGAGGGCCAAACCAGGTCTCCAGTCGGGATTCCGGTAAGGATGAACCCCGATCGTTAAATTACCCATCGCGTGCTCCCACCTGCCACCCACATTATGTGAACTATAACTACAGTGTATAATATGTCGGCCAGTAACAAGAGCTGTCCGAGGACTGAACCTCCATTTGACCTGTCCGTTTGAAGCTACGTGTATCACAAAGTGCATGATAAATAGAGGATCTGACAGAGTGATGACATAATATGATGTTTCTTAAACAAGGTTACGCATTTCATAAGAAACGAGGCTATGCCGGGTTTCTTTAATATGAAATCGATCAACAATTTTAATAAATCTCGTATTAAATCAACACAAATGTTAGATTCTATTTCTTGCATAAGCATAGCACGATGTCAACATGAACTTCCGATACAGTTGACCTGAACATGAATTTTCCGTTTTATTTTTCGTGTCGGCTATATCTCGTTCGATAATTTTATATCGGTTCATTCACAAAACTATTTTCTGCATTTTTCTCTCATTTCTCATCAAAAGTTTATGTTCTTACCACTGAATTGAACCGTCTCGAAGAGACGGTTCAACTGAGTGGTAACAACATACACTTGGGTTTGTAATGGGGTGGGGGCGGGGGATGGGTCCCCCATACCTTCGCTGGACCCAGAGCTCTAGTTAAGGTGCGTAATTTGATCAACTTTGGGGGCAATTTTGTTATTTCTTCACCAAAAATAGCAAGTTGGGAGTGCTTTAGAATCGTCTCATTGAGACGATTCTAAAGAACTCCCAACTTACCATTTTTGGTGAAGAACGAAGAGAAATACCTAAAATATTTGGTCAAATTACGCATCTTAACTGGAGCTATGTGGACCATCCTATGATGCATCGTCCTGATTATATCTGTTTAATTTAGAGTCGTTGATTTGTCATCACAGTATATACAATATACAATTATTGTCTTTTGAAGAGGTGTACATGAGATTTACAGACCTGAGAAAAGTGATGTTCACCGACGCCGAAGGCATCACTTTTCGAAGGTCCGTAAATCTCATGTACACAAATATTTCTGGCCAATATGTTTTTCAAAATATTCGGCCGAAAAAATATTTTGCTCACTGTTTTTGGGTTTCACACAATTTTCAATAATTATTTAAATAAAAATATTTGTTTTTAAATATTTTTTTCAAAATATCACACACTTTTCAATAAATATTGAATTTGTTTTTTTTTAAATTTTAAATTTTTTTTCTTCAAAATGTGTTAGATTTACGCATGCGCTCTAAGGAGGTGAACAATAGGTTTGTTTACATGAATAAACACATCTCGGACCGGTCTCGCGGTCCGAGAGTGCTTATTCGTGTAAACAAACCGTTCAGAGGTCTACATGAAATTTGTAGAAAATCATGTGGTCGTGTTTCGGCCAATGAGATTGACTGAAATACTTAAGTCATATAATAATACTGGATGTTTTTATTCCGCAAACTTCGTAGGAATTTTGGTCCACGTGCATGTACATGCTCCTTGGCAGAGAAGAAATTGGTTATTCTGAATAATTTAAAAATAAATGTCACATATTGGAGGTCTGCTTGATGCCTAGTTGTGTCTTCATTCTGTCTCGTAGCAATCTCCAGGCTTTCTCCACCTATATAATGAGACAAAAAGGTTAAAGGGTTTAACGTCCCAGCAACAGATAATACACAGAGCTCCAGATAAGTGTTGTATCCAGATTTCAAATTCAATGCATATTTTAGTTTTACAATTGACTTTTTTTCCTTATTGAATAGGGAACAAATCATAAAAAAATAAAAACAAATTTAAAATTCACTTATTTGAGCTGCTTTTTGTAGTTCAACTATTTAAAGAAAATTGTCAACTTATTACTGTATTTTCACTACTCAATTTCAAAATAAAGCCGTATTTTCACATTGCTGTGAGTATTTTGTACTCCCACTGTTGATAATCAATGCATGATAATCAATACGCAAATACGTAGCTTATCTGGAGCTCTGTATATAGATATTGGTACATAATGATAACATTTTCTATCTTGTTGAACATGTTGAACGCAACAAGATAGAAAATCTAATATTTATGTACCTATAGAACCAACCCAGCGATCCTAGTATCGTCATATATCTTCAATTAAACCACTTTACACAGGGCATTGATGAAAACACGTGTATTATTTTGTATAGTATTTTTGCAAAAAAAACACATGATATGCCCCTTTAAGAGACTAATATAAATAGGACTATGAATGGATCAATGGGGATTATCGCTTATACATGTACAAGCAATGTAGACCCTGTTCATGTTTCTGACAAACAGTGTAGTGGGTATTTATTAACCCTGTCACCCCTGTTCTCAAAGATATGAAAATTACTTTAAAAAAGTGCAGGTCCTGACGAGACGGCTCGTTACGAGCCGGCTCGTCTGGATCTGCACTGTTTGCATAAACCGTTATAGAGGGTTTTCAAATGGTTAAGAGCCTCTACATAAATCTGCCTATGATGGATAAATGGGGATTATGGCTTATACAAGCATTATAGACCCTGATCCTGTTTCTGACTCCCTTGTTCTCAAAAATATGAAAATTAATTTCAAAAAGTGCAGGTCCTGATGAGACGGCTCGTTACGAGCGGCTCATCTGGATCTGCTCTGTTTGCATAAACCATTCTAGAGGGTTTTCGGGTTCAAATGGTTAAGAGCCTCTACATATATCTGCCTATGATGGATAAATGGGGATTATGGCTTATACAAGCAATGTAGACACTGATCATGTTTCTGAAAAATAGTGTAGTGAAGATTTACTTGGGTATTTATTAACCCTATCGCCCCTAATTAACTGGAATGGATTTTGATATGTTAAAGATGGGATCTCGCCCCGCACATCAGGATGTATTGTAGGGTTATATATTTTCTTGGTTCAGCATTTAGAGATTTTTATTACACACACATATTGGTACTATTGTGCATTATTTGTGTGACGGAAATCAATAATCTTGAAGTCAGGGGAGATAACCACATTTTCTCAAAATATTAACAAAATTTAATATTTATTCAAAGGAAGTCGATATTTATTTGTCCAGTGTAATTTCTGGAGTACAATAACTATACTTTATAAGATATCGACAGCAATACTTGATTTAGATAATTAATTTTGATGTTAAGTTTTGGAATAGTTTTATAATTAGGCACACATTTAATTTCCGTAACAATATATATTTTTCCATCATTTTAGGGCCCCACTCTTTAATTATGCAACCAATCCAATCATTACAAAATGATTTTCAGACTAGTCCATTTATGAAAAGGGGGCGTTTTTTGTTCTCAAAAACTGAAAATTACTTCATACTAAATATGAAAAAGTACAGATCCTGATGAGTCGGCTCATCTGGATCTGCACTGTTTGCCTATTCCACTATACAGGTCTGTGGTGTTGAATGGGTAAAACTTCGTTTAAATCGGTGGCATATCTTGGTACAATTGGCAAACAGGGCTTCTAAAATGTTCAGTTTGTCGGTTCTGGACCGATTTTTGAACTCTTTTGAAAAATTGCCATTCGGCTGCTATTTCGTTATCAACTTTGTAAATTTACCGTTTTTGACACCAAGTAATGTCCATTTTATGACACATATCCGGGGCATATCCGTGTTAAAACAATGTCGGGTAACAAATCGCTGTGTATTCAGTTTCTCCTAGTATTGATTTATCTTAACATACGCGTGGTAATTGGGACAGGTGTATATCAAAGTGGCAGATCACACCATCAGATCCATATTAAATGAATATCAAAGATATTAAAGGAAATCTACTGTAAACACATCCAAAGAACATGATGTCACGCTGTTCGGAAACATGTGATTCCACACCCTGAAGGTGTGGGATCACGTGTTTCCGAACGGCGTGACTTCATGTTCTTTAGATGTGTTATACAGTAGATTTCCTTTAATATTTTTCTAATATAAGAACATATTTTTATGAAATATACCGCAGCAAATGCGGTACATGTTGTCTTTTATTGTATAGGCTTTAATCTCATAATTATGTCATTTTGACGAAGAATCAGTTACCCTAAATGTAAATATAAACTAGAGCATGTGAATGTAAGAAATAAACGGTACTCAATTCTTTGTGAAAGTTATAAGTTATTGTAAATAACTTTCAGAACACTCATAAAACACATATGCCATTGTATTTGGTGCGCTACATATCATCAAAATCCGTCTGTTTGTTAGGAAGATCTTAAAGGAAATCTACTGTAAAAATGACGTAACAGATTACATCAAGTCGGAAAATCGGGTCGGAAACCACGTGATCCCACATATCCGCTGTATAACTCACCTGCTGTTGTGACGTCATCTGTGGTCATTTTCGAGCATAAAACGTTACATGATAAATAGAATACCAGACTATTGTATTTTGATATCAAGTTTATCAGGCTCGGCTCGGAAACGGTACACGTTTCCTAGCCTTGCCTTACCTAGCATAGGTAGTCTCTATATCGGCTGTATAACTCACCTGCTGTTGTGTATACTCGTACTCCCATAGCGTTGAGAGAACCACATTTGACCTTTGAACTCTGACAGCATTGGAGATCTGAGAATCGAGGCGGAGTTTCGCTTCTTCCTCCGTTAACTTGTTACGATCCATGATTCTCGTTACAGCCTGAAACATACAACTTGCCTTTCTGGATTTTTGTTAGATTTTTTGGTAAATTAGATAAATTGGTGTCTGCAAAAACTGATGATATTATGTGGGAGGAATTCCAGAGCAGGTTTCGTATGTGGCTGTGACTGGAGAAATGGGGCTTAAGGAACTGATCAGGATCTGCACTGTTCGCCATTCCATCAATGCAGCACCGGTCATGATGCTTCGAACAAGGTACATATGGAACACACCATGTGATTCTAAATTTTGTCAACTTTTCACTTTATTTATGAAAAATATTGTACATTTTGTAAACATATTTAATGAAATTACGCAGATGTCTGTACAATATTTTTCATAAATAAAGTGAAAAGTTGACAAAATTTTCAGAGTACATGTGGAATATAATTCCAACGGTCAAGGTCGTGTTAATGGTGGCGCGTGTTCAGGTGATTCAAGTGTTCATATCAAAGCAATCCTTCGTGTAATATTGAAGATATTACTTGTTGGAGAAATTCTTACAAACTTTTCGATGCAACATAATGGCTATGTGTTTCAGCAACATTTCGAGGGTGACCATGGTCAAGGTCGTGTTCATGGTGGTGTGAATGACATTACATGTTGGAGAAACTTGTACAAACTTTTCGACATAATTGTACACGGACGGACAGAACCTCGAGAGCAACGCAATATGCCCATTGCTATCACATAGGGGGCATAATAACTGTGGTCTGTTGATCTGGTGGCAGTGCCGAACTGCAAATAGGCTGCAAATACACATTCATTACCGTATACATTCTAAAAAACTGCTAATTTCCATGGAACGGTATATAATAAATAGAATATTCATCTTTTTGCAACGAATATGACATATATGTTCATCTCGTGGTGTGAAATGTCCATATTTCATGTGAAATATGGACATTCCACACCACTCAATGAACATATATGTCATATTCGTTGCAAAAATACGAATATCCTCTATATATTTCTTTTTAAAAACAAAGAAACAAAGAGACAACTATTGAAATATTTTTTCTTCTACAATTCTTATTTTTCAACCAAAGTATATGATGTTACCACTCATTTACCACCAATGAGTGGTAACAACATATATTTCTGGTTAGTAAGAAAGAAATAAGTTTTCCGTATATGTCGTATTCGTTGCAAAAATATGAATATCCTCTATGTGGTCTGTTGATCTGGTGGCTTATTTGAGGAACTCTTAACCAAAGGTGCCAACTGTCAAAGTTGTGAATCTCAGGTCAAGGTCATATTAATGGCAGCACGATTTTGTGGCATTTATGAAAAAGAATGATGTACTAATGTATTGGAATAATCCATCAAGGGATATAGAAGGTACGGCAGAGTGAGGGATCGTAGCTAGTTATTTCCCTTTGCAAATCAATTTTAGAAATCCGGTCCTATGTTTTATTTTAGCATTTATTTCTTACTGAATAGTGTAACAATAACAATTGCGAACATGGTAGACGCAGAATCACTGTTTGCAATAATCTTAATAAGTGTGAAAATAGGAATCGGGCAAATAATGCATTTCCGGGTCAGATTGTGCAGATATTTTGGATGACCTGTAGCCGATTTCACCAACATTGCAAAGTATACTTTTCTAGCAAAGTATACTTTGAGGGAGCAATAATTTATTTTTCCTGAAATGCATTATTTCATATAAAACTAACAAATGCATATATTAGATGATTAAAAGTATGCAGAATTATTATACTGAATTTATTACATTATCACAGCCAAATTGGCTGTGATAATGTAATAAATTCAGCATAATAAAAATTAATAAATTTATCCTAAAATTGAAAATTTCTCCCTCAAAGTATACTTTGCTAGAAAAGTATACTTTGCAATTTTTATGAAATCGGCTACAGGATCGACACTAGTCAAAATCACTATGAAGACTATTACAGAACAACCATGTGATATTGGTGATTTTTACAAGCAATTAGGCCTTAATACTTGTAACTAGCTATGATCCTCCATTGAGAAACATGACCACTGGACGCACACACAGTCCAGACACTCTTTGCCTCCTGGCTCTACTGAGACTGGGGGTATAAAAAAGACAACCCAAAATATTTCCACCCCGGGTATGGAAGGTGTTCGAGCCAATTCCCACCCTTAAATATAAGCCGAATGAATGAATATTTCCACCATTGTGATGTCGCTACAGCCATGTTAACTATTTCAACACCACAGGCCTGCATAGTGGTATTGGAAAACAGTGTAGATCCAGATGAGACGGTTCGATACGAACCGTCTCATCAGGATCTGCACTTTTTGCAAGTAATTTTCTTGTTTTTGAGAACAAAAACACCCCTTTTCATAAATGGACGTGTTAGAAAATCATTTTGTGACGAATTGGATTGATTGCAAAATTAACATATCAAAATCCATTCCAGTTACTTAGGGGTGAAAGGGTTAAAGAACATACTGAGAGTGTTATTGCAAAATAACAGATGTTAAGAATAAACAGGAACATTTTGTAATATTGTTTACCTCAGTAGGCGGTACAATGGTAGTCCAGACTTCGTGGCACATGCCCTCCCATCCCGCCTCCAGTAATACTGCCGCATCCAAGATAATCACCTCGGCCCCGTCTGCAAACAGGGGATCTTACCGGAGTCCCGATTTAATATGAGGTTCGACCATGTCCAGCTGTGGACAAACGTATGCCGTGGCACGAGGGAACTATTTAAATCCCAAGGCCATAGGCTGCAGGTTCAAACAGTTACTGAGTGCCACGGCAAACGTTTACCCATGGCTGGACATGGTCGAACATACGGCCTTGGGGTTTAAACAGTTCCCTCGTGCCACGGTAAACGTTTACCCACGCCTGGATATGTTTGAATGTTATTGTTACATTTCCATCGGAAATATCATGCAGTTTGAGCATATATGCAGTCCTTTCGGTACTTTGATAATCTGCTCCATTCAAACAGCAAATTTACATAAATATAGTCAGGGGCCGCAGTACACGTCGCGTGATGCAGACGCATCAATTTCAAAACTTCAGTGTGAACTAGTTTGGTGACGTAATGGGGTGTTCTAGTAACGTCATGAAACACATGCATTACGCAGGTGTTGTCTTGGGCTGGGAATGAGCATTGTCTATAGCCATGGTCAAACAGCACGCGCTGTATGTTTGAACAGATGGTATTTATTAATCACCTCGGTTCATCTGCAGTTAGAGATCTGACACGAGTGACCATTTAATATCGTATATTAACCCTTTCAACAGTACAGACCTGTATAGTGGTATTGACAATGTAGATCCAGATGAGCCGGCTCGTTACGAGCCGTCTCATCAGGATCTGCACTTTTTGCAAGTAATTTTCATATTTTTGAGAACAAAAACATCCCCTTTTCATAAATGGGCTAGTCTGAAAATCATTTTGTGACGATTGGATTGGTTGCAAAATTAACATATATGTAGTTAATTAAAGTTACTGGTATGAATGTGTTCCATATGCTCACATGTATCAAGTGTCCAAATATTGAAGTATCCATAAATAAATTTTAAAGTTATATCATGATCAAGAAACTTGTACATTGTTGATGGAAAAAGAGGGCACGAAAAAATATATAGAACATGTGTTTTATTGCAACGTTTGAAAGTGAAAGTAAAATCTCTGTTGACTGTCGTGAGAATCCATGCCTAAAATACGCGGTAAGGTGATAAGCACACGCGTATTGGTGTGACATCATGTCGTACAACAAGACAACACGATGACGTTAGACTTAGCTAGAGTAAGCAACGGGACATTAAACAGACAAACTGCGCCAATTCCAACAGCAAGGATGCCCCAGACTAAGGGAAGTCACTCTAAGTGAAGTTACTCTAAGGAAAGTTACTTGTGACTTTCCAAGTTCATCGTTCGATAACCCATGTGCATGACTGGTACAGTGCAACCTCTCTACAACAGCCACCCATGGGAAGACGCAAAACTGGCTGTATAAGAGGTGGCTGTTGTAGGGAGGTTAATACTGAATTAAGTTTTGTCGTCCGCTGTTTATTGCCAAAGCAACAGTATACGACAATTTTTGTGTTCAGCAGTCTAAGGGTTAGATGATCCATTTGGGATATAAAATAGCGGCTGTTATAGAGAGGGTGTTGTTGTAGAGAGGGTGTTGTTGCAGAGATTATTTGGGTGCAAGTCCGTTAATTTGTTTGTTTGTTGGGGTTTAACGGTCTATCAACAGCTAAGGTGATTTAAGGTTCGATAATCCATGTACATGACTGGTACATACAATACCTGTTGCTAATCGCTCTATTTCTTCCTGTGCAAGTCGTCCAATCTCTGGCCATATTATACTGTTTAATAACTCGAGTTGGCTCTGGAATATGGACATGGAATCAGAAGATTGATAGATTGATTACGATTTTACATCTGTTCACCAGCAAGGTCATAATATGCAAATGGAAATATCTGATTGGTGTTTTATATTCATTCAACAGCAAGGTCATTTATAGATGGGAATATTTGATTGATATTTTGTGTTTGTTCAAATGCAAGGTCATCTACAGAAAGGAATATTACTGATGGATGCTATGTCCCATCAGTATAAAGTTTGTTGGATGTCAAGCCATTTATAGGATGTCAAGCCATTTATATGTTTATTCCCAAAATGAACAAGAGTGCCGGAGGTCACAATATACGCCCATCGAGGCAAGGCCAGTCAACAAGGGGAGATAACACACTGAAAACCAATAGGGTTCTTCATGTTGACATAATAAACATGTATACCGAATTTGGTTACGATCGGTGAAGTAGAACTTGAGTTAAATGCATGGACAAGGATACAGTGCGAAATTTAAAAATGTCCGCCAAGGGGGAGATATGTCATCGAAAATTTTCAATATCAATAGGCTTCTTTGTCATTGCGTGATAAACATGTACATGTATACCGAATTTGGTTACAATCGGGGAAGTAGAACTCTAGTTATTGCGTGGACAAGCTGTGCCCTCCGCCCGTACAAGGTGAATACATAATACGTATAAAAATGAAAGAGAATGAGCTTTACATCATAGCTTGTGTCATGTAGGGATGGAAGCTCGGATTCAATTCTCATCCGAAGGACCAGAGGTATGGACATACTATGGAAGTATTTTTCACACCTAGGGTAGGATTGAACTCGCAACCTCTGTAGCCTATTTCACCAACATTGTAAAGTATAATTATCTAGCAAAGTGTACTTTGGAGCGAGTACGCTAGGGGGGTCAGTGGGCATGCTCCCCCTTAAATTTTTTAAACCTACAGTAGAACTTCGATCGCTTGAACCAGCAACGGAATCGAGTTTGAGTTCGAGCGATGCATAGTTCGAGGGAATGAAGTTTCAAAAATGTACTGTCATATTCAGTCAATAAAATCACTTATGTGAATATATGAGATGACCGATGTGACATGCCATTGTATATGCATTACATTTGGAGGGAGAAATGAAAAATAACAAATACAATTGTAAAGTTGCTTTTTTATTAAATATTTACATGTAATTATACGTCAAATAAACCGCTATGTTCCGCTTTGCGTCTATACATAATACTGGTAGTCCCAGTGTCTAAAAATAGCACATAGCAGTGGTTGGAATAAATATACAAACGGAAAATATGAACGAAACAATGTCAGTATACAATTATAAACACTATAAATTAAGCCTGAAGAATTCCATGATCTCGGTTTGTTTGGTATTGGCACATCTTCTGTCAAAGTTAAATTTAAGTAAACGTTTGTTCATGACACATAACGCATTCAAGTCCTTTTCATAACGCCCGTAATTCACGCCGCTATTGTTTGCGATTCGTGATTTAATGTCATCCCGCGTCAAGGGAAGCTACTCAACGCGACCGCCCGCAATGGTGGAATTCGCACCTCGTTAGACAAACAGCTGATCACAGATTACCTGTTCGAGTTATTAGCGGTAATTACCACTGTTTGACCGTCCACGGGACTAATCCACAGGTTCGACTGTTCGAGTAATTCATAGTTCGAGTTTAAGGTGTTTTATTACATGAATTATATAGGAAATTTGCCGGGACTATCGAACCAGTTCGAGTTTTCCATGGTGTTCGAGCCAGACCTGTTCTACTTATCGAAGTTCTACTGTAGATGGCCTGAAATGCACTCATTTAAATTCGGATTTCAACGGTGGTAAATTGTGACATTTTCATGCAAATTACCTGTATATTAATGCATTTCAAGATTTGTTGAGATTAGTGTTTGAAAAATAGCAGACCTCGGCGTATTTAGGGGGGTGCTTACGGAATTTAGGGGTCGCACCCCCCCTGCGTACGGGCCTGTCACAGAACTATTGCCGAATTCTATTTTGTAAACTATATTTACATCAATTTCATAAATGACCTTAGAACTTGACGCATAGTATAAATGATGTCATTTACTGAAGATAACGCATATCAATTTTCAGAGAATTTTGATAATCTGGAGGCCGTTTCATTAACCTTAGACTAAAATGTTCGTAAGTGCAAATTTAGGATCGTCTAGAAATTTCAATAGATGAATTTACATTTATTGAGCATAGGCTAGCTTATGCTCAATAAATGTCAGTCCAATAAATGTTTACAAGGAACATTGTTAATGTGACATTATTTATCATAATTTTACACTTACGAACATTTTATCGTAAAAAGTTTAGTGAAACGCCCCCAGGCACACTTGCCCATATATTTGTGCTGTACCAACCTTGTTAGAGAATACACGTGCCCCGAGCTTCTTCCTATCTATTGCACCATCGTCGCCGACAATATCTCTCCCAAACGCCCCCACGACCTTCTCATGACCTTGTGTGCCCTGCATATACGCCTTATGTCCTACAGTATAGAACAAAGAGCTCCAGATAAGGTGCGTATTGGTGTATTTTACTCGCTTATTTTAGTAGCTACAATATTTCGCCTATGATAGCCGAGGGGAGAATATCGCAGTGAGTAGCAATTTTAAATTTTGTTTCTATTATTTTAGCTGAATACTCTTTGATTTTCAAAAGTGGGAGTACACAATACGCACAGAATACAGTAATAAAGTTAAAATTTACTTAATAGATGAGTTGCTTTTTGCAGCTCAAATAAGTGAACTTTTAAATGTGTTTTAAACTTTTTTGTTGTTTGTTCGCTATTTAATAAGTAAGAAAATCAACGGATACATACATACGGACGTTCCCTACAAATGGATACTTATGTGGTTAATCTTTGGCCGCATCACCCTAATTATGTATTTGTATTTTGCGTTATGTCAAATTAATATAAGAATTCCGCTGAGGCAATATAGGAATGAATGACCTTTTTGTGGCCTTTTTGGAAAAGTCGCGGGAATACTGGACGAAGGCCGGAAGGCCTCGTCCAGTATTCCCGCGACTTTTCCAAGTTTATATCCCCGATAAATTCCACAAAAAGGCCATTCATTCCTTATAATTCCAGCATTTGAAATAAATTCTTCAAGAAAATGTGTTTATTTTCCGTTTTCTTAATTATTTTAACTGCGCCTCACGGTTACAGAAAGTAGTTCGGCGTGGGAGTTTACTGGGATATAAATTTTGGACAGAGACTTGCTACGGGCCAATCAAATGTTAGGGAATTGTGTAAATAGTTTTGTGCTTGAATTATTAGACCGTAACATGATTATGGGCATGTGCTTAAAACACGAAAAAATGGTTGAAGGAACTTTTTGACGTAAAAAAATGGCTAAGTGTTGCCACAAACATGTGAAGGTCAAAAAGGTCAACGTCACATTAATGGGGGCATAAGAGTGTTCCAAATGCTGACATGTATCAAGTGTCCAAATATTGAAGCAATCCGTCAAGTAATATTAAAGTTATACCATGATGACAAAGCTTGTACAAACTTCTTTACACATTCGGCCGACGACGACGACAGAAAAAGACGCGACTAGTCATGCTTTCTGCTAAAGCAGGCGC